>JANZXP010000195.1:14298351-14313423 GCA_027576715.1 Erythroxylum flavicans | reverse complement strand
GCTTAAGGATGTCCTTCCTCTTGTTCCTCTTGCCTCTCTTGATCACCTTCTTGATTTCCTTTAACAATAACAAAATCACAATTTCAATAGGAATTCTAATTTAAGAACCCTAAGAAATACATTCACTGAAATGATTTTAGAGTACTTAAACCCACGCATTTTCTAAACTTCATAAACCAAAACTCTTCCATAAATCCAAACCTTCGGGTCAATTTTTTCATGATCATTTTGATCAAGTAAATGACAACATTTGATAACACTTTCTTCTACAGAAATATTCCCCATTGTCTTAAGTTTCCCATGACACCAAAATCATTCAATTTAGTTCAGTACTTTAAAAGTTATAACCTAAATATTTTCAGGCTGTTTTTATACTAAAACAACATTCTATTCTCAAATTCCATCCAACTTTTAAAATCCTTAGAGACTGAATTAGAACTCAATTTCATCGTAAAAGTTGTATCCTTATGTCTCTAGTTTACAACAAATCAAAAATCAGTCCATTTGGATAACTTCACCAAAAGTTATGCCCAAAATACCAAAGCATATTTGTACAAGAAATCCAGAAACACGTTCCGAGAGCCTGTTTTTCCTACATTTTCAACCTTTTAACCTCCCCTCTTTCATATATCACCCATCTCAGACCTAAACTATCTCTTCTACTTCATTTTCAACTTCATAATATCACTCAAAACAAATTCATAAACTACATTTGATCATTTACCAAATACTAAAACATTCACAAAAACCATTCATCGACAACTACCTACACATATTCACTTTTAACCTTCACTAAATTTGCTTCATCTAACAATCAAGAAAGGTTAATGCTCATACTTACTCGATTAGCCTCAATGTCTTCAAATTCTTCAAGAGTCTCTAAAACCCTAGCTCTTCTATTCTTTTTCTCCTTTTTCTTCTTTCATTCACAATTTTGCTTCTCTAAAATGCAAGACTACAATTGCTCTTTTTATACCTTTAATGAGTCTGAAAGTTCCAATTGGCCCTTCCATATAAGCCTTATGTCTATTTAAACTTAAGTGACCTTCCAAAAATGCCCTTATATCACCTTACAACATTAATGCTTCAATTCCATCAATCCATGAAATAAATCTTCCCAAACTTGACATAATAATTAAACTCCAATTAAATTGATTTATCTAGCAAGACCACAAAATTTATTTAAATCATGCTTACTAAAATAAAATAAAATAATTTCGGGGCCCAACAATCATCACCATTTTAAGGAGGAAAACATTATGTTTTCATCAGCAAGGTGAAGACAACTAGATATTGTAGTGATAAGGTAAAAGATTGTGGCAAAAACTCAAGATTGTGGGGGTTGGGTAAGATTGTCGTGAGATGAGAGAAGAAAGAAGGAGATGAGAGCATGTAGTAAAAAGTAAGAATGAAAGACAAAGAAATGGTCTTTAATGTGTTTATCGTGAGTATAGGTGTGTGGCAAGTGTAGTGACACTTGTCACTTGCCACATGCCTTATATTCATGGTTCCATTTGTATTTTAATAACTAGTCTATTTGTCTCTCAATTCTCTAGTCCATTTGTCACCCAATTATCCAAGTCATTTGTCAATTAATCCTAATGTCACATGTCATTTATTTCTATTGCTATGTGTCAATTTGTCTTGCCACTTGACATTTTTCCTAATCCAATTGTACACATTAATTCATAAGTCTCCCAATCGTAACAATAAATTCCAATTTTCTAATTATAATCCATCAATTCTTGTCATTGGTAAACCAAAGTACAAGACAATGCACATTCATATCATATTCGTTATGCTCAGTCTTTTATCACACTTATCTTAGTTTACACTCCAGAATATGTTGATTGAGTGTAATTTGTCTAACTCACAATTCATGTTTATATGCTAGTATTATGCATTTGAACAGAATTATAAAAATCATGTCATAAATATACCAAATTCATTCTATATACTGCTACTCATGTGATTCAATAGCCTAATATTTTAAATCTCTCAACAATTTGAGAGACAGGATACTACAATTATCCAGTTTGATGGTGTGATGGCCTACATGGGGTTACGTTACGGAACATGCTATTAATCCACTTCAAAATTTTGTGCCATCAAATATTATCCGTTTATTCGGTTACAACTGGGTAATTAGTACAACAAATTTCGTCCCGTTACGTTAAGCATTGGAAATTATAAAATAGCAAAATCAATCTTATTTATATCACCATAAAAAGTAATGAGATTATTTGTCACAGGACGGAAAGTACTTCTTTTAGATGTAGAGATAGACATCAGTATGCTATTAATAAAAAGTTAAACAAAAAAATGAATAAAAGCCAATGTAATCGATAATTATAAATAAATAGATCATTCAGTAACTTGTTAATAATTATGGTTACAACTAATGACTTTGCTTAGTAATTATAAATCATTGTAAACGTGCCTTACTAATTCATGTTCGTAAATGAAATTAAAAATGGTAAGTAGTTTTATTATGTTCTTAAGTAGTTCACAAGAGTTTAATCTAACAGTTGGACAATTTTATTTTTTGCATCAATTTTAGCCTTTTAAAGAGAGGAAAGTATATTTATTTCAATGTTTAAATTTTTAATTTAATTTAAAAATTATTTCTATTAATATTTAATATCGTGATTAACAAAATAATAAAAGATATTTATGCTTTTGACACTTAACAAACATAGTCTCTCTAAGTATCAGTTTACATTGATTACTGAATCACATGGATAAATTATTAATAGATATAAACTTTTGAATTAAATTATCTAACTTTTTAAAAATAACTTAAAATTTATCGTGGAATTGGATAACTTCAAAGGAGTGATTCTGCCTTTTACCGGCTTAAAGTGACAAAAATTGGAAATAATAAATAATCCAAGTGAACACACCTTACAACAGCTAAAGAAAATCACTTACTGTTAAAAAAAGAAAAAGAAACAGTGTCTTGGACAGTAATTAAAGTTCAATACTGAATGTTAGGGTAAAAGGTTACTTACTAATTAACTAGATTCACGCAGTAAATACATTCCCAAACATTTTATATTTGAATTCAATCAACTCTGCTGTACATTCGATTCCGTCTAGTGTGGGAATTGGGAAATGACCATACAATTGAAAAAAAAAAAACAACACGTGTATTTACGCCATCAGCCAAAATGCTCGGAACTTGCACATGCGTTTCACTTTTCTACATACAAAAATGTCCACGACCCCGCTTCCTCTGTACAATAAACGTCTCCTGGTTTAGTAAACCGCAAACGTCGTCACTATCGTTTCTTTTTCTTCTCTTCTCCGCTGTAGAGACCAAACTAATTGTCCGCAATTCCTACCTTCTTAAACAATACAGGTGTTCCCGGTGAATATACATGTGCTCATGATAATCAACGAAACTTATATACATGTAACAAAACTTTCTTGTTATTCTCGGATGATTCTTTTCAATCTCTTTCTTTTATGGAAGGACTTCCTTGGATACAGGATAATTGCCAGGAATAAGGCAAATGCAAGGCCTACTACCCCACTAAAAGGTTGGAATGGGCGAGTCCCAAACCAGAGCGGTGAATTAAGCTTATAGCTCAAAAAGCCACCTGTCTGTAAAACAAAACTTGATGCCATTATCCCAGTGCGCAATCCGATTGGAATAGCAAGATTGCCTTTGCTTCTTTGCCGTAACCCTGCAAGAGCTAAAGATAATAGCCATAGACCAGGCACTGCCCGAAGAGACCTGCAAACCAATAGGGAGATATTTTACAATGTGGTCTAGAAGCGACAATCTGAGTTTAACATAGAAAAATACGCATCATGATTACAAAATGGCAGACTCATCTGAAGTAAAATATTCCAATGGCGTTCTGTTGATGCATTAATTGCCAAAATGTGTGCATTCATTTGATTAATCACAGGCCAAAAGACATTAGATGATGTTTGCTAATACAACCACATAAAGACAGATGTGCGGCCAGAACAGGATGAAAAGTGAACAATTTATATCCCTAGGATGCTCCTAACAGGGACAACGAGAAAGCAAAAGGGAAAGAACTGCAAGAAAATTGTAATGTTATAATCCAATAAAGATGAAGAAGATACCCCTGGAGAAGAGAAAATACAAGCCCTGAAATGATAATTCCTTGATGATAACCAAGATTGGTAGCAATCTCTTCAGGTAACCATGACCTGAAAAGCAACTCCTCGACAAGAGCAACACCAGCTGCAGTAGTGATTCCTCGAGTAGCCAAGAGTGTTAACCGACCAAACACTTTGAGACTTGTCATGGCACCTAAAGAAGGTGAAAGGAGGATTGAAGGCCACGAGAAACTGACACAGCCTACCACAGCATTTACGGACTGTATCGACAACACAAGTATTGTTCCTCCAATGAATCCCTTAAAGAAGTTGTGGATCTGCAGCCAATGGGTTTAATGGTAAATAATTTGGCTGATTGAATGATGTCATAAAAGTATTCATCGATCTCCAACACATCCCCTTATGATTATGACAATGAAACAAAATTTGGAACTAAGGTATCTGAGGTACAAGTTATACTAAAGAATGGATAACATTCTCAACAATCTATTAAAAAAAGGCTTCGTTTATCAGGACGATTAATTCACTACTAAATTTTCAGGAAAAGAATGGACAGACAAAGAAAAGAGATAAAACGGAAGAGAAGCTTAACCATGTGATCATGAGCTGTTCATTATATTAGGACTGCAAAAGATTTAAAACAATTTGATTTTCTCTCGAAGATAGGATAAATTTATCCAAGGTTCATTTAAGCTTCCATCAGCTGAAAATAAAGCAACTAATTGCCCCTGCAATTACAGAATAAAGTGCTATAGAAAATGCAGTATGTTGTTTCACTAAGAAAATTATTCGTAGTGATGGGGGTAACAAAAGATTTGTTAACATTCTTAAACTAATGTGGCATCACTTCATTCAATATCCAAGCTCAAGGAATGAGGTCTACGTGCTGTTGACATAAAGTTGTTATAAAAATAGCATCCTTGGCCTGAATAGGTAACTAGCCAGGATACGTGCACCTTTTACCATTGACAGCTTTATCTAATATTGCCGAGCTAATTAACAGACTCTCAAGCTCTTCCAAACCCATACAGGTCAAGATTTTCTATTTCATAGAATGTTAGATTCCTAGTGTACCTTAGGCGGTGATATCAAATCCAGTCCATATTGTGCAAGCGGATCTTCATAACCACGTATTCTTTTTCCCCATAACACAACAAGTATCAAAACAGCAGTATAGAGACCAAAAATGCTAACGAGCTCAGCAAATCTGCATGGGCTACCGGTTGTCCAGCTCTGTACAAGTGTTGGAAGCAATGGAACAATGATCGGCAACCATAAAACAAGCATCATTCCAACAAATCCAAGAATCCTTGCAAAAGAATCGTAAAGAATCAGCACTCAATAAAAATTATTTGCAATCTTATTAATAGAATGGAATCATTAAATATTTGTAATCTGTTCTTTCAAGTCACTCCCAACACAAATCGAAATGATTGACCCAAATTGTTCACTAAACCAGATGATTCCATCAGGGATATGTAATACATATGCAACATTGGAAGAAGAAGGAATTCCTTGCTAAAATCATCATTCAACAGAAAAAAGATAAATTCTCAATCCAAATAACAAACTTTCGGCTTACTGGAGTTGAATCTTATTTCTGTAGCAATGGATTGAAAATCAGAGAGTTGAGAACTATCAAAGTCTAAACCCTAATCTTGACAAAATCCAATAAAGTTAATTATTGAAGCAGATCCTTTTGCCTCAGATTTTACATTAAATGATTACTGAACCAAACATTACGTGAAGAATATTGACGAAAGTGACTTGTGGATAGTAAAATTATAGCAAAGACAACAAATTAGAATAAAGAAAAAGGAAAAAGGAAAAAGGTATCAGAAGTAGCATTCTAAGCAACTTTAAATACCTCTGGTACAATGGTCGTTCAGCTATTCGCAGAAACAAGATAAGCCTATCAGTAAGACTCATAGCACCTCGCATACCACCCCAAAGCAATGCAACCTTACCAACTAGCCTCAATATGCCACCCCTTTGCCCCAAGTCAGCTAACATCGCAACCAGCCTGTTGTTTTCAACATTATACAGAAACTTCAGGAGAACAAACCTATCAGGTAAGCCTGTTTAAATGAGAAATAGTGCAGTCAGATTTTAACCTCTCTTGATCGAGTTCACCATCTTCTTTGGTAGGAACCACAGGTCCAGCAACAGACAAAGCTTTCTCGGCAAGGCTTGCGACTATATTGTTATTTTGATTCTTTTCAGATATTGCCTCATGTACCTTGTCAGCCACCTTCTGGGTATTTGCTTTCTGCTTGAAGGGCCTGGATGAAATGTCCACAATTTCCTTTTCATTGTATTGACCCTTCAGAGTTTGTAAGTGTGACCATAAGGACCAAAGTTGTCAGAAAAAGTAAAAAGAGACACATAATCAGCTAGCATTAATAAATCACAGGAGAAAAAAAGAGCATCCTATTTCTGAAAAAATTAAAACAGACAATGAAAGGAATTTTTAACTTTAAGAACTGCAGAGAGATTTGTCTAATCATGTTCATGTAAATGCTTGAAACAAATTAGGAACATTATTTTCTAATCATAGATTTTCACAAAACTAGAATCTTGCAGACCTAGGTTTAAAACCCCATGATAATCATAAACAAAGGACACAAACACAGCTTGTTACCTGTTGTTGTATTAGTAAAGCAGATGCTCCCAGGGCTGCCGTAACAGCACCAACCATAACACTATCACTATTTTTAGTCCTCAACTCAGATTCTTTCCTATCTCTGATTCTTGTAGCATTCAACCTGATTACTGGATCAGTTCTTTTGGTAAGATTTTGATCAATATCCCTTGCACTATATTTTTCGTCAGTTTCATCCCCAGAATTTTCACAACCAACAGACTTTATGCTATTATCATGCCCTGTAGCTACAACAAAAAATTTTCGCAATGCAGCTAAGCTGGTTCCTATAATAACACCAACTGGTAGGAATCTTCTCAGATAACTTGTGCCCAAAACGGCTGAGGAAATGGCCCTCACTATGTGCTCCCCATTGAGAGTACCAATTTTTTCTGAGGTGCAATTTGAGCTAAAATTTTTACCATCCAAATGCCAAGTGTGATCTTTATCATGTATTATAGCCCACGACACAGCATTTGCTACTTCCTCCAGCTCTTTATCAAGATTGGGTTTCATTTCTTTCATGGTAGCTGTATTTAGCTTACGACCTGCTTCAACCTTCAAAGCATCCAAAATAACACTTTTCACTGTTTGCATCAGCTCTTCCAGTCTATCATCATCATATTGCAGAGCTTGATCATAGGTCTCCTCTGTATTATATTCTCCTACAGTTCCATGTTTTTCAGTATCTAATATCACAAATGGAGGTTCAATAATGTTGTCTGAATCATTCAGTTTTGCAGAAGAATGACCATAAACTTTCTCACCAACCCGATTATGATTTGTAGCATCTCCCTTAGATCCTTCAAAGCTTCCTGGTTGCTCCAAGAGCTTCCATTGACCCTCTTCTGGGAAATAGTCAAGTAATAAAGCAGTTGTTGTATCTAAATCCAATGGTTTAGTCTTTGTCATCTTAGAAAGCAGATATCGGCCTAAGTATCCATTATGTATATAATCACCATATGGGAATGCATTTACACACAATGGAATCTTGCTTACATGTCGATCATTATAGTCAGCCAGAAGGTTGTTTCCAAGTAATTGATCATGCTCCTTTCCCCCTCTATTATGGTTATTAGCAGCAATTCCCAATGACCCATCAGTACCATCTGCATTCAACAAACTAGAATCTGCGGCAGGTTCTTCTTCTATCCAGCCTGTACAAGCAGCCCTACTTGAGTTGCTATTATTCTCATTCTGCTCACAGACAGGAGGATCCTGCAATGCATCAGACTTTATCTGTAAGTCATTTTTACTATCTTGTTTCGCTGTTGCTGGAGGCAAGACACTAGTGTCCCGTTTCTTGAGTGGCAAATCAACTATTTTATCCTCGACCTTGCTTTCATCTTTGTTATCGGTCTCATCATCTTTTTCTTCTTCCAACTGAGAAATCATATTCTCTATCACACCAAAAACACTGTTGACAGCCACCTGGGTAGAATCATCCATCCCTGCCAGGGCATCCAATGCTTGAACAACATTGAAAGTTGGGGTGCTGGAATCAGATACATTCTTATTCTGATCAAGAACAGGTTGAGAGGTTCTACCTTCCTTCTGATGATTATCAATGCCTTCCTTTTCCGTTGATTGGGATTCAGAAGATGATTTCATAGGTGAGGGGGCATCCTCAGTCATATTGCCTGCTACTATCTTATTCTGATCAGTTGAAGAAACTAGAGTTTTCTCTTCATTTTTCACAGTGTTGCAATCTTTCTTTATTTCAATTTCAGGTTTCCCACTATCCTGGTCCACTTTCTCATCAAAAATTGCTTCCTCAGTTACATTGGCCTTCCCAGTACTGCTAGTAAAGTTAAGCTTGCCACTAGTTTCCAATCCCCTATCAGCGCAGTCAGGATATGAAGCAGTTTTCTCTTTAGAGTAATCATCAGCTCCAGAAATGTTACCTAACTCATTTGCAATCTTCCTGGCAGAACCAGAAGCATCAACTTGCTGACTGCCAGTTGACTGATAAGAAGGACCTGAATCTAGGGGTTTTTGCTTGCTTTCTGAAGGATGAAGCTCTGGTGCCAGTCCATCAGAAGACTTCTCCAACCCGGATTGACTGTCATCAGAACCATTCGGTAACTCATCAGCCCTTTTTGCTATATCTGAAGAATGAGGATCTTTAGATGCACCTTCAACATTTACTTCTCCAACCTCTTCCTGGACCTTGGACTTAAGTCCTGATGATGCATCACGAATCTTACCAAATCCCAGAAGTTCCTCAAGTTTTAAGCTTCTTTGTTGAGCTTGCAGAATTCCAGAAACAGCAGTTGTAAGTTTTTCACGAACATCTTCTGGCACAGCATCTTGCAATGCTTTCATAAGTGTCTCTCCTTGACCCACAGCAGTCAAGACCTGCAAACAAGTAGATACTTTCCTTAAAAGATCTTATGCCCAAAAAAACACCCTGATAACCATGATTAATAAGAGGATTTCTAAGCAGTGACTATTTCATTAAATAGTATTAGCGTGCATATATAGTCCCCATGAAAAATTAATCACCTACAAATATTATAACGAAATCAAGTTTCAACCTTCCTCTAACAAACTCACTCATCCTTTTCTCCCTTCTAGCATAGAAAAGCAGTCATGATCTTGCACTAACCAAATCTTAACCAGGAACATTTAACAGGTATAAAGGAAATAAAAACCAATTCTCCCTAAAACTGCACCTGAATGAACTAATACAAGCAATCAGGCCAAAGCCAAGTATACCCCGTTGTGTACAGCACAGAACATAAATTAATTCCATCCAGTATGCAATACAAAACATGACGTGGAAAAAATGGCATTTCTATACTGCAACCAATCCTAGAAGCATTAATAACCACATGCTCTGCTTTTACATTGAATATAGATGACCAAAGATAAAAGAGTCAGTTTTTATAACTATATAAAGTTCAGTTTATTCGAAATCAGTATACATGAATATGGATAATTTGCATAAAGGGTTCCATGAACCAAGAGAACTGACATTCAATACTTTGTAACACCATAATTGATTAGCATTTGCAATTTTGACATTACCTTCCTCTTTTCTTTTTCTGTCAAACAACCAGGCATACTTATATCTAGCATATTCATAACAAACTGTGTTGTTTGCAACACTTCTCCTCTTTCAGAATCCATAGGGTCAGCACCCTCATCTTTGGTCAAGTCATCATCGACCTCTTCCATTTCTCTTTTGATTCCCACATTTCCCTGTACATCTTGTTTGGGCCTTGAGTGGAGCCTATCGGCAGTGTCACTATTACTAGACATCGCCTTTGTAGGATACATGGCATAGCCATTGCCATTGGCACCTGTTGTGGTATGATCCAAGAGATTGTTAGCACCACCTTGATTGGATGATCTGCCTTCTACAAGAGCCAAGCCTTTTGAGGGGTTGATGGTAACATCTACATCATTTAGAAGAGGATGACGACCCTTCAAAAGCCCAAGTTCAACAGCTGTGAACCACTGCATTTAACAGGCATGAATGGTTGGATTATGCCAACTTCTTCACCAAAAGAAAAAAGTTGACCATAAACGCAACAAAAATCATGATGGTAGAAATGAAGTTTCAGATTGGAACATGGAAGAACTATGGAATAATATGGAAGTGATGGAGAATTAAGAGATTAATAGTGATGACTTTATGAAGTGACTGTTATAGGTAAAGAAAGAGAACTTGTAAGTTATTGATGCATGCTGAACACTTGCAGGCATTTATCAAAAAGTCATTGGAAGCACATACATGAAGTTGATAAAGCAGAAATGGATTGACCAAACAAAAGGTTCTGCTCACCTCAATTGTAAAATTTTGGCACCAAGATTCAGCAACTCTATCACGGGCATTAACACTAGATTGTGCACAAAAAAACAGGAGACTTGTAAATGGATTTTCTGCAATCTGACTGCGTGGGATCGAAAATGGAGGCACAGTCCCATCATCATTCTGATTTTTTCAGAACAAATGGTTAGTTATTTAACTACAAACATTCAAGAAGATTCATAATGCAAAACCTTCAAAGAATTTAGAATCAAAAGAATAAAGCATGCACCTGAATAAAGAGAACAGGAATCTTAACATTTCCAATCACACCCCTAGTGCTGAATGCTGAATAGAAGTCTTCTATTTCCTCAAAACCATATGATACCATTGATATAGCTTTCTCAAAATCACGAACAGATTTGGAAGATATCGCTTTTTCCACATCAAAGCCTTTTGCTTTTCCTTGAAATAATTCCTAAAAATTACATCCAGTATAAGTCTACTCTCATAAACAAATAATTGTCTGCTAGAAGGATGGGACTAAATTGAGGAATAACCATGATGAAATATTGAAATTACACAAGTACTGAAATGACTACTCTAGCTATCAGATACGTAAAGCATAGACATGGAAGAAGATAGACACTTTTGATGCTTCAGCAACCTTGTTAGATTGCAGGATATCAATCAGACCATCAGTCAGCATCTGATCCAAAGCAATGTGATAAGGAGAGCATCTTGTTATCTCTTCTAAGTCAAAAGGATTATTGATACATGTAGCAGCAGTGAGAGGTGTTCTATCTCCAACCTCTGCTAGATACTTGGTTAACATGTTTGCACCATATCCCCAGCCAATACCCATCAGCGTAGTCCATGGCCTAGTCTCACTAATGAATTGTATAGCTGTGCAGACATCGTCGCTGTCAGCAGCTGTAAATAACCTACATCAATGAAGTAGTTAAGAAGCCCCTACTGTCAACTTCTACTGCTAACAGAACTGCAAATGAAACCTATAATTTACTCTTCAAACAACACCGCAAATCCATAGTTTTCTCACTCAAATCTCTTATATTGACAGCATACTACTAGAACGTGCTTGGCAATGCAGTTATATTGCGTTAATAATGCAGGTATGCATTAAACATTCTCAAGGTTTCAATCTACAGATTACAAAAAGCAAACAGAGAAATTACAAAGATATCCTAACACGTGTATTCTCTTCTGCACCTTAATTAGCTTTCCTCTAAGTCTGTTCACATAATTTCCAGTGAAAACACCAGGTTCTGAATCAAATGGTAAGACAAGCTCTGAGATGAAAGCAAGAAATGACCAAACTACTGACTGGCCCAATACGCAATAACGCAGTTAAATCATCTAAATCGAATGAATAAGATGCACTCACCGAGCACTTGTAAGCGGAGAACCGGCACATCCTCTAGGGTTCATTACCACTGGAAAATAGCCACGCTTGAGCGCTTCGCACACGAACGATCTCATACTCTCATCCATACTTCCTCTGGTTGTTCTAGGAACCAACAGCAAAGTAGTATCCAATCCGCGTTCCTCTTTCAAGTCCAAATTCGCCGGCCAATCAATCGAAATGACACCACCATCCTGTGTACTGACACACACTCTCTGATACTTTAATTTCTCCGCCAATCCGCCATTTCCACTCTCTTCACTCTTCACCTGAATCCCCCCACTGTTTAGCCTCACAAAGTGCCTCTCCTCTTCAACCAACTTCTCGTTCACGTCCTCCAAAAACTCGCTCCCTTCGAAGGATATAGAAGGACATCGCAGCAACACGAAACGGTTAAACGGAGTGGGACTGGTGACCAGAATCCACTCGCCGACGTGGAACAATCTCCTGGAACGGTTATCGTACTTGGACTGAGAGAGATACAGAGATAAGCCAGAGGCGAGCCCTAGGGCGGGAGCGAGAAAGTCGAGAGCCGGTGGGGAGGAGAATTGGGAGAGAAAGTTCTGGAAGGGGTCAAGTAAGTTACAGCGAAGCGCGAGGTTTCTCGTGGAAGGTTTGACGCGACGCCGTTTGTAGTGGCGATGGAAGTGATGAGTTTGGACGGGGTATTTTCGAAAGAAGAGGAGTTCAGTGGCTTGGGGCGGTTTAAGGTGGAGACGCTGGGCGTTCATTTGAAGGTTCTTTTAGGAGAGATTGTTGTAGCGTAACGGACTTGATGAGTGCGAGAGAGAAAAAGGAGGATAAGACAAGGACTTAGAAAGGGAAAGAATATAAAAGTTTTGAAAAGAAACGGAAGGTGATAGCTTGTGGTGGTGGTCAGGCCGTTCGCGGTGGTGCGTCTTTGCTGGTTCTGCGTCTTGTATTGGCGCGAAGAATCCACGTACAGCTTCAGTTTGTCGTTGGTGTGGCGAAAATGCTGTAGCATGGGATTTTCAATTAAAGCTAACATTGGCAGCCCAAATTGAGTTCTCCTTCTGCAGCTTATGATGCACGGCCCACATTACTAAATTAAGCAGCTAACTCCAACTATAATTAAGAAAATGTAAAAATATTCATTTCACTTAATATTGTGTTGTATACAAATTTGTCAGCCCAATTTTATTGAAACGATTTCAATTCTTAGTCATTTGATTCTGAATGTCAAATATAGTTGTATTAAGGAAGCCTAAGCTAATTTTGGTAAGTAGTGGGATGCCAAGAAAAGCCTAAAATTAAAATCCAACAAAAGGGGAATGGCAGTCCCACCCAGTCAGTTCCGGTAGACAAGCAAAGCGACTAAAACTGAACAAGAACAGAAGCCATGGATGGAGTTCATCAGGAAATTGAAGGTTGAAAGTGAAACCATTCCCTCGGAAAAATTGCTGTAGTGCCACTGTTTTTGGATCATGGACCATATCTGTGCGGTTTGGTTATTTCCAGTATTCCTTCTTTCTTTAGCCATTCCAACCTGAGCTTGCCGTTTGTGAGCGTTGAACTTTACGACTGCCTAATGTTATCATCTTCTATCAATCAAATGCTAAGATCTATTATTACCAACCACAAAAAAAAAAAAAAAAAATTGTAGGAAATATTTCGCTCATTCAAACTTGTAAATTAATTAATATTTCCTATCACTTAAGCCAAACCAAAATTCTTGTGTGTATTTATTTGATTGGATGGTAATAAGCAAAACCTCAGCTTCTTTTTTAAAATGTAGAAGATTATTTAAACAGAACACAACTTGGATCAAGCATATGCCCAAGTACATTTTTGAAATACATTAATTCTTCAAACATGTAACAAATACATTTTTGAAATAAAGACAACTGGGAATCTCAATTAACCAACAGCACTTCCTCCCAACTCTGCTTAAAATTTGTCTTTTGCTTTCTTCCCTCATCCTAAGTTGATTTGCAGATATATGGTTTTAGTGTTAGGTTTATCTTGAAGTTTTATCCCCTGTAATGTGGGTAGTGATTCGGAAATTATGAACATGACAAGATTATATTTGCAATCTAGACTATGCTCTTCTCTTTCCTGAGCAAATAAATACTAAATTGGATAATACCAACTTCAACCAAGCATTACGTATTGACAAAAGTTGTTTAGTAACAAATGAATTTCTTACTGTATGGCCTCCTCGAATGTAATACTATAGTCAAGCTATTCTTACTCCTAACGTTACTTTAAATTTCTGATTTGGTTATATATGATCAAGACGCTTTCGTGTGCCTTTATATGTCTTTTTATATAAAGTGAAAATTTATGGTTATTATTTTTTAATATACAGTAGGTCAAATTTTGAAAGTAAGTAATTATTGGTCAATTATACAACTCAAGTAATTTATAAATTCAAATAAAGTGATAAATTCAACTTTATACAAAATCTCAAGTTTTAGTCGTTCCAATCCTATAATTAAGAAGTATTTTTTTTACATAATTTGGTAATTCTATAATTTTTGTAATTTCTATTTAAGAAGCAAGGGAAAAGGTAAGTTTCTTAATTGCCTTATACACAACCAATGACGTGCAAAATGATGGATAATTTCGGTCTTGCAATTTAATTCTACTTCTACGTAGTAGTAACAAGCATGTACTCGAAAAAAAGAAAGTACGTACTCTGAGAGAAATCATGTGGCCTTAATCTGGTTAACAAATATGTTGATGTGGCCAGGGGCGGAGCTAGTGAGGGACAAGATCCTGCGTCAGCCCCGGCTTCCGCCACCCTTACCAGCCCGCCTGCCGCCACTAGCCGCCACCGCCACCATCTCCCCGCCAGGCCGCCGTTTTGCCACGCCAACATCTCCATCTGAAGAACAAAATGACTGAACCTCACAAGTCATAACCCACTGCCAACTTCTTTTTCTTCCCCCTTGGCCTTTTCTCCTTTTTCTGCCCAGTGCCCACCGCCATTCTTCACTTCTGCCCACCGCCGTTCTTCTTTTTCACTTCTTCTGTCGCTAACTGGCGACTGCTGTCACTGCTCACTGCTTCCTTGAGGTTGAGGTAAGGCCGCCGTATGCTTCCGTTCTTTGTTAATTTTTTTTGTTAAAATTATTTTTGGTTTAGGTTAATGCAATTATTTTAATTAAATGTTAATGTAATTATTTTGGGTTA
>JANZXP010000195.1:14285751-14298251 GCA_027576715.1 Erythroxylum flavicans | reverse complement strand
CTTGATAAGTAGATTCCTGGAGAATCCAACAGAGAAGTATCTCTTAGTTATGACGACGTCTCCTCCCCCAACTCTGGAGACCTCCACGTGGTCTACGTCGGAAAGTCTCGCCGGCGCTATCTCATCAACTCCAACGTCATCGATCATCCTCTGTTTCGGGAGCTAGCCGACAGGTCAAGCGAGTCCGACAGCATTAGCGTAGCGTGCGAGGTTGTCTTGTTCGAGCACTTGCTCTGGATGCTTGAAAATGCTGATCCGCAACCCGAGTCTCTTGAAGAGCTTGTCGAGTTCTACGCTTGTTGAAATCTGAAGCCCTCGCCAAGCGTTGTGAGTGAAACGAATTATAATTAGCCAATAACTGCGAGTTGGGAGATTGTTTCGGGTCATAACTTACATTGGTATGTGTAGGGAACGGGCTGTAAATTAATGTTTCTAATAAGGATTAGCTGCGTAGAAAATAGACATTAAAGAGAAGAAGAAGGGGAAAGTACATGATTGTTGATGAGTGAAGATTTGTTTTCATCTGTGAAGATTAATCCATTTCACCAATAACCTATTGAGCCTGGTGGAGGGTATTTTTTAGATTGTTCTAAATGCTTAATTTATCTTTTTTATGATTAATATGTTTCAAGTTGAATTTCTATTTCTACCATTGAAAGCCTGAAATTTTCACAATAAATTATAATCTCCCACTGATTTCCTTTTATACATTGCGCCTTTTACGGTGGATACTTTTAGTAGTATCACACCTATTATTTGAAATAATTGATAAAAATAAAACTGCATTTGTATCAATTGTAATTACCATAATAGCTTGCAGTGGAGCTCTAATTTGGAACATGCCCTATACCGATTAGGCTTAATCGGATGATAATGTTGACCAGTTTTTAATAATTTGGAACGAGAATTTGTTGTCTAGGTTGTATAGTATTCTGCCTCCAGCATAAGCTTTTTCAAAGTGAGGTACAGTTTGTAAAGGAATGTGTTAGTTATATGATGCAAGGTGAGCCGTAAAACAGAGGGCCCACTCAAGCAAGCAAAATATGCTAGTGGTTCAAGTGGTGGATTGAAGCTTTCCTTAGATTTCAGGTTTACTAGTGCAGGTGTGGAGATAAATAAGCTTACCGATATCAATTGATTGTGAATTCGAAGTTATTAAAAGATAATAATAGTACATGCTTGTTCTAAAGTTAAAAACTTCACTTGTAATTTGTGTTTTATTGCGATCATGTACTGAAAAGTCTAATTAGCATGTAAAGCAAAAGATATTCACTACACCATGATCAAAAAGAAACACACGAATATTCCATGTGAGCCTCATTTTCTCCTTAAGTTACCTCAAATTGACAAGTTCATGTCGTGGAGGCAAAAAAAGAACGGTGAGTAAGAGGAGAACTTGTTCTAGAACTCAATTGAAGAGTTAGATAATAAAAATATCTATTGCATTAAAAAATGAGTTATATTTTTTATTTTTCTATTGAATTATTTATTATGTTAATTTGCTTCATATACTGCAATTAAATCAATTAATTGACTGTTTCTTATGAAATAGCCGCTCAATCAGAGAGTAGCGACTAATGGCGCATCAGGAAGTCAAAAACATCATAAGAAGAGGGAGCCATTAAAGAAATTAAGACGATCGGCAAATGTACTTTATCACCATATTCTTCTAGCTTCAATCATAGACGAATTCAAATTGCGAAATACATACTCTATTTAGCTCATGATTAGGTTGTTAGAGATTCTTCTTTAGTATACACCTTCGGTGCGCTGATCTATTCATCGCTTTGTTCGTTAAGACACAAAAACTTTTTTAATGCATATCTACATACTTCTAAGTGGAATACACGAAATATCTTCAACGCACCCATATTAAGACCTACACAACATATTTCCAAGCTGCCATGGCCAATTTGCCACCTCAAAAGCTCTCTAAAGACTTGCTCAAAGTAGAGGTACCCTTGATATAATGGAGTTTTGTTCTTTTGTTTTCTTATTATTAGTTCAAGTTGTAAATGGATTCTCATTTATATATAAACTCTAATTGATCTAATGTAACTAAACTGCTGTTGATTGCTTAGTTTGCCTTAGGAGTGGTTCCAGTGGTGCGTATAACTACTTTTAAAACCTCCAAGCACTTGATTTCTTGAATTCACTTTAGCCTAACTCTCTAATATCACATTAAATTAAACAACAAATACGACAAGGAAGACAATTATGAGAATTGTATTTAATAATAATTTATCTTATTATTAAATACCAGTTAAATAATAGTTGTTTTGCATGAAGAGTTAATCTATAAAATTTTCAAAAAAAAGTGTTAATCTATAAATATCAAAATGTTAACAATTTATTTAATTTTTATAAAATCTTAACCTTGCATTTATATTTTTCCTACCCACATAAAAACTTAAAAATAGGGTTCATATAAAAAATTAGAAATAGGATTCGGACGGGTATTTCTCACCTTAAAAACTTGGGTTACCCAAAATCAAAACAAGGCAGTAGCTAAATTAGTTAGTTGTGAGTTGTGACTTATCTGAATCGAACAAGACGGGGGAGGGATGCAAAATAAGACACCCGCATTTTTCGGGTCTTTCCATGTAGGATCATCTTCATTCTAATTCTAACGCATGCAGTTTTTGTCATTTTCATGACATGATACTACGTGCGACCCACGGGTGGGGCATCTACAATCTGATCTGAGCTCCTCCAGTCCGTAACATTTGCATGTTACTCTTTGCGTCTCAGTTGAGGAGCAAAACATGTACGATTTTCCGATAGGCTTGCAACAAGTTTGACTCTTTCGTAGATAATGAAATTGTCTCACGCATTATGTACATTAATTCGAGTTAAGATTTGTTAATTCTAGAATTTAAAGATACATGTGCAAACCCTTGGCGAGTTGAAGGAAGGAATTGGCTGTATAAAAATGGGACCTTTGGATTTGGGTTTCTTATAAATAATTTTATTGTAGATCTGAACCATATTTGCCCAAAATAGTTGTCTTGTTGAAACTATATACTCTTCTGGTGATTGAAAATGTTTGGGATTTTAGGTGTATCAATAGATCGATGATTGAAAATGTTGGGAATTTTAGGTTTATCAATAGATCCGTAGTTACATGTCATAATACATTCTTCTAAAAATTTTGAAGTTTAACGGTTATAGCTTTATTGAAGTTGATGTTTTGCCACAACATGAACATCCATCGTTATTCTCTGCGTGAATTGGCTATGTCATGTGTTGGAAGAGAAAGTAGGAAGTTATTGTAACTGTGTGTTGGTAAATATTTGTTTTGGAGTTTGACACCTAACAGACTTTTTAAATACACTTTTCACTAATTTATCTTAGAATGCCTTCCCTTGTTTCTCAGTCCAATGCTTAATGCGTGTCTGTAAGAATAAAGAATGCTATGCAAGGAATTGGTTGAGTAATAATATTTTAATATGCTCCCACTTGTTGAATAGAACCAAAAATGGAGGGAAAAAGAAGAGAACCAATTAATAATGAAGTTCTTTTGAGGGATTCAGAAAAAAATTGTTGTTTCAAAATTTAATAAATTGTTAATTTTATAAATACAAAATATAGTATATATGGAAAATTTTTTCCTTAAACATATCTTATCACGTCGGATCTTTAATGAAAACACTATCTATAAACTATTTTTTTTGAATTAAATCTATTATTATAAAATTAAATAATAAAACAAAAATATATATCATTACAATATTATTATTTTGTTGTCAGATTGAGTTTAATTTTATTTAATTAAACATAAAACGTACCAATTTAGGATTATGCATATTTGCCTAGATTTGTCTCACAAACTCAGTTTGTTAATGTAATAAAACTGTCTTATAAATTAAAAACCACTAGACAGACCCTCCACTCGGAGAATAATTATTACAAGAACCATCTCCTCAAACAATGCATACTCAGCGTCATTTAGAAACAAAATGAAAGCAAGGTTAAAATCGAAAAGGCTTCCAACAAATTGAACTGCAGTTTTTTGTTAGAGTCGACCTAATGCTTATATTGAATTGATTTATTCTGTCAATTTAACTTGTTCACTTAATGTGCTTACATGTAACACTATAAAGAACAAAAAACAAAGAAACCTAAAGATAAAAAGATGATAGTGATAGTGTCGTTGGCTTTTGGCCATAGATTATACTGGAAGGATCATTTTGGATATACGAAGCATGTGGCCTGGTATCATGATCAAAACACAAAAGACGAACAGTGTTGTAAGGACGTGCTATCCCATATATACTAGAGCCAAAAGGAGCAAAGGAATACAATATCGACCATTGAATTCATAGAATCAAGTGAATCTTGTCGTCTTGCATGATAACTCAAGTGAAATCAATGATCATTGTGATTCAATGTTAAGAAGTATTACTCCACGTAATACGATAATACGGTTACTATTCCTCATCATTTTGTATATCATTTCAAGTAATCCTCAGCGAGTAAGGGAAAACTTTCTTATTTCGTATAGAAAAAACAGAATATGAAGAAACCAATTGCATGCGTACCCTTCCGCTGATAATGTGTTACTGTTATCTGAGGTCCTGCCGATTGTGATGCACTAGACTCCAAGAGCCAAAGCCATATAAAGAAGACAGCAACATGTGATATTCAGTCTCCAAACTTCCACGCATGTTACTACCGGAGGCAAGAACAGTGGGTCATTGACTTCTTTCTTGTCTCTTCACTAGATCAGGGGAAGACTGAAAAGCTTCTCACTGCAATTGTGTCCTTGAGCCCTGAGTCCTTGTGGTTCTGGCTAAGGGGAAAGAAGACGGCGTCCATGTGAATTCAGTTAATGAAATGGGACCGTTTTCGCCAATGAATTGTCATAATCATCTATTTATGAATCCTTGATATCTTTAGTTATTCGGTGCGACTGGAGAATATAGATTACACCGAAACTGTTATAAAAATTGAGGAAAAAAAATAAAACAATATTAAATAATTAAGAGAGTAATAAGATTAAGACAGATGACATAATTAAAAAATATTTCTTTTTATTTTGTGAATTCCATTAACTAGGTCATTATTATTAATAAAAATTATAGTATTAAAATAGTTTTATTATTTATACTAATGATAGTCACCAATAACTATTAAATAATAGTACCAATAACTATTAAATAATACTCACAAAACTTTTTCTGAAAAAAAATCGCCCAATTCTATTTTTATTCTCATGAGAAGGTGGTAAGATGAAAATCGCCCAATTCTATTTTTATTCTCATGAGAAGGTGGTAAGATGTATTTCCATATTGCATAAATTTGTCAATTCAATGCACCAAAGTAGCCTTTTGGCCACCTTTCTTTTGACCTAGATTTAAAAATAGTAAAATCATAACCTATTGTATTAAAAACGCTGTTGTGCGAGTTTTTTATTCTCTTTTATTCTTTTTCTTTTGACCATGAAGACATATTTTTATAGCCAAATTGCTAAAATTCACATATTCTATAATTTCAGTTAAAAACATTTGGTTACGAAAATATATTTGTAGCCAAATGTTTTCATTCTTCTTCTTTTAGCCACAAATATATTTTTATAGTGAAATGTTTTTAGTACAAATATATTTTTATAGCGAAATGTCTTTAGCTATGAAATAAATTTCATGGCTAAAAGTCATAGGTCATATAATTTGAGTTACAACTACAAAATAAATCTTGTAGCTAAAAGTCACGGATCATATAATTTGAGTTAAAAAATATCCGTCTATGAAAATATATTTGTGGCTAAATGTTTTCATTCTTTTTTCTTTTGACTACAAATATATTTTCATAGTCAAATTCATTTAGCTATGAAATTATAATTTAAATTAAAATGTTTTACTACGAAAGCTATGAAAATATGTTCGTAACCAATTTTTGTAGCCAAATGACTTTAGCTACAAATTGTTTTTTGTAGCTAAAATTCACAAATTATATTAAAAACATTTGACTATGAAAATATAATCGTAGCCAAATGTTTTTATTCTTCTTCTTTTAGCTACGAATATACTTTCTTAGCCAAATAGCTTTAGCTATAAAATTCACTGACCATATAGTTTGAGTTAAAAATATTTGGCTATGAATATATATATTTTCATTTTTCTTCTTTTGGCTATAAATATATTTTTGTAGCTAAATGCCTTTAGCTATGAAATGATTTTCATAACTACGAATCGTAGCTAAAAGTTGATCATATAATTTGAGTTAAAACATTTGGCTATGAAAATATACTCGTAGCTAGATGTTTTCATTCCTTTTCTTTTAGCTACGAATATATTTTCGTAGCCAAATTGTTTTAAATATAAAATGAATTTGGTAGATCCTATAATTTCAATTAAAAACATTTGGCTACGAAAATATATTTGTAGTTTACGAATAGATCTTCTATTTTCTTCTTTTGGCTAAGAAAATATTTTCGTAGCTAAAAGTTTTTAGCTATGAAATAATTTTCGTATCTAAAGGACATAATTTATAGTTTCAGCTAAAAAAATGACATTGTTTTCTACATATTGAAAACCTAATTACAAAACAACGTTTGATTAACTTATCTTCGTCTTCCTCCTCGCATTCTAGTAGCTACAACGGTCTGTCGTCGTCTTTGCCCATATGTCCATCTTCTTCTTAGTCCACATGACCTTCTTAATTCGTCTTCATCTCTAGTGTTCGTCTTCGTCCACATGAGGGTTCTTCTTCTCTAGGTAATTCAAGTTTTAGTTTTGATATGTGCTTAATTGATTGCATATTTATTCAATAACACTTAGTAATTAATGATATGAAAATGTTTAAGATACTTACTTTAGTTCATATATGGTTTTAGGTACAATTCGGAAATAAAAGAGCTAAAATGAGATGAAAGCACTATAATTGAACCATTTTCCTAAGATTCACACTCACTTGTCTTCATGGAGTAAGAAGAAGGAGATTAAAAGCAAGGGAAGACAAGAAAACATCAAGATGAAGAGCATTTGGTAGCTCCCGACCATCCAGAAAAATGTTACAGCCATGAGTAGTCTCACGGTTATGCAAGGGACTACATGAGCGTGAGACCACTCTCATGCCATGCCAAGGTGTGTCACGAGTGTCATCGTGAGAAGGGCCAGCTGTCCATTAAACCCTACATTTTCGTATAAAAGCAACATTTTGGTGATAACAAAGACATGTTTCATTTAGGGAAAATGTTCAGAGGGGTGGAAGGCTGTTCAAAGGTTTTGAAGAGAATAAGGGGCAAAGCTCTAATCCCTTAGAGACCCATAGAGAGGTAGCTTCCCAAAGTCGATTCAGAGGAATCATCGATGCTGAAGAACCCAGTTAAGCATATCTTTCATTGTTTTTTTCTTCTTTCTCTCTTTAGGAATTGTTTAGGATATCCTATGCATATGAATTTGAGTTGCATGTATGAATGATCGTATTTCTTATTATTGTTCGATTGTTTATTTTTGATCCCACTGCTAGAATTTCAATATAATTTGTAATTGTTATATTTGAGATTCATTTGTAGCAACTAATGATATCGAACCATTAGGGATACAATTCGTAATTTTTGTGTTTTCGATTGCTTTCGAATCATTAGGGATAACTTAACCTAGGTTAAATGATCCAAACATATGTGATCATTGCCTTGATTAATCGATTTTCCTAATTCGTAATATGGCTGTGCAATTAAATCTAAAGATTGTATCCTAGGTTATTTGGTAGTTAGGTTTAATTAAAGAGTGTCTCTTAATTAAGCATAACTTGAGAGAAAACTAGGGTTAATAGAGCTTATCGTTAACTTACGATTAATAGTTGCTAGGCGAGGTAAAAGAATAACAATTCAATGAAATATATTTAATTGGGTGTAGGTTGAGATTGAATCGATGAATGGGTTGCTAATGAATTCATCACTTTCATCATTTTTGTATGTTTCTTTAATTTGTTTTCATTAGTTTAGTTTTACTTTATTTTGTTATTAAACCAATTCAAAACCCCCCACCCTTAAAACGTAATCATCGATTATTTTCATTTCAAAAGCTTTACACTCTTTATGGGATTGACCTAGACTCACCACTACTATAGTTGTAGGTATAGTTATTTTGAGTAGTGTTACGATGTGCTACGTCAATTTTGACGTCGTTGTCAGGGAGTGCAATGTTTTAGTTTTAGTTTTTGATTTTAATTGGTGTTTTGTATATATTTGTTTGCAATTAGTTTCTTTTCAACTATTTCATGATCTTTTCACTTTTTTTTAGCACTTTGTGAAAAAATTAAAAAGTTAATGGATGGAAATAACTTTTTCATAACTCAAATTTCTGATCTTATAACCAAGTTTAGAGTGATCATACTAACTTTAGTTATGGATGTGATAACTAGCAAAATTACTTCCATGATAGTTTGTAGGATGCACAACAATTCCCATATTGACTAGAAAATTTTTATTATAACTCAGGTACATCTCTAGAAGAATTGATTAATATTAAGAATGCTAATACTTAGCAATTTCAATAGGGTGTACAACAATTTCAACAGGGTATACAGTAATTTCAACTGGGTGTGTAACAATTTCAGCAGGGAGTACAACAATTCCAATAGGAGGAAAGACAATTTTGGTCTAGCTTCCAAGAAAGCGAGAGCCAGCAAAACTCATATACATCCTTAGAAGAATTAGTTAACGCTATTGCTACTAACGTTTTGCAATTTCAGCAGGACATGAAATGGTTCCAATAAGATACAATGTCTAGGTGGGGAGATAACAATCACTTGGAACCACAAACGAAAGAGGAGCAACCATATCAACCCGAGGTGTACCCAAGGGATGTTAGTGCGAAAATCTTACGGAGTGAAGAGGAGCTTGAGAATCTTGAGAGGACTACTCAAGGAATTACTTGTGTGGAAGAAGTGGAAAAGGAGCTTGAACCAGAAAAGGATACATCTTTTAGCTCGAAGGTAAATACTGAGTTCCAATTTATTATTAAGATTAACTCTTACCTTTACCTAAAAGGTTGGAGAAATTGAACTAGGAAGAAAAGGGTGAAGAGATATTCTAAGTATTTCAAGAGTACGGGGACTCAGTAGAGATCGAGAATCTGAAGATAGTGTATATAATGAATATAAAGGATTATTAACTAAGGCCTTATTTAGAAAAATCTCACTAGGAGGAAGCTCAAACTGTGACACCCGAAGATTATAATTTTGCCATGTGAGGAACGTATGGAGTTGAGTTAGCGACACTAATCAAAGATGCTTCTTGGGAGGCAACCCAAGGGAAGTTAATTTCTTTTCCTTTACATTTTCGAATTAATTTATTATATGCATGTCTGCTTGTGGTTGTTTGTTTTTACTTATTTTTAAGTTTTCAATCAAAAAGAGAGAGAATCAAACAAACAAACAAACAATTTCTTGTTTTCTATTGCTTCTAGGACTATATAGTCATGATTAGAAAATAAATCGACTAGCAAATTTCATGATAACTTTAGTATGTACTTTTGCTCTTGTGATTGGTCGACATGCATTATCTTTAAAAGAGTAGTGACTAGTGGTAAATAAAATTCAGTGAGATTTTGAGCCTTATTAGACTGACACATCTATATCAGTCTCATTTTCTTTTGCTTATGTGTGACCTTCATTATATATACATCCTGACTTTGATTTGTTTTTCTATTCAAGACTACATTTTTATCACTGCATTAGTATGAAAATAATTAGGCATTCTTTTTTTTTCCAAGCTATATTAGCCAAATAGCCTACCCATCGTTATGAATTTTCCTTCGTTAACCCACTTAAGCTTTATTAGCCTTTCTTTTTGTACTAACCACACTACATGCTTTAAAACTTAACCAAATGTCCTACCAAAGCCATAAAGCTAGTGGAACATTTGTTAATTGTTGATGATTGTGGATGTACAAAAGTTTAAATGTGGGGGTGTGCTCATATGTGGGGTGGGTATATTTATTATAAAGTCATGTCATGAATTTCATTATTGATGTAGCTTCTTTTAGTTTTTATATGAAAAAAGAGAAAAGAGAAAAGAGAAAAGAGAAAAGAGAAAAGAGAAAAGAGAAAAGAGAAAAGAGAAAAGATAAAAGAGAAAAGAGAAAAGAAAAAATATATGTTTAAATAATATTATCTAGGAAGAAAGGTAATTGTTTTACAAAGTTATTTATGATTAATGTCTCCTCCTAAAGTTATAGTGAATGGGTAAGTTGAATATGATACATATAAGGTCAAAGTGGCTTTAAAGGATCACTTCGTGTAGTTTCAATGTATTATCATCAATTGTATGAGTGATTCTTTCTAGTTAGTTATGCTTCATGTGGGTTGTGGCGTGAGAGCTTGAATTTGAGCTAGGAAATATAGTTTTTGCATTCATCATAGTTAATGTACACAATTGTGAGTGAATGTTGAGTTTTGCACTTGATGGTATATTGAGCGTTTTTCTTGTTTCATTAGCTTTGATGAATTTCATGCTACTTTACTCAAATACATGTCCCCTTACCCTTGCCTACATTACAACCCTAAAAAGTCTTTTGATTTATGATTATGCATGTGAACCTTAGTGTGGAGAAATTAAATGATTTGTAAAGTTGTGGAATGTCTTGATTATGAATGATATTTGAGTACACCTATGAATACATCTTATTTAAACACATTTTTCAAGCCTATCTCTATATTGCTCAGTTTTTAAAGGTGATGAATGTTCATTGATTATAAGTAAAAGCGTTGAATGTTGATTTCTTGCTATGGTTTTTAAAAGTCATTAATCTTTGCATATGACTATATATTCTTGAGAAATACAGGAAATTAGTAAATGTTTTGGGTCTATGATCTTAATTTTAATGTTTTGTCCGAGGACGGTCAAAAGCTAAGTATTGGGAAAATTGATATATTCTTAATTGATTGTATATTTATTCAATAACATTTAGTAATTAATGATATGAAAATACTTATGATATTCACTTTAGTTCATATATAGTTTTAAGTACAATTCAGAAGCAAAAGAGCTAAAGTGAGAAGAAAGCATTATAATTGAGCAGTTTTTCGAAGATTCACACTCATCTGTCTTTATGGAGCAAGAAGAAGAAGACTAAAAGCAAGAGAAGACAAGAAAACATCAAGATGAATAGCAGTCTCATTGTTGTGCAAGGGACTGCATGGGTGTGAGACCACTCTCACGCCCATACCAAGGTGCGTCATGGGTGTGAAACATCACTCAAACCCATGACACGTCCACTAATCACCATGAGAAGGGCCAGTTGTCCACTAAACCCTACATTTTCGTATAAAAGCAACATTTTGGTGACGAAAAAGACATGTTTCATTTAGGGAAAATGTTCAGAGGGGTGGAAGGATCGGTTTTGAAGAGATGAAGGGGCAAAGATCCAATCCCTTAAATACCCATAGAGAGCTAGCTTTCCGATATCGGTTCAGAGGTGATATCGACGCTAAAGAACCTAATTAAGCATATCTTTCATTGTTTTTGATGTTCTTTCTCTCTTTAGGAATTGTTTAGGTTATCCTATGCATATGGATTTGTGTTTCGTGTATGAATAATCACATTTCTCGTGATCATTAGATTGTTTGTGTATGAACCCATTGTTAGAATTTCAATATAATTCGTAATTGTTATATTTGAGATTCATTTGTAGCAACTAATGATATCGAACCGTTTGAGATACAATACGTAATTGTTGTGTTTACGATTGATTTCGAATCATTAGGGATAACTTAACCTGGGTTAAATGACATAAACATATGTGGTTGTTTCCTTGATTAATCGATTTTCCTAATTCATAATGCGACTATCCAATTAAATCTAGAGATCATATTCTAGGTTATTTGGTAGTTAGGTTTAATTAACGAGCGTCTTTTAATTAAACACAACCTAAGGGAAAACTAGGGTTAAATAGGGCTTATCATTAATCTACGATTAATTATTGCTAGGAGAGGTAAAAGAACAACAATTCAATGAAATATGTTTAATTGGGTGTAGGATGAGATTGAACTTATGATCAGGTCGCTAACGAATTCATCACTTTCGTCATTTTTGCATGTTTTTTTAATTTGTTTTCATTAGTTTAGTTTTACTTTATTTTGTTATTAAACCAATCCAACCCCCTCACCAAAACCTAGACACCGATTATTTTCATTTCAAAAGCTTTACACATACTCTCTATGGGATCAACCTAGACTCACCACTACTATAGTTGTAGGTTTAGTTATTTTGAGTAATGTTATGATGCGAATTCCCCTACACCAATCTTTTGCTCTTCCTCGAGCAAATATGCCAAAGCACTACACTTTATCAATTCGTCCTTCATAAGATTAAGTGCACACAATCCACTAAACTTAGCCAGTAAGACTTAGGTTGAAACACACATGATAATCACTTTTTACTGATACAAATAAAAAAAATCAAATTAAAACATTCTTGTTCAAAGTGTTAGTAGTGTGCCCTAGGCCAATGGATATTTGTGATTCATGTATTAACATTATGACTTGTTAATAAT
>JANZXP010000195.1:14254682-14271816 GCA_027576715.1 Erythroxylum flavicans | reverse complement strand
TTAATCCTAAAAAAAATTTCTACCCCCAAAAACATTATGATTAAAACCTAATCACAATCAAATTAATCGAAATTAATTCTCAACAAAATCTAATCACATGCATTACTAGTATGGAGGGGATCGGGGTCCAACATATATAATATTGTCTAAATAAACCAAGCTCTTATGTTTGCTGGTTAGAATTGGTTGTCTCTTTAGCTTTTAATGTTGTCAATAGATTAAATCCTAAGAGCTTGTTTAGGTCAATGGTTGATAAGAGAATTAATCAAAGAGCTTGTTTTAGTTAACAAGGAAGAAAGGAGAGAGATATATTATTAGAGCTTGTTAACAACTATAACTAATTTACTAAAGAATAAGATGGTTTATCTTTGCATCAACAATAAAGTCAAAGAATTAATACTGAAATTATACCTTAGGGTAGATGTTTGTTTTCATTTGATTTTGTAAAATTGCATTCTTAATTTTTTCTGTCTTTGCTTTAAATCTATTTTAATTTCTTTCTTAAAATCCCCCTTCCTTTTATTTTATTTTGTTAACTTAGCAAAGGAGATAAGATTTACTAGTTCATATAGATTTGACCTTGCTCATCACTAAATACAATTTATTTGTAATTAAGTAGGCTTATATTTGTTAGATTTAACACCCACCAAATTTTGGAGTCATTGTCAAGGACTGATGTTGAAGCAAATTTATTTCTTTTATGCCTTGAAATTCTTGTGTAGATGAACTTCAATAAAATCCTTAGCGAGAAAACAACTTAGAGATTAAGGAAATTAAGTGATAAGCAGGCATTTTCCTTTTTGTCTGTAATGAGTAACAGATTTGACATAATCATCAATTGATTTCAAAGTTAAAGCAACTATATCTAATTAAGAGAGAACCTTACTAGAATTGGCAGTATTAAATTTGATTCAATAACCTCTTTACATCAAATGTCTAAAGCTAAATGTAGGTTTTAAGCTTAAGTATGGTCTAATTCATTTGTTGCTGCCTTTTATGACCTTAAAAATGAAGGTCTTGAAATGCACTTGAAGGAATTCCATATGGTATGCTTAAGTCTAAAACCACGATGTTTATCTAAGGCACAAAATAAGTTACATCCTTTTTCATTGTCACCATGTAATAAAGCTAAAGATTGAATGTTTTATTTGCCTCTTGGATCTATTATTATGTGGACAGATATGATGAAGTTGTTCCTTTACAAATTCTTCCCTGGCTTAAGAGTTGCCAATATAAGAAGAGAAATATGTAGAATAAAACATAAAGATGTGAGACCCTTCATGAATATTGGGAAAGATTTAAGCAATTATATGTAAGCTTCCCTCAACATATGATTTCTGAACAACTCCTCATCCAAAAATTTTATGAAGGATTATTACAATGAAAAGAAGTATGGTGGATGTAGCGAACAAAGGTGTTATAGTGAATAAAACTCATAAGCTACTAGAGATTTAATCTCTAACATCGCTACCAATTCTCAATAATTTGGCTTTACAAAGGAATCATCTTCAAAAAGACTAATTGAGGTAAATCTATGTCATCTTAAATAAAAATTTCTAATTAAACCTCTCTTATTTAATAGATGGCCATGAGATTGCAATAAGTCAAAGCCTGTGGGATTTGTGTCATTTTTAACCATCTAATCACCATATGGGCCCAACACTTTAAGATGATATTCAAGCATGTCAATACGTTTAAGTTTATCACAAAAGAAAATATGATCATTACTCCAACATTTATAACCCAAGATAGAGGGATCACCACATTTATACAGCAAAGGTACCAAATTCTTTGTAAGAGCCAATTAGTGGATCCACCACAATAGCCCACTTCAAAGCTAAGTATGTCTCTTGAAAATATGGCTAAAGCACCCATTACTAACTTATAACAATTTCAATAAGAGAAAAAAAATATGGCATCCAAACTTTGGAAATTTAAATTAGTCAACTATCATTATTAGTTAGTATAGTGGAGAATCAAGGAAAGTTACGTTTACAATCCATTCTCAATTTGAAATAAAATGTAAGTGTAATCATGGTACAAAGTGAAAAAAAGTTTAAGAAACCATAGAAGTCTAAGAATAACCCTTGTCACATCATAGAGGAAGAGACATAAAAAGAAATGATAACTACCTAACAAGAATTCAATCAGTCTAAAGTGGTCAATGACAAATAACTAAGATTATTAGTGACTAAACCTCCCTTCCTTGAAAGATAGATTTGCTAAATTTAAGAAGGAGAAGTAGGAGAAGAAAATTCTTGAGACCTTTTGCAAGGTAGAGGTAAACATTCCTTTACTTGATCTAATAAAACAAATATCTTACTATGCAAAATTTCTTAAAGAATATGCACTAATAAAGGTAAATTAAAAGGAAATAAAAGGTAATTATGTGATCGAATGTGTCAATTATTCTCTAAAGGAAATTGCCCCTAAGTGTTAAGACACAAATACATTCAGTATCCTATTTACGATTGAAAATGTTAGAATAAAAAAATTATATGTGATTTGGGTGCGTCAATTAATTTCATCCCTTTTTCTATTTATAAATTTCGAACATTTGTCTATTAAAAGGGACGACTGTGGTCATCCAACTTGTTGATATATCCATTATGTACCTTATAGGAGTCATAGAAGATGTTTTAGTGTAACTCAATGAATTGGTTTTCTTAGGTGAATTTTATATACTTAATATGAAAGAAGATAATTCTCCTAACTCTACATCTATTTTACTAGGGAGGTCATATCTCAAGACAACCAGAACAAAGATTATGTGTATAACAGTGCACTCATTATAGAATTTGATGGACAAATAATTAAATTTAATATTTATGATGACTTGAGATACCTTAATAATGTATCATCTGTCCCTATTATAGATGTTATTGATCCTTTAGTGCATGAATTATTTGTGTTAGATGATAAGGACAATCTAAAGGTCACACTTGGCAATAACCTCAAAGTAAAAAAATTTTAGATTTTAGAGAAGGAGTTATTTTATTAGCTTTGATACTCAAAATACAATTTTTAAGCTATAGTTACTTGAACCCGATATGATGTTACTAATGCTAAATTACTATAATCTTATGAAAAGCTTTTTCCTTCTATTTTACAAACACCAAAATTAGAATTGAAAGCCTTGCCTAGTGATTTGAAGTATATGTTTTTGGGAGAGAGTGAAACCCTTTCTGTGATAATTTCTAACAAAGTCACATATTTGGAGGAGGGAATTTTGATCTAAATGCTTAGAAAATTTAAGGATTTTGTCAGTTTAATTAATATTAAAAGATTAAATACATTTATTATATCCATAAAATATTGATGGAGGAAGGCTACATCCTTTCAAGAGAAGCTTAGTATATTGAATCCACCCATCATAGAAGTGGTGAAAAAGGAGATTTTGCAACTTCTTAACATAGGTATGATCTACCCAATCTCTAATAGCAAACAGGTAAGTTCTATTCATATTGTTCTAAAGAAAATAGGCATGTCTATTATCAAGAATCACAATGGTGACTCAGTTCCCACTAATGTTCAAAATGGATGGTGGATATATGTAAACTATAGGAAGTTAATAATATAACTAAAGAAGATCTCTTTCCAATTTCATTTATAAATCAAATGTTAAAATGTTTGGCTATTCGTTTTTACTTTTATTTTTCTAAGGGTTATTTAAGTTTTTTTATCAAATCTCAATTACACTAGAAGATCAAGAGAAAACTAGCTTCACATGCTCATTTGGTACTTTTACCTATCAATGCACATCATTTAAACTTTGCAATGCACATGTTTCCTTCCAAAGATGTTTGATAAGTATCTTTTTAAATTATGTTAAATCATTCATTAAAGTATTCATAGACTATTTCACTATTTATAGTAATTATTTTGCTGAATGTTTGACTATTCTAACCAAATTGCTTAAAAGATATATAAAGAAAAACATTGCTCTTATTGAACAAAGGGAGGTTTTAGTCAATCTTTAATAATAACAAAACATAAATACTACTAAGAAATTCTTTTAGTATTGTTGATGAGAACGAAAATGGGAATAAGACAACGTTTTGCAATTTTAAGATGAGGATTTAGTCAAGTAATATATTAAGAAACACAGAGATTATTTCATGTATTACCTATTTTAAGCTCATCTTGATCAGCTTTGATAATCTACAAAGCTCACTATACATAAACATTTTATTTTTTATTACATAGGTCTTTAAATTTATCAAGAGCATTGAAGTTTTTATTTTAAATATAAAAAGTCTCATAATCTTTGGGAAATATTTTGAGGAGTTTTTTAATCATAATTATATTAAACAAATTGCTTTTGATCATTTGAAGTTGTCAAAATCATGTTTATAGGGTGATTGGTCAACCTATATAGGTAAATGGTTAACCAATATGAGTTAAAGTTGTTAAATTTGATGTATCGAGAGTTTATAGCAATATCGGTTGGTGCGTTGGTCGAATAATATGCCATATTGGTTAACTAATATGGTATACTGGTTGACCAACATTCCAACAATTAGTGAATCTGGAGTTTTACTGCACTACTCGACCAGCTGCATTGCTCGACTAGTACATTGAATATAGTCACTACAACGCCTAGTTCTTGGCTCCAACAACTATTTTGGGCCTCAAGACACTATAATTAGGTGTTTCTCATTATCTTTATTTTCAATAAGCTTTTGAGTGTTTTATACACACATTTCTAAGTATTTTTTAATCATTTGATCATCTGTTGTCTCATTTTGAGTGAGTGAGCGTTTTATGATTATTATAGCATCAAAGTGACTAATTTTTGAATTGTGAGCTTTTTTTAATTGTGAGTTTGTTTTTAAGTTTGAGATCATTGTATTGGGCTTATCTAAAAAGGTTTTAGGTTTCTCTTTACCTTAAATAAAGGTTGAAAAGGAGGTTCCTCTTTTCCAAAATAAAATATTGCATAAAGGGTATTCTTTGCCTTAAAAGAAGATCTATAATGGAAATCCAAGACAACTCTTGGGAGCAGAAGTATGAAAGGATTGTTTGTTGAACTACTATAAATTAGTTTACATTTCTCTTCCCTTACTATTTGTTTTATAATTTAATTTATTTGTCTTTATTTTTGCTATTGTGATAATTTGTGACTCTTTTCTTAAAGTATTAAACATAAGTCAAAATCTTGATTTCACCCAATTCAACCCCCTCTTGGGTACCATCAGAAAATAACAAATGATATGAAAGCAAGTCCATAGGATAGAATTTTTAATGAAATCCTATAGAAAAGATCATAATGGCATACTTAGGAATATCTTCGTCATCCTTTAATCAAGAAGGTCAAAACAACAATAGAGCCCTTTGCTTTAATGAAAATGACTACCTTTATTAGAAAACAAAAATGAAGTATTTCTAGATGGTAAAAAATGTTGATTCATGGGAAATTGTTTTAAGTGGTCCATACATCCCCGTTTAAATTATAGATGATAAAAAATCCTTTAAGTTGAAAGAAGAATGGGATCCCCAAAATAAAATATTAATCTCCTTAAATAGTAAAAAAGTCCACATCTTATTTTTTGCACTAGGAAGAAATGAATTGAATAGAGTATCTATGTGTGAAATAGCTCACGAAATTTGTCATACACTAGAAATTACTTATGAAGGAACAAATCAAGTTAAGAAAGCAAAGTTAACATACTAACTCACTAATATGAACTGTTCCAATTGAAACATGATGAAAGCATCTCTTGCATGTATACTAGATTTATTGATATTATTAATATGCTCAAAATTCTAGGTAAGACGTACACTAACGTTGAAATGGTGAGAAAGTTACTTAGGTCATTACTGAAAATGTGGGAAGCTAAAGTGGCAACATACAAGCAGCCAAAGAGCTAACAACTCTACCATTAGGGGAGCTTATTGGATCTCTTTTTATATACTAAATGAGACTCAAAGAGATGCAAGAAGAAACACTTCTACGGAAAAAGAATTTAGCATTTAAAGTCTCAAAAAAAGAATCAAGTGACAAGGAAGACATATCATTTAGTGGAAGTGATGAAGAAGATGTTGCACTAATCATGAGAAAATTCAAGAAATTCTTGAAAAAGAGCTCCTTGAGAAAAAGGGACTACAAAAGTGGTAAGATGGACTCAAAGCACAAATCAAATAATATTATTTTCTTTGAATGTAGGAAACCCAGACACATAAAGTCCCAATGCCCTCTCCTCAAGGAAAGTGACAAATAAGAAAGAAATGAAAAAAAGGAGAAGAAGTATAAAGGCAAGAAAAAGGAACTTAAAGCCTCCACTTGGAATGATACAAGGAACTGCAAAAGTGAAAATTCAGAAGGAGATATAGCTGACATATGTTTTATAGAAAAAGATAATAACAAGGTACTCTCTAGCTTTAAATCATATGATGATAATATTGAAATTGATTTAATGTATGATGAAAATATTGAAAATCTTGAAAGCATGAAAAAGAAAAAATTATCCTCTAAACTCAAATAAGCTCAAAAGAATCTAGATGCATGTATAAGTGAAAATGAAAAAATAAAAAGCAAATTGTAAACCATTAAAACTTCTAAAGATGTAACCACGATAGATAATCATGTATTAAACAATTTAAAACATGAAAATGAGGAATTAGAAAAGGATGTTAATTCTCCTAAAAACTCCTTGTTTAAAAATTCACTAAAGGAAATGAGAAATTAAAAAACATGTTAAGAGCCTAAAAGCATTCCAATAATATGCATGTAATTAGATATAGTCATAGGAATGCTTCTAATGCTAAAACCATTTTCATTAAAGGAAAGCATTTATATAGGCATAAATTCTATACGAAAACATACGATAACATGCAATCACACACTTATCATATTAGAGCAAACATGAAGCGCAAATGTATAACGCATGTTTGCACTCTACACAAGCATCATTATAATGAAAGAAATATGTCTCATTCATATATTTATGCTAGTATTTTGCATTATGCAAAGACACATTCAATTCAATTACACAAAGAAGTTCTCATAACTCATATGCACATAGAAGAGCAAGCAATCTACATATGCATGAAAGGTATAATAATCATCATTTTACTTCCAAATTAAAAAAACATGATATGCTACCTTTTTGGTAATATAGACATATTGATAAATTCTATTTTTTAAAAGAAAGATCGATAAACAAATTCTCAAGCAAGTAGGTTTATAAGAAAAAGGAGACTAAAAATGAAGGACCCAAGCTCATTTGGGTATCTAAAACATATTAAATGAACTGTTTTATAGGTCTCCAAAAATAAGAGGAACAAATGATACGTGGATAGTGGATGCTCAAGGCATATGACTTGTGATGCATCTTAATTTTCAACTTTTAAAGATAAAGATGAAGGAGATAATGCCAAGGGTAAGATAATTAACATTAGCAAAATTGGTAAGAAAGACTACACAATTATTGATCATGTACTCTTAATGGATGGATTGAAGCATAATTGCTGAGTGTGAGTCAATTATGTGACAAAGGGTACAAAGTATATTCTTAAGGAATATCATGTGTTATATCTAGAGTAATTGACAATAGTATCACATTTTTGGGGAAAAAGAGAAGGAAACATGTATAAATTTGATGTTGACAATATTGCTTACTAATATATAAGTGTCTAATGTCTAATAGTGAAGATGCAAGGATTTGGCATAAGAGACTTGGACGCGTAAGCATGGAAATCATCTTAAACCTAAAAATGGGCTCCCAAGGTTAAATTTGAGAAAGATAAGATCTTTAGTGCTTGCCAAATTGCAAAAAAAAAAAGCTTATTTAGAAGTGAAAATTTGATAACTTCTACTAGACTTTTAAAATTACCATATATGGATATGTTTGGACCAACTATGTAGCAACACCCCACTGCTATAGATTTCATACCAGGATACCCTGAGGACATTCCAGTATATAATCTAGTATCTTTTGTGACTGCCCTCTTAATACTGATCCTCTACTTGTACCAGTCTGAATAAATCCACCTCTTGATCTAAACCCTGATTGTCTCGATCTAGTCTAGAATCGAGACAATTTATTATCGCGTTTACTAAAGCTTCTGCCAGAATCAGCCTGAGATTCAACCTGCCTTTTTCCTTAAACTCTTGTCTGTACTCTCCCTGACCATCTTTTAATAACTGCTCAATTCTAAGTGAGGCTTCTCGCAGTTCTGTGAAACTATCCAAGTTAGAAAGAGCTAGCCTTGCTCTGATCTCCATATTCAACCCATCCTTAAACTGTCTACATTTGTTTTCCTCAGTTGGGGTCATTGCAGTTGCATACCTCATTAACTCATTGAATCTTATCTCATATTCTGCCTCTGTGAGTCAACCTTACTTCAGATCCATACATTCTTTCATCTTTCTGTCCAGATAAATCTTAGGCATATAATTCTTTCGAAACACCCATAGAAAATCTTCCCAGGTTAAATCACTAGGTCTAGTGGTACTGCTTGGAACTGTCTTCTACCACTGGTATGCTGGACCCTATAGTAGTGAGACAACATAATCAAATCTCTCATCTACCTCATAATCCATCTGATAGAACACCCTTTCAGTTCTTTCTAACCACCCTTCTAACTCAGCAGGGTCTGTACTTCCGTAGAAGTCCACAGCCCCCTGCTTTCTCAGCTTATCGTATCTCCTTTCTCGTCTCTCCAGGATTCTCGGAGGCATTTGAGCAAATTTAGGTACACGAGACTCTCTATTAACTCCTACAGACCCTATGTCAGTTGACTCTTTAACTTGATCGCCTATAGCAGATGACCTATAACAAAAAAATAGTTGTGATCATAAACTGAGTTTCTCACTATTTATCATGTCTCAATGTTTGTATATGTCCCTATGGATGCTAAACTATGCTCTAATACCAAAAATTATAGCAACACCCCACTGCTATAGATTTCATACCGGGATACCCTGAGGACATTCCAGTATATAATCTATAATAATGGCATGTTAACTATCTCACCTTCACTTTATAACATAGCAACGTATCCAACTTAATCATGGCATCAACTATATATGTAAAAGTCACCAATCACAATATTTAAAAACCTTAACTTCCCATTTTATTCATTCATAATAGTTTACATTGAAATCATTAAAACCAATATTTACAACCTTACACAATATGTAAACTACTTAAGACAATTATAATGCCTCAAATAACAGCTGACAGACCTTTGAGCCATATCTTAGTCCAAAATGTTCTTCTAGAAAATCTTAAGAATCTAGGTCTCCTATCTTGAACCTGAAAAGTCACGTAATTTTGGATGAGTTTTGTGAACTCAATGAGTGAACCATCATTAATGATCTCACTCCAAGTTACACATAAATATCATACAACTAATTAAATTTACAACATGTCACATCATAATAAGACATAATAAATACCATACACTTCACATACCTTCCTTTAGAATTTGTATAACCCAATCAGTCACATTATCAAGACATATCAATATAACATCATAACTTCAGAAAGAATTCACAAGCATATGTTTCATAATCATAAATATACAAATGTAGATGCATATGAGACTCTAGATTCATTATTTTTTATTGTGACCAAGTGTCTTTTAGATAGAAATAGATACTGGCCCATTAGGCTTAGTCAGAAACAGAAATCATGGAGTAGAGCTCTATGTGTAAAATACTGAGCTTATAGCTCTTTCAGACTGGCTACTCTGATCACAACACTTTTATCTGAACATACATTTTATGAAATGCATCAAATAACAGAATATGCCATGAATAGCATTCACTTATAAAGCACAGACAGAATCTTATAGTTCATCGGACCTTAGTTCGGCATTCAACTTTCGTTGAGCATTCAAAATTCAGTTGCAAACATATGTCATTCAATTTTCAGATGCAAACAGAACACTTCCAATACATTCCCAGCTATCAAACTCCTCGGACTATTAAAGTTCAGAATTCACATATAGATCATAAAAAATTTAATAATTGGAAGTTATACAAAATCAATCAATCCTAGGAAGATCATCTAGGTTGACTCACAAATGCTTCCTTTCGCTTATTGCCTTGAAGTCTTGGCAATGTCTGGATGCTGTCACTCAATGTGTTCCTCTAAAATATATCATACATACACATATCACAATTTTGCACAAATATGAATTTATTTATGCACATTCATGTATACTGAATACATACAATGCATGTTCATGACAATTCCGGGTTCCTTATCATTATTCTTGTCACAATATTCATTCATATATCAATACTCAATTTAACCATCTAGACTTGTCTAAAAACATACTTTCGAGTCTACTTTGCATGATTATTAACATGAGTAAAGTGAAGTAATTTGGCAACACTTCCTTCTAAAAAATTGTTCTCCCATGTCTTAAGTTTCGAATGAAACTAAAATCATACAATTTGATTCATTATTCTATGAGTTATGCTCACAATACCATAGACTGAGTTCATTTGAACTTTTTGGTTAGTGCATGATCATGCTTTCAAGTTATACAACTCATATCTCTCAATTCTAATATCCAAAAATTACAAACTTTATACCAATTGAAAGATAAGAAAATAATCTACAACTTTTGTGAGAGACACCTTTGTCTAATTTAGCTTAAATTAATACAGTTTATTTAATAACAACAGGATGTGAATTATGTCCCTGGTAGTGCTACAGCCTAAGCCAAGACTCAATTTCATGCCAAATTTTGAAATTCTTAGGGACAGAATTAAAATTCTACTTCTTCAAGAAAGTTGTAGCCATATGTCTCTATTTTAATCTGAATGATGAATCAAATTATTTAAAAATCTAAAGATCAAGATATACTCAAAACACCGAATCATCTTCAGCGAAAATTCTCCAGTTCATAACATTCCAGCACATTTCCTCTTTGTCATCCTAAATCCATTAATCAAACACTTCATTATCGAAATTCTATTATTTTTACTTCAGTTTTAGATCAGTAACATCAATACACATTTCAACAATTCATGATTGATCATAAACCGCAAAACAGTACCCATTCCATATTTTTCCATATTACATGTTCTATAATGTTTTTCCAGATTTTCTTAAGCAGATTTTGAGTCAGATTTATATGACCATTTTGACCTAGACAATGAGGTATTTAGGCAATAACGTCTACTAAACAAATGTTAAAAAATGTCCTAAGTGTCTAATGACATTAATTTCATGCATTTTGGTTCAGTATCATGCAAGTTATAATCAAAAAGCTATAGACTGTTTTCATACCTCGACAGAACACAATTTTCAACTTCAAGTCAAATTTTAAGACTCTTAAGAACAGATTTCAAATTCTATTCCTTCATGAAAAATGTAGTCCTATGACTCTAGTTTACTCCAAAGCAAAATTCATCCAATTTAAATATTCACGGATCAATCTATGGCCAAAATACATATGTATGTTCAGTAAAATACTGCATATAACATACTCCAGCATAATTCATTATGAATGTTCTATTACTTCTCTATCATTTCTCTATCATCTCAAGTTGATGGTTCAGTAAAACCCAGATTTTTCTGTTCAAAATTCTCTAGTTATAATTCACAATTTCATGAATAATCACAATTCAAAGCAGAACCTAATTCATACTTTTATATATATATATCAATTTCAGCATTTTCCCTACTCTTCATTTAACTCCAATCACCATAATCCTACACCTTGTTAATCATATCACGAATTTGCTTCTTACTTCACCACACACACATGCATCAACACCATTCACGCATGCATCAATCCACAAGCATGAATATATACACCATTCACGCATGCTTTCATTGACAAACCTTAAAACCTTAACAGAAAATTATTTACACTATTATAAAACTTACTTGGTTTATACTACACACTTCAACAAAAATTCCAAAAATTAACAAGTTTGGTGGAGAGAGCCAAAGACAAAGAGAGACAACTGAAAACCTCAAATGGGCTGAAGTGATGCAGTTTTTGTTTTGTAAGGTGTAACATTAATAGATTAACCAAAAGCCAATATACATAAATGAGCAAGATGGTGTTTCGGTTATGGTAAAGCAAGAAGGAAGTTTAGATGTTTTCGGCGAAACCAAAGAAAGAGTTGCAGAAACATATTTCCTAATGACTAGGTGTCTCTTTTAAGGCTTGACACATGTCTCCAATGCATTTGTTCCACTTATCCACTAGATAAACTACCATTTGTCTCTTAGTTATAGGTGCACATGTCACTCCATAATTTATCCATTTAACAACTAATAATTTGTCTCTTATTTCAAAATATTTTTCTCCTAGTCTAAAATACCTCAAATTTTTATAAATCTCCACAATATTCGAAATGTCTCTAAAAATTCCAAAATAATAACTATTATCACCAAATAAATTTTCATCATAAATAATCCACGATTCACATTTTAATCGCATTTATACGTCAATCATACCCAAAAATATCAATGAATGCATGTACAATTATTTCATGAATAACAATATTATTCACGTGCATTTGTATGCCATATAATGCATGAAATGCATTTTTAAATTCTCAATAAACTCTTATAAATAAAGCATAATAGGGTATAATGGGGTAATGAGATGTTACAAACTAGGTTTGCTATCTTGTGTGGCAAATTTTATGCTTTTGTCATTGTTGATGATTTTTGTAGATTCACTTAGGTTTCATTCTTAACAAACAACGAAGAATGTTTTAGGATTTTCATAAACTTGTAAAAGGGTGCAAAATGAAAAGGAACTTTCTATTATCTATATTAGGAGTGACTATAGTAGGGAATTTGAGAATTAAAATTTTGAAACTTTTTACGAGGATAATGAGATTTTTCATAATTTTTCTTCACCTAAAACACCTTAACAAAATGGAGTTGTTAAAAGGAAAAATAAGACCTTACAAGAAATGGCTAAGACTATGATCAATGAGTATGATCTTCCTAAATATTTTTAGGCAGAGGTAGTAGCCACCACTTGTCACTTTTCAAGTAAAGTCTACATTAGACCAACTTTAGATAAAACTCCCTACGAACTTTGGCATGGGAGAAAGCCAAAAATCAACTACTTAAAAGTATTTGATTGTAAGTGCTAAATCTTGAATATGAAAGATAATTTAAGGAAATTTGATTCCAAAAATAGATGAAGGGATATTTCTCAACTATTCCTTAACTAGTAAAGCATATAGAGTGTTTAATATGAAGAGTGTTAATATTGAAGAATCAATGCATGTTGTTTTTAATGAATCTAACCCTCTTTTGCAAGAAAGATTTTGAAGATGATGATATAGGTATATCCCAAAAATCAGACCATTGATTCTTAAAGGAGACCAACAAACTACTTATGGACTCATCGTCAAACTATGGGAGGTAAACAAGAACAATGAGGAACTCCAAAGGGATTCGAAATTTAAAAAGAGCTATCCTCTTAATCAAATTTTAGGTGATGATCAACAAAGGGTACTTACTAGATCTCATCTCAAAGATATATCTTACATCTTAAATTGAACTCAAGAAAATAGAAGAGGCCCTTAATGATGAAAGATGGATTTTTGCAATGAATGAGGAATTGAACCAATTTGAGAGGAGTAAAGTATGGAACTTAGTACTTAGACCTAGTGATCACCAAACCATTACTTCCAAGTGGCTTTTTAAAAATAAATTAAATGAATTAGGTGTTATTATGAGAAATAAAGCTAGATTAGTAAAAAAAGGTACAGTCAAGAGAAGGGTATAGACTTTCAAGAAACTTTTACTCTAGTGGCTATGCTAAAAGCTATTAGTCTCCTACTTGTATTTGCATCATACATGAATTTCATATTGTTTCAATTGGATGTTAAATGTGCTTTTTCTTAATGGACTCATTCAAGAAGAAGTTTATGTTACTCAACCTCTTGATTTTGAAAATCACAATGCACCTAATCACATTCATAAACTCTTCAAAGCCTTATACGATTTAAAAGAAGCTCTTAGAGGTTGGTATGATAGGTTACATGCTTTTCTTATAACAAATGGACTCTTTAAATGTAATTTTGATACTAAAGCATAAAATCCTAATTGTTTAAGCTTATGTGGGTGATATTATATTTAGTAATACTAATAATAATATGTGCAAAGAATTTTCTAAGTACATTAGTAGGGAGTTTAAAATGAGTATGATGGGAGAGCTGAACCTCTTTCTTAGACTCTAAATAAAGCAAATGAAGGAAGTTATCTTCATAAATCAAGCAAAGTACACAAAAGAACTACTCAAATGTTTTATAATGGATCAAGCTAAACCATTTGAGATACCTATGAGTATGACAACAAAATTGAATAAAGATGAAGAGGGTAAGCCCATGGATGTAAAGGTCTATCAAGATATGATTGGCAGTTTATTTTATCTTATTACAAATAGACCCAATATTATGTTTAGTGTTTACGTATTTACTATATTTCAATTAAGCCTTAGAGAATCATATCAATTAGCTGTTAAGTGGATCCTTAGATACTTGTGTGGAACCATTTCATAAAAACTTTGGTACCTAAGAATATCTTATTTGAGTTAATTAGTTATTCATATGCAAAATTTACTGGTAGTCTTTTAAATGGAAAAAGCACATCTGGAAACTATCAATTCTTAAGAAATGTATTAGTTTCTTTGTTTAGTAAGAAACAAATTTTAGTTGCTTTATCTACAGCAAAAGTCGAATATGTGGCAGCCACAAGTTTTTATGCACGAATTCTTTGGTTAAGACAATAACTTAGAGATTATGGTTCAGATTTTAATAAAATAATAATTAAGTTTGACAATCCTAGTGCCATTTGCCTCATAAATAATCCTATTTAACATTATAGAACCAAGCTCCTATAAATGAAATACCATTTTACAAAAGACCATATGTAAAATGGAGATATTGAATTGTAGTTCATAGATACACAACACCAATTAATTGATATCTTTACTAAACCTATAATTGAAAGTAGATGTTGCTTAATTAGAAGAGGATTAAGGACAATTGATGGCAATTTTCTTAAATAAATTCTTCTTAGGGTGATTTTTAAGCCAATTTGTCTCTCTAAATCTTTTGAAGGAAGTTACTGGATGTTACTAGTTCACCAATAACATAGGCCAGTCAATTAACTCTCTCCATAATCTTCCTAATAGTTTTTTCTCAAGTTGGACAAATAATTGGCTGCCTAAACTTATCTAACTGGTTGACCAATATTACTAACCTTTTAATTAATTTGCTCTCAAGACCCTCCATACATTTTGCTTGCTTAGTCAACCTATAATTCATACTAGTTGACCATTTACATATAGTGGTCGACCAAAAATATTTAGTGGTCAAACAGAGACAATTATCTATAACTAAAACCATACACTATTTGACCAATAAGTCTTAATGGTCGACCAAAATATTGAGTTATTAAAAGAACCAGATGCTCCCTTCTTCTTCTTCTTCTTCTCATCTCTGCCTTCTCTAGTCTCTCTAGTCCTATCTCTCTCCACGCACTTATCTCTCACCACCTTAACCCTTTATTAGCTGCCAGCTTCAACACCCATATCCGATAGACTCCCCTATCTGTCCATCACACCTCTATAAACATGGCATTCTAGCATCTCTAGCAAAGATCTCCATCCCTCCATATTGTTTGTGCTCCTCCAATATCTCCCACGACTGTAACCAGCTCCATCACCACTGAAGCAATAACCACTTGAGCCCCTTTTTCGCCTATGTTCTCCATTATTGACAGTAAGCTCCTCCATTCACCAATTTAGTCATTTTCTTTGTCATCCTATAACTATAACAATATTATTTTTTAATCTTACAAGGAACATCTTCTTTAACATTTATCCTCTAGCACTTATGTTTATCCTAAGTCCTTCTTTGAAATATATAGCACAAATTAGTGGAAACCATAATCATATACCTAGAAACCATGCACAAGGTAGAGTTAACCATATATTGCTGGAACCCCTCCCCGGGCGGGTCACGGGTCCGACGTCCTACGTGACATCTGGATGCGTTCCCACGAGGGAGGAATTCCCCACCAGGTCAAACTTAAAACAAATAAACTCATTTAACTTACCTCCTAATAAAATTAGAGGTAGATCATAAGAAAATTCAATAAATGTTGACCCCGGGAAAAATGCGTGGTGGGATCATAAAATAAGCATAGACATTAAATTAAATCAATCAAGAACAAAAATTTCAGAAAAACATTTAATACACAATTTAATAGAGAACAATGATTTAATACAAAATAGCTAACAATGAATTTCAAATAATTTAATTTCATAGGAAGGGTAAAAATAATTTCCCCCTATTCATAAAAATATTTCCATGCCCAAAAATAATCCAAAAATATTTAATTTGATAGAAAAATCAAATTGCACACTTTTGAATTTCAGAAAAAGAAAAAGAAAAAAAATTCGGATTTGGAAAGGGTCGTGCAGAGGAGGCACCCTCGTGATCGCGAGGCGTTAGCACCCGCGAAGCGCGAGGCACTCGCGAGGTGCGAGGCGCTCGCCCTCGCGAAACGCTCGCGCCTGTGCTCGAGAGGTGCGAGGAGCAGCGAGTCTGAGCCTGCCTCGCTCCCGCGATCATCTCCCGCTCGTGAGACACGCGCCCTCACAACCGCGAGGCGCTCTCCCTGCGAGGATCCTCGGACTGGCTCGCTCTCGCGACCGTCTCGCACTCGGGAGGGGCCGCGAGGCCAGTTCTTATCAGGCAACTGAAACTTCAAAAATTCCTATCTTCTCACTTAGAACTCCAAAAATTTCAAATTTGGTATCAATAGAAAGCTACGAGATAACTCTACAACTTTCATGAAGGATTAAAAAACCAATATGGTCTCTAAGATCATTAAAAATCACTGCAAAGAATCTTGCAAAACAAAGAAAATGAAGAACACCTAAATAGCAGCAGAAACTCTAAACACTCTAACTTTCGAGCCTAAGGTCCAAAAATCTCATACTTCATATCATCAGAAAGAGAAAACGAAAATCTACAACTTCCATGAAGACTCCAGGAACCAATTCAAACTCTATGAGGATCAAACATTCATTCAAAATTTCTGCCCAGAAAAATGAAAATTTTGGCAGCATCTGTCCTAAAATTCAATAAGCCATATCTTTCAACTCCCTCATCCAAAGCCAATAC
>JANZXP010000195.1:14227360-14237603 GCA_027576715.1 Erythroxylum flavicans | reverse complement strand
ATACTTAAACATGTTATTCTCATTATAAAGTGAAAGTATTACTTATTTGTTATGAGTGATGTTATTTTTTATTCATAAGAGTTGTATTGAATGTTTGGAATTGTGGTATGATATATATTTAGGTATGCTATTTGAAACCTACAAATAGAGCTTTCTTAAAGATACATAAATTAAACAATAGAAGTTGGTATATGATCATCATGTCTTTTAAAATTAGCTTAGAGAACATACTTGCCAAAAATTGACATTAGATAATATTAACTCCTACTTTGATTAAATTTAGGTAATATTCAAATGTATTGTTTTTGAAAGAAATGTTTTCCTTATTGTAACATTGAAAAATTTATTATTACCGAATTTTATATAAAATATTTATTATGTAAACCATTTCTTTAAGCACTTGAACATGTCTGTTGATCAAAGTTTGGTTAATATATACAACACTAAAATAAATTTGTTCAAGTTAATATAGTAATATTCACATTAAAATTTGCATCTCTTTAAGCACTTGAACATGCTCCAAATACACCAATTTTAGCTTCAGAATAAGAGCAATTACACACCAAATGGAAAAGTAGAATATAAGCACAACTATGACAAGTTTTAGGATCTTATATTCATATTCACCAAATTCTATCTTTTTCACCGTCTTTGTTACTGTTGTTGTCTCTATATTCTTCTTTAATACATCAAAAGTGAGTGTTGAAGTGAAATCACTCATTATAGGATCCAATCATTAGAAAAAAAATCACATCCTTTTACTTATATACCACAAAAATAATGTCAAATCAAGTAATTATTAATAAAAAACACATTAATAATTTTTCTTATCGTTCATTGCATACATCTAACGATTCTCATTCATAAGTTAGTCATCATCATAAAAGTTCTAATAATAACTTTTAAGCAACAGTCACACAAATAATAAAATCAAACTTTTTAGTGTAACTTCCACAATTCATTTTTGTGAATAATGATTTTCAACAACAACTTCTATTTTGAATGAAAATACATAATTTCACATTTCTTTGGTGATAGCTTCCTCAAAACCTACATCATTCACAATGTAGATATGCTCATTGATTCAACTTTAAGATGTTAGCTTGTTTCATATTATATGATTTAAATTCCTTTTCTAAGAATAGAAGCTCGGGGATTTATATTGGGCCTCCCATCGTATTGGCAATTGGAGCAAAGCTTAATCCATTAAGAAAACCAAGGAAATTTCCTGGTATTATTTCATCAATTTTGTATTAGTTTCATTTAATATGTCCTGGGATATATGTGTTCTAGGTCCAATGGCATAGTCATTGATCAGTTTTTATGTTCTTCTTTAATAGTCTAATTATTTATATTTGGGTTATGTTTGAATCATTGATGAGTAAATGTATGATTACATAAGCATTTATTGTATGTGGAATGAGTTTGAGATGTGTGAGACTTGTAAGTATCTACACTTTACATTTATATTCTGATTTCTTTATTTTGTTGTATTTCAATTGAATTTAATGTGTGGATTTTGGAATGAAAATATGTGTATTATGGAGAATGATAATGTTATAAATATCTGGTGCCATATATGACTGTGTTGTTGACTTGTTTTCTTTATTCAATAAGGGGAAAATATCATAAAAATAGAGGAAACTTTGCCAAAATTTTTATAAATTCTAGTTCACTTGTAACATTTTATTCTTATGCAGAACAAGTCTATAGGCATAAGGCCTACACCCCGTCAGCTCTTTTTGCACACTCACACTAAGAAGTGTGACGGTGTGACATTCGTCAACACTCGATGTAGAGAACTAAATGTATGTAAAATTTATGGTTTAATATTAATGTTTAATAATTATCACTTACTAATATAAACATTGCCTTCTAATAGGATCAAATACAAGAAAGCATTCAACGACAGTCTCAGCAGTCTAAAGATGTTGATGAGACTCAATTCTATCTTCATGCAGTGGGTGGTAGGGACCGTCGTGGAAGGATATTCGACTTAGGTTCATTTGCAAACACATGTTATTTGTAATCCTCCATGTCCAATACAACAGCATCTAGTAGGCGATCCACAACCAATGAAGTCCAAGAGCTTCGGAGCACAGTGCAGACATTGATGGAGTACATAGCTCAGCTCCGTAATAAGGTGGATAAGTTGAAGGAGAGGGGTAGTACCTCATCGTATCAATAAGAGCATCCACTGTCACCAAATCAATAGTGTACTTGTAGTCATTTTATTTGAATAACAAATATTTATTATGTACAATTTAATGTTTTTATTATCAATTGAGATATTTTTAACTTTATATCATCAATCAACTTTCTGTTTAAACAAATTAAATGTATACTATTAAATTCATAGCTGTTTAAATTATGTATCAACCATAACATCATCAAATAAAATTTATTGACGGTATATTTTTTTAAAAAAATTTCTGATTGGACATTGGTGGTTCTATCGGTAAAATAAATTCTTTTTACTGACAAAAGACGACCAACCGCTGGTAATCACAGATGGAATAACCAATTCTGTCCCCAAATTTACTGACAGGATTTATCGCAAAATAATCGTTAGTACACTCACCGACGGAACAAACATAACCGTCGGTAATGTTGTAACAAACTTACTGATAGAATAGAAGATATCATCGGTAAATTGTCGATGGAGTAGGTAAATTGTCGACAAAGTCCATACAAACAACCGTCTGTATATTTAATTGTCCGTCAGTAAATTTACCGACAAGCATTTTATTGTTCGTCAGAAATTATTACCTACGGCCGTTTCTACAATGCCTTTGTCTGTTGGTAAAGTTTGTCGCTAACCTGACTTAGCAACGGAATATTTATGTTTTCCGTTTGTATTTTTCATCGTTAAATGATATTTTTCTTGTGGTGTAATAACACATGTAAGCAGTACATTTTGATATGCTTCAACATTAACCCTCAATTCATTAGCAACTCACATTAAAATTGCTATGAGTACCTACATAATTATTTAGACAAAATATTTAGACATGCATTCTCATATACTAAATTTTCAAAAAACTTACATAATTTATAAATCAAATATGATACGACTTCAAGTAGAGATCGGACTATTTTTTCATACAATGCTATATATTTTGATATTGGTAAAAGAAAAATCAAGGGATTGGCTAAGGGATTAGGCTGACTGGCACCATTTGCATGATTCATGTTTAAAAACTAAAATTGGTGGAAGTTGAACTTATTTTCACTTTGTGTATATTTTCAATTTGTATTCTACGTTACAGAAAATTAAAATAGTCCTCCTATATCTATGATAACAAGCGATATCAGCTTTCCAAACCTGAAATATTCCTTAAGCCAAGAGAAAAAAAACCACATATAAGAAATCAAAATATAATTGTATACATTAAATAACTGTAATTAATTATAAATAGATGTTTATACGGTCTCAGCAGTTCTGAGTTAGTTTCTTACTAATAAAACTACACTACTGTTTTTGGTTGACAGTTCTTAGTCACAAAATGATTAATATTACTTAGTGTAGTTATAATCATAGTTATATATATTTTAGATATGTTATATATTTAGGCAAATGGATGTAATAAATTAAAATGAAGAAATGTCAACAACTGCCCAAGAGAAGCATACAAGTGTTGAAATCGTGGGTAGAGATCGGTTTAGAGGTGTTGCGTTTGTTTGTCTCAATTGTTCTCTTTTTTCTTTTTATATTTATATTATTCACCAACCAACCTCCTCCCTCCGTCAGCTAATTGCGCCATTTCATAGCATTAAGCATAATATACAATAATTATAAAGCTTCGTCCGTAATTGCTCACTGGGAAAATGGAAAAATAATGAGAACAACGCCGTCACCGTCGATTAGAAGAACCTATAGTAACTCCAGGTTATCCAATTACAGCCGCAAATTTGATTTCTAGGAGGAGTACGACTACACGAGCTCTATTAGTGATTGTGAGATCGGCAGCGTAATGCTACTGATATTACTCGACAACCTTAAAAGGAATAATGAAGAGGACTTAGTGAAGGTCACTTTAGAGCTTGATAAGGACTCCATTGTTGTTTGCAGTGTTAACTCTAATCCAACTGATAACAAGATGTCATCGAATACTCCGATTGTCGGCCATGAGAGGATTAAGAGGAGCTTATCGGCTACGTCAAGGATTCAGCAGAAGTTCAAGTGGTTACGGTCGAGATCAATGAGGACAACATCGTTGCAGATTATGGACCTTACCATGTCGACGAGAGATGCGAGGAAGATGAGGGCGAAACTTCAACATACAAAATCAAGTGCATAGAGAGCTTTGAAAGGATTGAAGTGTTTGGGAAAAATTACGAATTATATCCTATTGGTAAAGTAAGCAAGGAAATAATATACAGAAATTTAATATAGTTCACCCTTTAATTTGGGCTACATCTACATCAAACTTCGAATAATCTTCCATTAATGAAAATATTAAGTACAAAAAGAGAAAACTTACAAAACAAAGTAGTGGCACTCACACATAAGATGTTTCCCAAATTTACTATTCATAAGATATTATCCTTACTATTTTGTCACTCATCATTTTTAGGAAAACATTTCCTAAAAATATCCTCAAATCACTATCTCACAATTTTCTTAAACTCTCTCACCACATATGCATATATGTTGCATCTTACTAATGAAAGAGGAAGGGAAGGTCTTTATATAAACCCTCCAATGCCTTTTCCACAGCTTGCAAACTGACTACATGGGGTTTACTTTCATTCTTGCAGATGATCTACAGAACTTAAGCTTTCCCTTGGGTAGAACTTTTGTCATTACATCTAATTCATTCTCATCTGTATGAATTTTCTCGAGCTATAATAACATTTTCTGAAACACCTCTCTGATCCAGTAATATCTCACAGTAATATGTTTTAATCTTGAATGGAAGGAAGAATTCTTCCCAAGGTGAATAACGCTATGACTGTCACAAAATAGTCGATATCTATATTGCAGAAAACCAAGTTTGTCTAAGAACTTCTTCATCCATAGGAGCTCCTTGCATGCTTCAGCTGCAGTAATAAATTCTGCTTCAATGGTGGATAAAACAAAACATTTCTACAATTTTGATTGTCATGACACAGCTCTCCTTATAAAGATAATTAGATAACCTAAAATATACTTTCTCGTGTCATCATCACTGATCATGTCTGCATCTGTGTAACCAACTAACACAGGCATAGTAGTTCCAAAACATAAGCATATTTTGGAAGTACCATGTAGATATCTAAAAATCTACTTTATGGCATCCCAATGTTCCTTACCAGGATTGGAAAGGAACCTACTTACTACTCCAATTGTATGAGCAATATCTGGTCGTGTACATATTATAACGTACATCAAACTTCTAACTACAGAAGCATAGGGGACTTTCATCATCTCTTCCTTCTCTTTATCCATCGAAGGGCATTGCTTAGTACTTAGCCTAAACTGATTAGGAAGAGGATAACTAACCACTTTAGCTTTATCCATGTTGAACCTTTGAAATACTTTCTTAATGTACTTCTCTTGTGACAAACATAATTTCATAATGCCCCTGTCTTTGATAATCGTTATGTCAAGAATCTGTTTTGCTGGCACCAAGTCTTTCATTACAAAAGACTTGCTTAATTGCTTCTTCAAACTATTAATTCTGTTGATATTTTATCCAATAATCAACATATCATCAACATAGGGTAAAAGGATAATGAAATCATCATCAGAGAATTTTTGTACAAAAACAAAGTGATCTGAAGTAGTCTTTTGGTAGCCTTGCTCCCCCATAACTGTTTCAAACTTCTTATATCACTGTCTCAATGCCTGTTTTAAACCATAAAGACTTTTCATCAATCTGTACATATAGTCCTCTTTTTCCCTTTTCTTGAAACCCTCTTATTGCTCTGTATACATTTGTTCTTCTAAATCTTCATGAAGAAAGGCTGCCTTGACAGCCAATTGCTAGATTTCTAACTCTAAACTTACTGCTAAACTGAGCACTGTACAGATGGACCTCATTTTCACAACTAGTGAAAATATCTCGCGAAAATCAATACCTTTTCTTTGGTTGAATCCTTTAATAACCAATCTATCTTTGAATCTTAGATGAGGATTGTCTTATCCATACTTAATCCTGAACACCCACTTATTTTTTAAAGCTTTCCTACCTTTTGGCAACTTCACCAGCTCAAAAGTTTGACTCTTATCAAAGACCTCATCTCGTCCTATATGGCTTCAACCCGTTTTATCTTATTTTCATTTATCATAGACTCTTGAAAATTCTCAGGTTCTCCCTCGTCAGTAAGTAACATGTACTGATTACTGAAGTATTTAGTATAGGCTTGTCTTTCTCACGTTGATCTCTTTAGTGGAATCTAAGCAGTCTCTGGTGCTGGTGGTTGATTTTGAACGTCATCTTTGTCAAAATCTTCATCTAATTAATTTTGAATGGGAGCATCATCATCAGCTATGTTCGGTTGGCAATTTTCAGCTTCATCTCTAAATTCTCATAGCACTATTTTTGGAGGAATTAACTCTAAGTCTATTGGGTCACCATCAGTTCTTGGAACATCTTTTTTCAATTTTCTAAGATCTTTAATGGTTTGATCTTCGACAAATATAGCATTACAGCTCTGAATCAGCTTCTTCTAGACTGGATCGTAAAATCGATAGCCGAATTTATCTTCTTCATAACCATTAAATATAAACTGGCAAGTTTTGATATCAAGCTTGGATCTCTCATCTTTAGGAATATAGACATAAACTTGCAGTTGAATACCCTTAGATGATCATAGGAAACATCCCTTCGTAATCATACTGTCTCCAAAACATTAGACTGTAAAGGAATGCAAGGTGAACGAGTTAATATATGTACTATTGCTAATCATACTTTCTCCAGAAAATCAAACTATAAAGGAATGCAAGGTGAACGATTTAATATATGTCCTATTATGAATAAAGCCTCATCCCAAAATGTCTTAGGCAACTTTGCATGTGAGAGTAGGCATCTAACTCTCTATATCAAGGTCTTGTTCATCCTCTCAGCTAAACCATTCATCTGTGGTGTCTTAGGAGGAGTAGTTTGATGTCAAATACCATGCTCTTTGCAATAAAAATCAAATGGTCCAGTGTATTCTCCACCATGTTCTGCTCAAATGCATTTCAACTTCTTCTTAGTTTGTCTTTCAATTAAGGTATAGAATTGCTTGAAAACATTTAGCACCTGATCTTTAATCTTCAAGGTGTATACCTATGTCTTCCTACAATAGTCATCAATAAAAGTCAAAAAGTATTGAGCACCACCAAGTGACTTTGGCATTGGTCCGCATAGATCTTAGTGTACCAAATCCATCACATTCTTCATTCTAGAAGGAAAAGAACTTTTGAAAGCTACTCTATTTTGCTTTCTTACTAGAACATTAACACACTTCTTTAAATGCACCTGGTCAATTCCAAATAATGCATTCACACTTCTTTAAATGCACTTGGTCAATTTCAAATAATGCATTCTTTTTCGCCAACTGAGTCATTCCCTTTTCATTTATATGATCGAGTCTCCTATGCTACAATTCAATTGCACCATCTTTTTCCACTAAATTCACAACTTCATTGGAGAGATTTGCCTTCATCATAGACAACTTTGAGCACTTCTTACGTTTGACAATTACCAAGGAGCCTTTAGTAAGTTTCCATTTGCCATCTTTGAAAACCTTCATCATCAAGTATACCAACAGATATCAGATTTAGGCAAAGATTAGGAACATGTCTGATATCTTTTGGAGGCAATCTTGTGCCATTTTCTGTCTCTAAGTAAATATCTCCTTTTTCGGTGATTTTGGCCAAATCACTATTTTCCATTTTAACGAACCAAAATCTCCTTGTGTATATAATGAGAAGAGTTCTTTATATGAAGTGGCATGAATAGTGGCACCACTATCACCTATCCAGTTGAATTAATAGGATGCACTATTCACATCTTTATTATATAAGACGATGTGAAAGTTATCAACGGTGGTAGTCGTCGAGGCATGTTCCTCATCACTGCTATTATCTTTCTTAACTTCTTGCCTTTTTTCTTTTCTTATTTGAACTTCTAGTAGAACCTTTTGATATAACCCTTCTTCTTACAGTGATGGTACTCAACGTTTGCATATTTGTTTGATCTTACTCTGCTCTTATCTTTGGAATTTGGACCTTTATATTTACTCCTTCCTATAGAAGTACCTGTGACTAGAACTTCTGACTGTGTTGAAGAGGCCAAACTTTATGATCTTCGTATAATCTCTTCATTCAGAATTCCACTTTTTACAGATTCCATATTACTAACACCGTCAACTAAAGAATTGTTAATTGAAACCATCAAAGTCTCCCAAGACTCTGGTAAGGAGGTAAGCAATAAAAGGACAAGTACATCGAACTTTATACCCATACCTAATAACTGATCCATGATCACTTGAAATTCACTCAAGTGATCCCTCATAGAGGTACTTGCTCGATATTTTATTTGCACTAATTTTGTCAGGTAAAATAATTTTTTTCTACCAGTTTTTAAGGCATATAACTCATTGAGCTTTTCCATAAAGTTCATATATGAGTCTTGTTGTAGATATGGTTATACACATTATCTTCAACAAATTCCTAAATAAAACTACATACCTGCTCATGCTCAAATGCCCACCCCTAGTCCAATTTATTTTCGAGTTTTATTGTAGTAAACACTAGTAAATGCATTTTTGTGACAAATAGAAGATCGTTCATCTTGTTCATCCATATGTGGTAGTTAGAGCCATTTAGACTAATCATCTTGCTTATTTTTGCCTCGATCTTTGATGAGAAATCCTTTGATATAGAACCAAACTTGAATTTGATACCACTTGTTGGGAAAAATTACAAATTATATCTCACAGGTAAAGTAAGCAAAGAAATAACACAAAGAAATTTAACGTGATTCACCCTTTAATTTAGGCTACTTCCACAGGTCAAACTTCAAATAAATCTTTCACTAATGAAAATAGTATGTACAAAGAGTGAAAAATTACATAATAAAATAGTGGCACTCACACACAAGGTGTTTCCCAAATTTACTATCCCTAAGATAATATCCTCATTATTTTGTCAGTTCCCTTTTTTAGGAAAACATTTCCTAAAAATATCCCAAAATCACTCTCTCATAATTTTCTTAAACTCTCTCAATATATATGCATATATGTTGCATCTTAAATAATGAAAGAGGGAGGGAGGGTCTTTATATAGACCCTCCACCGCCTTCGCCACAACTTGTAATATGCAAGTTATGGTTGTCCACTGCTATAACTTGCCAATGCAAGCTTTCTTTTAACAAATAATGGCGGTACTGTAACGCCGGACTCTTTGAGCCCTTTTTGTATTGGTCTATACTTAGAGATACTATTGTATATTGACATATACATGTTTGTATATGAGTTCAAAAATATATTTGAATCCTTTAGGTATTTATGCCAGTGATATATAATGTCATATGCCCTTACATGAACTTAGAGTTCATCGGTACGCGAAATCTTGGAGATTTCTGACATATAAGCTTCTAAATGTCTAAAATCGATTCCATTAGAAGGATATGGCCATGGTGGCTGAGTTAAATGTGTTATAAGGCCTTAGAGGTGATTAAACATGATTTATAAACTTATTGGATACTTAGAAAGCTTAATCGAAAAAGTTGATGTATATACGGGCTTATTTGCAAATTGTTAAAAGTTAAGGGATTTAAATGTAATTTTTCCATTCATGGAGGACCAATATATAATTTATAAAGTTAAAGGGATTAATTATTATGTTCAAAAGTCCAGGGACCAAAATGAAAATAAAATTTTTGGTCATTTTCAAATTTTGGGCTTAATTGCAAATTTAGGAAACGTTGGACGGTACAATGATAATTTCACATAAACTAAGGGCAAAATGATAAATTCACCATGTTTGGTCAAAGAAGAGTCAAATTCTAAACCTTCATCTTATGGCCGTGCACTCCATTATTTGGCCTTAAAACACCTTATTTTAATTAAAAGAAAGAGAAAAAAAGGAGAAGAGAGGAGGAGAGGAGGAAGTTTTGGCCCTCAACAAATTTTCACCAAGTTTTTGATTCTTCAACCCAAACCAAGGTGTTCTAAGTTAATTTGTGGTCAAAGAACTCAAATCTATCATTAGATTTGAGAAATTCTCAAAGGATTTTAAGATATCACCAAAGGAAAGTTTAGGTAAATT
>JANZXP010000195.1:14215083-14227260 GCA_027576715.1 Erythroxylum flavicans | reverse complement strand
TGAAATTTTGAATATCTTTTGAAATTGATGGTTTAAATAAATTCTATGATGTTAATTGTATATGTATAATGTGAATTAATCATGAAAAATGAGGAAGATGTACATTGGAAGGAGGCTTTCAAGTTTATGCCTTTAGGCTTAGGATTTAAGGATTTTGATGGTGAGCATTAGAAAGAGACTTTGATGTTTACTTAGAGTAAACTTGAATTGTTTCTTAGATTAATGAGTAGTGGCCTAATGTGCTTGGATAAAAATGTGCCCAATTATGCTTTGAAATATGTAAGTATTAGATCAAAGCTATTAAATGCCTTGGAAAATGCAAAATAAAGCTTATGTGAATATTAAGGGAAGTAACCATGTGAGAAGTTTAGTGGCCAAATCCTATAGCTTAAAACAAAATAGTGATATTGTGTTTTATACATTTATGTGATGGTGTATAAATATGAGTTATATGTTTGAGTAGTAAATATATTACATTTGCATGTATAAAGGCTCGGGAGCTGTGAATTAAGAAGCTCTTACAGAGGATTGTTGAAGTCAAAGGAGTGTACACCTTCTTTTGAGGTGAGTTGGGAAAAACATATCTCTCAAATGTGGTTAAGACATCCCAAGACATGTATGATGACTTGTATGTGAATTTTGAACCTAGATAATGCATAGAATTGAATCTCAAATAGATGCTAGTATACTTATGCATTTAATAAATGACATTGTTTTGAATAACTCTTTGCACTTGGAGTGAAACTGATGTTTTTATTACGTATTTTGAGGAACGATATTGTTTTCAACAAACCTACACTTGAAGTGCAAAAGACAATATTTTATTTTCTAAAACTACATTTTTGAATAACTTTTTACTTGAAGTGCAAAAGATGACTTTCACTGTATGAAATAATGTTTTGGAACTTACATATGCATAATTGAGATATTTATGCTGTATGTATGTGTTCTCTTTTAGTTTAGAGCCATGGCAAGGTTCTATTTTTATCGGTTGGACCGATAAATAAAGGCATAATGCCTTACTTGATTTTAGTACTTATTATTTGTATATGATTTTTTCTTGTGATTGGCGAGGAAACGATTAGCCAATCGTGAGCTAGGCACAACAGATTAAGCAACCCCCGTACCCTTGACGTTGATACATAAAATTCGAGTCCTTCTAATGATACTATTCTACAGGACTTGCGGTGATTGCACACCTAAAGGTCTGGTCACCGATGAGTTCACCATCTAGGGTCATAATGCTCTAGTCGACCGTAGTCTAGACTCACCACAGATGAAAGTTGAGCCAACACTGGGATTTGGTAGGTGTGCACATTAGTTTGGCGACTAGTGGTGACACACATAATTGTTTTGGCTTATTATGAGATTTGACATCCTGACGATATTTGATTTTTACATGTGATGCTTTTCTACTCATATGTACTAGAACCTATGTTCACTGAATGAGTGATTGATAGGCTACGCTTATGTGGTTCCTAACCAGTATGTTATAGACTAGGTCTATATGTTTCTATGTCATACATATTCACTTCATAGGTGGTTATGTGTATGTTAGATGTGTAAAATTGTCCTTAGGTTATTTAGACCGTCTTGGTATGTACCAGGTTCTGTTTGTGATATATGTCTTTTTCCCACTCACTGAGTACATAGTGTACTCACCCCCCGTCACTTTCCAACCATGTTTTGGGGTATTACTGCACATGGGTAGTCTCTGTTTTGTACTTTTGTTATATAGTGGCTCATGATTATGTTAATATTCCTTAAAATTTTGTAAATTCTCTTGATTGTCTTGTGGTTTGTAAATAACCTTATGTGTGAACATTTTGTGTTGTCCAAATGTTTTTAAAGATATTCAGTTAACCTTGCATAGTCGGGTTAAGGGTACTGTGAGTATCCTTAGCCTAGGTATGCAGCAGTTGTCATGTGCTCGATGTGGTTCCAAGTCGTGACAAGTACCCCATGAGTCAGTGCTGCCTTATATGAGGTTTATAAGTAAGATAACTTCTGACTCAGAGGAGATATGGAGACGAGTTGAGTCACACTTCAACTCACTAGCTAAAGAAGGATTCCTAACGAGAGTAGTTTTTCGCGAATGCATAGGTAACTAATTAAGTAATAATAAACCTTTTCAATGTTAAGAATTATGTTAACAGTTGACCGAGCCTTCAGTTGAATGGCATATATAATTCATCATCAAAACAAAAAGTGATTGTTCATGAAGGGATGAAGGACTCCTAGGAGTTTTCAGTGTGTATATTCAATGCATTGATAAGGAGGAGAAGGCAAAAAGTTAGTTGCATCATAAAAGAGGAGCTTCGTGAGTTTTGGTTGCAGATTTCAAACCAGAGGTTCGATGGTCATCTTCAAATTATCTTTGACATGTGGGTCTCCTTTTTAAAACTGATCTTTATGATCGGCCTTAACTTTTACACTGTGGTCTTTGTTTCCTTTTATAGGCTTGGGCTTTTTATCACGGTAACTATCAATTTTTATATACTTTCTATTTTTGGTGGGGTGCTTTGCAGGGCAGATCATAATGAAGATGGAAAAATCACTAGAGATGAAGTGCAGGAGGTAATATTACGTTATCTTTATGATTGATCAGAAGAAAGATAATATCATTCTCCTCCAAATAATAGTACATTTTGAACTTTCTGCAGTGCTTGATGTTTTGGCTTCTGGGCAAATGATTTGTTAGGTTAAAACGACTCGATTATAAAGAAAATAAATGATTAATTCAATATTTTTAGGACTTCAAAAAATTTGTATGTGTTTATTAGTCTTGTTCCTCTAGAAAACATCTACCCTCTGATTAACAGAACAAGTAGGCACGTGTTCGGTTGGGAGAGGGTGTTGGCAACTAAAATAAATTTCCTTGTTGAAACATAAATTCTAAGAAAGAATATGAACACTCAAGAAACAAAATTTTGGGCACACAAAATATTTTTATTTAAGGAACAACACACTCAGAATTTGGCTTTAGTTAATAGCCAATAAATAATTAGAACTCGTTGGAGTTTTCCTTGTATATCTCTCAATTCTTATACATACCCTAATACAATACAACAGATACAAGCTTCCTATATATATTATAATTCAGTTTTTTTTAACTACTAAAACTGACAAAAGACAACTTCTAAACAACTCACAATTTTTTGACTGTTGACACCAAATAAACTCAATTATTTTACAACCAATAAATTGAAATAATGAACTCTTAAACAAACAAACAACTAAGAAATACCTAATAATATTTGAGTATTCAAAGACTTAATAATTAAGCTTTCAAAAGCGTTCCACCAGCTTCTAGCAAATAATAGTAGCCAAGTTTAATATCTAACAAAGTGACATCAATTTTATGCACCCTTCTTTTTGCATTTTACAAAAAGCCTATTTATGTGCTCGAACGTATAACCTTTTGGTCACAAAGAGACAATCTTACCAGTTGCTCCAAGACAACATTTGAAAATAGTAATTTTATTGTTAAAAGACGTCTTTTTTATACTCTCAACAAAGGTTCCTGCTTCTAATAATTATAAGCAAATTCAGCCTTTGATTAATTGCCTCATGTAACACATAGCATGAGCCTTACTATGTGTCCCAGATTGTTTGTGAAATGGAAATAAACAAAGTAAATGTAGAATACCTGATTTCGATTCCATCAGAAGTTTGGAGGAGCTTTCCAAGGCCGTAATGAGCTCAAATGCATCAGGACTTCATGATAACTTCTCACTGGCACGTGGTTAACATCTTTCCAAAGTTTTTTCAATACATAAGTTCTCTTAACGAATCAAAGAATTCATATGCTTACGAGCAACTGCAATAGACCTTAATCTTTTTATATAACTTTTATATTAGGCTTCCCTATTATAGGCCCAATATGGGATCGGTCCATACTAAATGGGTTCTATTTTCCTCCTGGAATTTGGCCCATTAACCTAGATCATTTGTTAGGCCACTTTATTATCTTTATCCGGATCAAATTACATAATTTAACTGATAAGTTATTGAAAATTGATAAATGCAATTAATTGTTGTCCAGATTTATGAAAAATGTCTATCATTCTCCCCGTAAGATAATAATTAATTGCAATATTGACTCAAATTTGAAAACAATTTAAAAATTCGGTTAAGTCACGCTACTATATTGGTACTAAGTTTAAAAAGTAAAAACATTTGATCCAAAGATAACGAAAGTCTAACATTCTATCCCGCAAGGCTTTCGATACTGAAATATAGCAAACACATGAGTCATGTGGGACACTGGTCTAATATAATGACACATATCTAATACCTTACTAATATGAATAGGAAAATGGAGTGTGGCAAACTAGGATGATACTTTTATGATCTAATATGTATCATATTTCATTTATAGGTCTCGATTTCTCTATACCTTATGCTAATTCACATTTACTAAACTGCACCCAAGAAATCCTGTTTTTCCTCACCGAATGCTAAACTGTATTAGAGAAAACCTTTATGTTCTCTAAACTTATTCTAAACTGCATTAGAAAACCTTTATGAGATTAACAACTTATATCCCCCTATGTCATGTTAAAAACTTATGGATATCCCTTTTTTTATAATTGTATGTGTATAAATGACATGCACTCAAGATCAGTCTGTATATATGCCCAATAACCTTTAAAATGCCTAAGATTGACACAAATCTTAAAACTTTCCCACGTATTATTACTTTACACAATAACAGGTATTATTGAGGATAAAAAGATGATCATCTTTATTAATAAACATCATAATGTCATAATATATGAAAAATGTACAAAATACAAGGAACAAATATAACGATCCCTAACTAACACTGTCTAAGGATCGGCTAAGTTCTCCTCAGTCCTGATACGCTCCACTTCAACATCACCTTTCTGAATCAACTCTATTTGACCTCCAAATGCTTAGACCCTGTGACATTCTTATTGTTATTACTAAACAACACAGCAATAAGATTATCACAGTATAACCAAATGAGTCTAGCTACTGAATCTACCACAGATAACTCAAAAATCAAGTTTCTGAGACAAACCACCTATGTAGTAACCCCATAGCATGCATCAAACTCTTCATGTAAGGTCGAGGAACTTACCAGTGTTTACTTGACACTCTTCAACAATACTGCACCATCTACCATCATAAAAATGTATCCTAAAGTAGATTTGCAGTCATCCAGACACATAACAAAATCGAAATCCATATACCTCACGAGGTTTAAATCGTTAACGCTCCTGTATGTCAACATATAATCTTTGGTACCTTTTAGGTATTTCAACACTCACTTGATAGGATTCCAGTGGTCTACACCTAGATTAGCCAAATATTAACTTAGTAGTTGCCCAACAAAGGCAATGTTTGGCTTAGTGTACACCTGGGCATACATTAGGCTACCACCTGTACTAAAGTATGGAACATTCCTTATACTCTCTCTCTCAACTTCATTCTTTGGACATTGTGCCAAAGATGATTTCCCATTATGAGAGATAGGTGCTACCACAGGTTTGTAGTTAGCCATATTAAACCTTTGTAACACTCGCTCAATGTATGCACTTTGCAAAAGGCCTAATGATTGATGAGATCTGTCTCGATGAATCTGTATACCAAGGACAAAAGATGTTTCACCAAGGTCCTTCATGTAAAAATGCTTGGCCAAGAGTTGCTTAACATCATGCAACATGGTCAAGTCATTTGATGCGAGCAATATATGATCCATATACAATAGTAAGAAAATGACTTTGCTCCCCTTGACCTTATAGTATAAACATCTTTCAACTTTGTTTTCCACAAAGTCGAAAGAGGTCAAAACCTCATCAAACTTCAGGTACCACTATCTAGAAGCTTGTTTCATACTGTCTATTGATTTAGTCCACTTGTAAACTTTTTCAGTTGCTCTTTAATCCTAAAATTATTCAAGTTGCTCTATATAGACCTCTTTATAAAGGTCATCATTCAAGAAAGCAATTTTAAAGTCAATCTGATATAACTCTATGTCATAATGAGCTACTATTGTCATAATCACCCTAAATTCATCCTTTTAGGATATGAGAGAGAAGGTAACATTAAAGTCAACCCCTTCTCTCTAAGTGAACCCTCTGGTATCCAATCGAGCTTTAGATCTTGAAGCTTTATCCTAAGTGTCCTTCTCAGTCTTAAATAGCCATTTGCAATTGATGGGTTTGCAATATTAAGGCAAATCAACCAAATCCCATACCTTATTGTGTTGTATAGATCGCATCTCATCCTTCATTACTTCACACCACAAGTCTGTATGAGGTCCAGAAATAGCTTTTGTAAAAGTAATTGGATCCACAACATATCCTATATCATAGTCTTGTTCACCTAAATAGACTATGTAATCAGACGAGATAGCAAGTCACCTCTCTCTAGTGGATCTACACAACTACATTGGTTCTTGTACTCCAGGAATCTCTTCTTGTAAAGGTATAGGTTCTTATTCCTACACAAGCATAGTACTCAGACCTTGATCCACTGGACCTGACTATATGAGCGGCAGATACGAAATAATTGTAGTATCTATCCTGTTATCACCTGAAAGATGGGAGGCATGTAGGTCACGTGTTAGGCATGTAGGTGATAGTAGACAAAACCTAAACCTAAACCTAGACTCTCGGATAAATAGAAAAGCATAGAGAAAAAAAGGAGGCTAGAAGAGCAGGCAAAAACAAAAACTAGAGGCGGATAACAAAGAGCACTCGTTGTTGGGAAAGAAGAGAGAAAGAGCAGAGAAAGAAGGCAGAGCTGAGCATATATTCTTCTAGAAGAGAGTGAGTAGAGGTAGAAAGTGAGAGCCAATGCAGAGAGCTTGAGATTGGTAAGAGACCCATTGCCAACTCCCTCATCCGAAGACTCAATTTGCTTGCTCATTTTGTTTTATATCAACTACATTATTAAATCAGTATGTTGAACTTGTTAATATGTTAGGTTTTTTTATAGTTCATTTCGATTTACTCACTCTGTTTATTGCTTTAATAATTCTCTGTTACTGTTAACTATAGGATTGAAGTATATGAAAATGATGAACTATGTTTATTCCATGATGGACTGATTTCTTATTCTTGAGAATTAATGTAACTAATTTAGTCAATTATGCATGATGAAGGGACTACTTTTATTTTCTTATTATTTGCTATAATTTTTAAGTTTATTGGATGTAATAGTGTGGCCAACTTTTGGATCATTTTGATGTTAAATGAATAATCGAGAGAAGAAGTTTAACATTCAAACAAGAAACTATAGACGCTTAAGTTATGAATTAGAAATATATTAACTTAAATGGGTAATTATTAGTTGGGTTTACATAATTGATTTGGATGATAAACTTATCGAATACAAAAGTTAGATTTAGTTTATTGTTTGAATTAATGTTAAAACCCAATTGGTAATTTTAGCAAGACAATTGTCCAATTAATTCTCCTTAGTCATGCATAGGAGATTAAATTAGTGAAGTTGATTTCTCAAGAGTTTGCCACACCGATTGATCGAATAGTTCCTTGCTTCCAGTTAAATTAGTTTATGTTTCAGTTTAATTGCTTAATTTTTTAAACCTTTTACTCAATAAATCAGGATAGTGTGTTTAGGATTGCATTGGTTTTTATTTTTATTTAAAGTTGATTTGAGTGAACCAATTTCACCTCCTTAAGAAGACGACCCTAGGTATTCGACTACCATTACCTCGTATACTTGCAAATAGGATAGCCTAGGTTTTTAGAACTTATTTTGACACAACAATAGTTTAGGTACTCATATAAATTTGGGTCCTCGTAAGTCATTTCTTAAACTTTTTTCATCAAATATTCCTTTAGGTCCATTTAATAAATATTATCTTCAAAATTAATTGTTATGTAAATATATGCAATTGCCGTAAAAATAACATTTTATATGACAAAAATTAAAGTATTAGTGTCATGTGAGAAAGACCTATAAGTAGGATAACCTAGGTTTTTAGAACTTATTTTGGCACAACAATATTTTAGATGCTCACATAAATTTGGGTCCTTGTAGGTTATTTCTCAAACTTTTTTCAACAAATATTCCTTTAGGTCTATTTAATAAATATTATCTCAAAAATTAATTTCTATGTATATATAAGCAATTATTGTAAAAATAATATTTTATATGACGAGAATTAAAAGTATTAGTGTCATGTGAGAAAGACCTATAAGAATATAACTTATATAAATTTATAGGATTTAATGGATAAAATGGGTGAAATAATGCTATCTTCTGGATAATATGAGGGACTAGAAGCTCACTTTATATAATAGTGAGGCACTACAAATGATGTAGCATTTGGCATGCTCTTTTTATGAAAATCTAACTTATGGTGATTTTGAGCAATGTCATGCTTCTTTATTTCTTATAAGACCTAGGACGGTAATGAACTTGTTTCATGCTATCTTAATGATAAGGAGGAGTATATGAATGAGAAGAATATGGTATGCTCTTTTAGTGTGGCCTTGCGTGAAAATTGTACCTATTATTATCTTATGAACGATGTCTTCTACGTTTAAAATGTTCACTATATATAAGTGTATGGAAATTATTTTTACCTTGATACCTAGAAGATGATGCATGAGTAAGATTGGTAATTTGATCCATATTCGGCCCAAAGTCAATGAGTCAAACTTGAGTTGATTAGACCTCAAGTCAGGCTTATGCTCATGAGGGCCTACTTGAATGACTTAAATTAATTCAAGAAAAATAATATTATTTATCTAATGATTGAAGAATCAATTTACCAAAACAACATCATTTAAGCTTCAATCTATGTAGGGAAAAAATTCATCTATGGATGAGTATTGATTTTTTATTTCTATAATTGAATGATGTATGTTCATATGATAACATAGGCAATGACTCATCATTATAAATATGATTCCTCTGCTCAAATATTATCTTAGAATTAGGTGATACAATTTCATAAATGTACCCAATTTTACATATATCATTTAAGCTTGTTTGGCTTTAAGCATGTTATTTAATTTTTTACTCTTTACATTGAATTTAGAAAATAACTCTTTAAGAATATTGATCTCCTTTTTTTAATATCTCATTTTCATGTAACAAATTAGACTTATTGTAATTTCCAACAATCAGACTCTTTGATTCAATCATGATATGCATTTCATTTTTTAATTTCTCATTCTCAATCATGCATCTGTCTATGAGATTTTAAACCTCTATATACTTGGAAGATAATTTCTTTTCAAGCTAAAATTTTTTGGGAATTCAGTAAGTTCTTTATAAGATAAATCATCATTATTATCATTGAGAGAATTTGAACCAAAGGATAAATTATCATTATTTTCCATAAAACACATAAGTGACTTCATTATTCAATTCTCTACTTTCAAAATTAGTTGTATCATCCCATGTGATCTTTAATGTTCTCTCCTTTTGATCCTTCTCTTTCTTTTTACTCTAGTCTTGATTGTCATCTAGATTCTCATTTAGTTCATAATGAATAACATCATTAATATCAATATTGTTACGACAACTATTAACTTACGTAAGATCAAGTATGTTTTAAAAACCATGAGCAATTTGACATAGTGAAACTTTAGATGATACATTTCTTTTTAATGTGCATTATCTTTGTTGTTTAATGAAATAAGTTTATTATCATTTCCATTTCATTCACTATTCTCTATAATCTCCCACAATTTAAAATATTTGGCCATGAGAAAGACTTCCATCATAATTCTAAAAAAAATAGTCAATTTTATTGAAAAATGGAGAATATAAATATCTTGGCCTTCTTAACTATAAAATGATCGAAGTTGTGACATAATGATCTTTTCTTAGATTTTATTAGAAATCCATATGCAACGAATAAAACCTACTTTAATACCAATTATTAGTCCTCTTATGGCAGAGGGATAAAATTATGTACGTTCATTTTTTTGTCTTATTTAAAACTAATTAATGAATTACTTACTCTAATAAAATATTAAGAAAAATTAATATAAAACATCATAAAAATAATAAAAGGTAGAAGGAAAAAGTGATAACATCAATTTATAGTAGTTTGGCTAAATAATCCTTAGCTTAAATATAATTCTTAATGTCTAATTAAGAATTCATTATCTTCTTCTCATAATAGTTGAAGAGAAAACCTCCACATCAATGTTTTAAAAACTGAACCAAATGTTAAACTAATAAGAGAAGAGGTTTAAGGTTTAAAAGGTTCAACTAGTATTAAGCCGTCACAAAATCAACTAAAGATTGAATAAAATTAAAGAATTTGAATTGATTGAAAGAGATTGTCCTATTTATCAAAAGAATTTAAAGTTTAATTGAAAAAAGAGATCGTTAAATAAAATTTATTGATTTATTTTATTTTGTAAGAACTTATTAATTTATAAAAATTAACTGGTTAATTAATAACTGATTAGTTATTAAAAACAAGAGTTATTAAAGTAAATCGAATTGGAAAGTTGAAAATCGAACCGAAAATTTAAACTGTCCAAGGTTTTTACGATCAAACTGATCAATCTGGTTGAGTTTTTTAATAATTACTCTATATAATATATACAATCATCTTATTTTATCACAAGTGAAGAGTGACCTTTTATAAATATTGTTCAAAGTCAAAAGTAAACCTTACAAGGTACACTTTAAGCAAATTTATCAATTATAACAATTACAAAATCATACAAATCAAAACATTCATGACTTTCTCACACAAATAAATAAAAAACTTAATATATGTTATGCAATTTACATAAACTCTCTCTAACCTCTTAAGATACTTAGTAATTCTCTAATATGCCAAAATTTCTTTCCATAACTTAATTGACAATCTATTTATACCTAAAATTAACTCAAATAGTCATTCTAATAACTAGTTTTTTACTGTATTTGGTTAGTTAGTTACCTCCTTACAATCTTCTTGCTTATGATAAAAAGACGCTTTTAGTTTAGATTCAAAAGGAAATTTCCTCCTAATAACTTCTAAAATAGGCTATCAACTAAATGATTATAACCTTTGTAAATCCTCTGACCCTTATATCTTACCTTCATAAACTACTTATGTCTTGTTTAATAAAGAGTGAGATTGTTCCAAGTTATTTAACTTCGTGTTATCACTAATTACTATTCCATTTACCTCCTCTATAAAGCTTACTTATTTTTCCACTTTAGGTTCTTAGATATTTAAAGAGAAAAAATAATTTTGAATCACATATTTTGCTCATTAAGACATATAGGAATATATCTTGTTGTCATGCCTAATCTTTCAAATCAAATAGAAAAATTGGGGGCCTTTTATTTCTCAATCTAGCCTTAAATTTGTGATATGTTACTTAAACCAATGGAAAAATTTTGCCTTAAATGTTTTGTCTGCCATTAGAGACACTTTTGTCATCGAATTCAATAACTTTTCCCAATATGTTTCTAATTAAAGGAGTATTTTGATAAATAAACAATTAGAGGGTAAGTTTTGTATATGATCCTGAAAGGAACAATAACGCCTAATTTTGCTCTAAACATGCCTACCTTCCATTCAATTAAAGGAATTAGAAAGTTTTCCAAGTTATATGATCTACAATCTAGCACCAATTAGCATATAATTTTATAAGATAACTAAAATGGAAAAAATTATTATCCAACTCAGCATTTGTAAATTTTTCCATGAAGTGCTAAATATTTTCAAATCATTTCTTAGCTACTCCTTTATAAAAGCTCTTCAAAGTGAGAACTTCCTTACAAGAATGTTAGAATATGAAAGTACACATAGATCTACTGCAATTATGAGATCTCATGTGAGATGTAGGTACCAAAAACTCTACCCTATATCAAAAGGAGAGACAATGCGGGAATTTTTGTAAGCCTATGAAAAAGTTAATAATCAACTTCTTATCTTTTTATTTTTTGGCATATATTTTGCTTAAACTTGAATTGGAGTTAGGCTTGGTTTGGAGGAGCGGTGACGGTTGATAACCTGCTGAAATCAATCTGCTGAAATGATAAGTACTTATTTTCAATAAGTATTTATGTGTTTGAGATTGCTGTTTTGGTAACTGCTGAAACGTGAAAATATGTGTTTAGCAAGTGCGGTTGCGGTTGCTGAAAAGAGATAAAATGACTAAAAAATCCATTGATTTAATAAACTATTAATTGTTGTATAAATAATTAAAAAAT
>JANZXP010000195.1:14189751-14214983 GCA_027576715.1 Erythroxylum flavicans | reverse complement strand
GAGAATTTCAACGGGAAGACAGTCAAGTCGAATGTCTGCATCGAAAAGGGGACTGAGGGTAGCCCTTTGGCTGACAGTATCAAATATGATTTTATGCTCTTTAAAGCTTAGCTTAAATAAGAAGTATCTGAAGTTATCTTAAACTAAAGTCATTTGAAAATGTTGAAATTGTATTTGATCCATTTTAAATCTTACCCTACAATTAATGCAAATTTTACGCTGTTATAATTTGAACATTAATTAGTATCATAGTTTATCAAAATTAAAGAGTTTTAAGATAGAGAAACGTCATCCTCATGCAAGAAACTGCATGACGACAATACCATGTCACCATGCACCAAACAGGTTTTATTAGTGAAAATCTGCAGTTTAATACTAGACAATTATGTTGTTTACGCATTGACCTTTCCATCAATAAACTACTTATGCCTTTTAATCTTAGAGTCAAATTATCTATGCATGGGAACACTTGAACTCAAATGACCTAAATACAAACTAACCAATCAAAAAGTATAAACAAAGCATACGCGTAATGGTACCAAGTAAATTAATGAAGAGAAAAGACTAAGACAATAGGTCAAATCTTTCCTTATTCTTGTTAAGAAATTGTGTTACTAAAAGCACTATACTAGTGTGATCAAGTCGACCTGCATGCATTGGTCAATAATTTGAGACAATACAGTATAAAAATAAGTCTATGATACGTACTAAGAAATTAAAAAAATGTGGACTAGTAATCAACCAAATACTTTGACTTAATAAATAATTTCCAATGAGAAATTATGGTCCTTCCTCTCAATTCTCCACCCCAGGCCCTATAAATAGGTAACATATCTCAAAATAAAAGTTCCAAGGTATCAACACAAAAAGCTGGCTACAATATTATATAGTCATCGAAAAGATATGGCTGATTACCAAAATCAAATCCAATCACACCGAGTTGGGGTCATTGGCGCTGGCATTAGTGGCACAGCGGCTGCTAAACATCTTGCTCATTACAGTCCGGTAGTGTTTGAAGCCAGTGACTCACTTGGAGGAGTTTGGAAACATTGCTCATTTAGCTCTACTAAGCTCCAAACCCCTCGATATGATTATGAGTTCTCAGATTACCCTTGGCCTGAAAGAGATAGTTCAAGTTTTCCTTCTCACCTTGAGATAGTAGAGTACTTGTATAACTATGCAAAACACTTTGATGTTCTGAAATATGTCAAGTTTAACTCGCGAGTTGTGGAGATTCGTTATGTAGGTGACCGAGAGACCACCCAACTTGACGTGATACCGGCGGAGTATGCCACTCTTTTAAGGGGCTATCCAATTTGGGAGGTTGCTGTGGAGATTAACCAGTCCAAAAGCCTTCAGGTTTAATCCAGTCTATGTCACGAACATGTATATAATGATCTTAAATTTGTAACTGCTGATGGTACATGATCATGCATGCACTTCCTTAGTCATTGGCGCACATGCATTTAGCTATCATCTTACAAAGCTTCAGGGTTACATGATATCTGATTCTCCATATTTCTTGCTAAGTGGCGACATGTTAATTTGGTCAGTGGTATGCGTTCGAATTTCTTGTCATATGCATCGGAAAGTATGGCGATATACCAAAAATACCAACTTTTGCACCTCGAAAAGGTCAAGAAGTATTTCAGGGAAAGGTCTTACACTCTCTGGACTATTCCAAACTTGAAAAAGATGCCTCTCGTAAGTTACTTCAAGGAAAGAAAGTCGCTATTGTCGGGTACAGAAAGTCAGCCATTGATTTAGCTACGGAGTGTGCTGAGGCAAACCAAGGTACGCAAAAGTGCATGCATTACTCGTGCAGAGTACTACAAATAGTAATTTTTACTACTATTTTTGCAAACGTTCCTATGTGGATCAATTCATCTTTTTTTCATACAGCCTAAATTCATAGCTGAACTCATTGCACGAAATGAAAAACTATTACATCGATTAAAAACAATTTCAAGAACAAACTATAAATATAGCATTAGTCATGCATCATATTAAGAACGTAGACTATCAAGCCTCAAAAGTTTAGGAGTTAGGAGGATGATTGCATTACCTAAGGTTTAATGGTGTTTTGTGGTAGATAGAGGTAGAGGATCAAATCATCAAACAGTTAACTTGAATGCATGATGTTTGAATTCTAGATAATTATTCAAGATTGAAAATCACTGGCTCATGGATTAGATATATCTAAAAAAAGTTAATATGGTAGTCATGTGAAGAGCTAACAAGATTTATGTTCGTTAAGCTAATTTGTTTCGCTTCAAATGTCGAGAAAAGATTATTTTGTTTAATTTTAGTTCATTTACTTAATTGAAGAAGCTCTCAAACATCTTACAACCCACCCTTACAAGTATCTCGTAGAAGTTGGAATGAGGATTTACATTCTAGTCATATAATCTCATCAATGAAGTTTGGCGCACCAAAGAGACCTATATAAACTAACCAGAGTTCCATCAAACAAGAAAGATATATGCACGTTCCAGGACAATATCCATCAACTTGAACACTTTCTTTTTGATCTTGTGAAACTCGTGACGGTCAAGTTCATTTTATTCTCCCTTAACTATGAAGATTTAAATCCTCAATCTAAAGTTCCGAGTACCACTGTAATCTCTGCTGCATCCTTGCTTGAGTCCCCTTTTGCGCCAAAAGAACAAACCATTTGCCTGCATACTGCTAATTTTGAGTAGTTCGAGGATCATACAACAAAAAAGGTTGATTATGATTCAGTTTAAATGCATAAAATTAAAACATTATTTGCCAATTGACCATTTTAAATTATACTTATAATTAAAATCTGATTTAAATTATACTATTATTCTTCAATATATTACCAATTAGTTTTTTTCTTAAAGGAATTTGTTTAATTTATCGGTATAAATAAGTCATTATAATAGTCTTATTGATAGTATAAATCTTAGCAGGAAAACAAAAGGTTATTCTTTCCTGCAAATAGTCAATCAAAAGAATAAAACAAAAACTACATATAGAAAACTTGTAATGCAGTAGGTCGGCTCTTAGACTTCATTTTTACTATAGAAAAATTGCTTATCAGAATCTTGACCTGTTTGAGCTTTTTTAAAGGACCAAATGGGCAACCTTGCACAATGGTGATAAGGACTTTACATTGGACTGTTCCTTCTTATTGGATATGGGGCTTGCCATTTTTCTTGTTCTTTTCAACAAGATCATCTCAATTTCTACATGATAGGCCAAATCAAGGCAGGTTCAAGACCCTACTGGCACCTCTCTTGTCTCCTGTGGTAAACTTAAATTTCTTCCTTCAACCCCATCTGTCTATATCAGGATTATGTAAAGCCTATACCAAGGTAGTATTACGTAAATCAATATCCTGTCTTTAATTATCATTAGTGTCTTTTTGTTTTTCCACATAATTGTGCAGAGAAAAGCACTTTCCAAGTTCGTAGAGTCTTATTTGGTGTGGAAACTTCCCCTGATAAAGCATGGATTGAAACCAGACCACCCTTTCTTGGAAGATTATGCATCCTGCCAAATGGCTATCTTACCAGACAACTTCTTCAGTGAGGCAGACAAAGGAAATATTCTGTTCAAAAGGGCTTCAAAATGGTGGTTCTGGAGTGGAGGAATTGAATTTCAGGACAATACCAAATTGGAGGCTGACATTGTGCTTCTCGCTACTGGTTATGATGGTAAACAGAAGCTCCAAGACTTGATTCCTCAGCCCTTTTCTAGTCTTTTAGTGGACTCTTCCGGTATCATGCCCTTATACAGGTAAATGAATTGGTTAGTTGCAAGCCTTGTGGGCATAATTAAGAGAAAGTTGTAGACTTACAAGCCTATATCAGGTTAGAAGATCACACTTATATTAACTCAAAAATTGGATACACATAGAAACTCGATGAACGCATTCTAGTAATTGCCGGTTGACACCCTTTTTAGTTAAGAACGAACAAAGTTTTAAGAGTTTGATAAACGGATGACATTAACCTACAGGGGCACAATTCATCCACTGATTCCAAATATGGCTTTCATGGGCTATGTTGAGAGTCTGTCGAACCTTCACACAGCCGAGTTGCGGTGCAAATGGCTATCCAGGCTTGCAGATGAGAAGTTCAAGCTTCCCAGCATCATAAAGATGATTGAACATACAACTAAAGAAACAGATATATTGAAGAGAATCACGAGGTTTTATCAGAAGCAATGCATTGCAGCTTTTAGCATCAACTACAGTGATGAGATTTGTGAAGAAATGGGGTGGAATCCTTGGAGGAAGAAGAACGTGTTACTGGAAGCTTTTAGCCCTTATAACAGCCAAGACTACGAGGAAAAGAAGCAAACATAATTGCCGCAGATCAGGCGCTATGTATGTTCAAAACCTTGAATCGTGAAGGTTTTCAAATTGTAGCTATATAGGTATATATATATATAGTAACGCGGTATTTCTGAATAATGTTAGGATTTAATGATTGGCCTCATGTTGCATAAGAAAACATAATACCGGGAACAAATCATCTGTTCTCGTTACCCTATGCTCACTCCGTCCTATGAGTACCCGTCCATCCAATGATCTGAACCCCATAATCCCCTTATAAATATTTATGCTGTTTACTGCTATAATTTAGAGGCTTCTTTGATCTTTCTTAAACATTGATGTCTTGAGGTTAGTGCTAAACGTTTGTTTTGCAACTATAGGTTAAGCTAAAAACAAAGATTCTAGAATTGTTGGATAACCACAAAACATAAGCAGACGCAGGGCATGGTATTTGTCGCCCAACTTCAGGGCTTGAAGCCAAAAACATGCATAGGAATTATCAGCTACTTCCTCACCTATCAAGCTAACAACATCATGGAAGCTCCATATATAAGTTATGACCCCCACTTTCTTAATCTATTTAGTTTACTCTCTCTTGCAACTTCTGTCTTCCAAAATTTCAGCTTACTATCTGAACATTATTCATGTTTAGCATCTTTGCAACCCCTATATGTCCCCTAGCAACCATTCCCATGGCCTCCAGGGGCAGTGTCTCTGCTAGTCAACCGAGAGTTTCTCCATCAAAGTAAGTGATGGATTAGTACTGTACTTGTGACCGGTGCATATGTTGAGTCTCTTCTTGTTTCTTTTCTTTCAGAATATCTGCCGGCATATAAGGTGACGTGCATTATGAATTCTGATGCAGGGAGGACCATTTTCTCGAGGCTAAAACATGCCTCTAAAATCCATTTTTCAGAGGCAGCTAGCATTTGCTCAACCCGCTCTAGTTGCTTAAAGACTATCATTTCCTGCTCTATCAGACCACACGCAGTTCCTTAGCACCTTTCCAGCTTTTCTATAACTGTTCTGCTAGTTTCCATGTTTTTCTTTTTTTCATTTATTAGAAAGCTTACCAAATATGCATTAACTAACTCAGGCTCAAGCAGAAACCCGGAACATGGTTCAAAGAGCCATCTCAAAGCAGTTTTCTATTGAAGTGAGTGCAGTGACACCCGAGATAAGTTTGCTTACTTGGGTGCCGACTCTGTCGACACGTGTATCTTTCTTTTCCTTTGTATCCTATATACGTGAATTCATAGATATATATGATGATACAGGGTCATATCTTTGATGGGTTGCTCATTTATGGTCTGGAATTTGAAAGCTGACCAAAAAATGTACTTCATAGGTAGCGATTATGATGACTTTGGAAGAACAATTTGGGGTATCAATTGGAGAAGGTGGAGCAGAGAACACTGTCACGGTCCAAGATGCCGCAGTTCTCATTGAAAAAGTGAGGGCTGCTTGAGTTGGAAGGCAACTTACATAAGGGTCATCATTTCTGTAGCTATGGAGTTATGGTTAATATTTCAGTGTGTGCAATACAAGTTACTCAGTTTCTTTACCTCGAGATAGACAGCAAACCCAACGTACCACTGCCCGTTTAACAAAATCTGGCATATTTTTAGATTATTCCAATGCAGGAATCTCTCTGTTAATACATAGAATTCAGATATCACATGGTTACTAACAAATCCCGTTAGTTCTCTAGAAGATGACGTCCATTTCTTTTAGTGCGAGGTCTATAATAACAGGAAATGGAGATTCTTGGGTATGTTAGTAACTTCTTGGAACAGGAGTTGTGCATATAGTTGATTTAAGGAGAATCAACTAGAACAATAGCATGTTAGCACGATGATTATGGTATAAAATGACAGTAGAAATGCTGGAATCACAGGTCGATGTAGAACCGGCCGGGCGTCTCCTCTGGTGGCCCGCGGGCTTGCCGGTGGCTCGCGAGGGTTAGAATGGGTCAACCCCTGGCCCAATCCGCCGGCAGACTGACCAACGGCCGGGCTATTTATTTAAAGAAAAAGTCATTTTAATAAAAAAATGACGTCGTTTCGAAAAAATAGATAAGCCACGGGTAGGCCCGTAGCCCGCATGAGCTGACTATGATTGACCGGTGACTCGGCCTGGGCAGACTATGATCGGCCCATGGCCTACCCGTGGCTCTCCCAACTCGGGCCAAAAACAAGCCGGATCGGATCGGAATTGTCATTCCTATGAAGAGCTTGTCTTTTTTGCCAGTTTTATTTTTTGAAAAAAAATAAGTAACGCTCGTACGGTAGGAGAATGGTATGCAAAAAGGAAATACATGCTTACTATTGTCAGTGCTTGGTGAAAGCAGATGGCCTATGGATTAGGAAACAGTGTTAACATAATTCACTGCCATCAACCATATAATCTTTACATACATATCCCTGGCCTGATCAAACCATCATTAGATCCTGATGCGAGCTCCTACATATCAATTCTCAAAGCGACTGAACCAGTCACTAATAGTACTTGAGAGGACTCTGATGTCATTCAACGAGAGAGTTTTAAGCCCCTGAGCAATGGCATCTGCTGGAGTGTACACATAACCTACTTGCCATTTTGGTTCCTATCAAGTTAAACAGATAGGTTTCATTTAGTTTTTTTTTCTTGTTGGCTTTTCAGTTACCAATGTTGTTCATCTATCAAAAAGCAAGAACACAGATATTTGAGCAATTAGAAGTTTAGACAAGGATGCATACTACTAAACTTGATAATCTCAACATATCAAACATGCAGAGCAAATTCGAAAGTGTGCATGTTGTATCCAAGTACAGCAGTCATGAAATCACATGCATGCAGAAACTTGCACATTTTACCTGTATGCAAGGTGTGATATGGTTACCACTTAACTTCACCTTCTCTAGCGTCCCACCAATGGATTGAATACGAGGTCTCAAAGCCTCTTCAAGGATATCTGACTCATCAATTGTGTCAAAACTGAACTTTACCTACGAATCATTTAGGTGAACCTAGAATTCAGTCTAGTGTGATTTCTTATGTAATGTAGTATACAAGAATATGTAACATCCATACCAAAAGTGTGTGTTGGATATTGTATGAGTTCCTACAGAAATCACGGTTTTCAGAGGGTGTTGGCTTGAACTCTGATACCCCTTCTGTAACCTAATGAATAGAAATGAGTTAAAGATGTTCATAAAAAGAATCCAGGATTATGTCAGCACAAATTTAATGGATAATCAGAAGAATTAAATATAACCATTAAAAGAAAAACTACGCATAAATAGATACCCTCCAAAGTTTCGGTAATTCATGAAACTGCCCCATGAAAACTTTTAGAAATTATGGCTCATCTGTAATAAGTTGATGAAGTACTTCTCGTATACCATTTTAATGTTTCACAAATCTTGAACAATATAACTGATTTAAGAATGTAAAGAGAACTTAAACGTAAAATATATCTAAGAAATGACTCATTAAAATGAATATCTTGATCCAGTATTCAACTGTTGTTCCTGATAAGTAGTCTGCAAAGATATCCTACAATAATTAGAATGAAGTGCCTGACAAGCTCACTCAGAAACTTCTTCAAAGACACTACCTACCTGATTTAGTACGGAGGGCAACTGATCAACAAACTTGGTAAATGAAACAACAGCTTCCTGATCATTGTCTGGTATCATCGCTCCAGCTGCATCAAGTAGCACCTTCCATGCATCTCCTGCACATTTAGACACTGAATTGTCTTCATCTATTTTAATGCTAGCCAGTGGATTGTTCACACGCAAACTTTAGGATATAAATTATTATATAAGAAACAACAATCTAACATGTGTCAGAGAAAATTACAAGGCCGACTAAATGCACAATATTTGGAATGCTAAATACAGATTAAATCACTGAACGGAATGGAGTAGGGAGATGGGTTGATGTAATATTACTAAAGCATGATGACTTGGACATACTTCCACTAAGAAAGCTACTAGGTAAATATTATGTTTGACTAGATTCCCTTGCAACATTATTGTTAACTGTGTATGCTAATGTCAAAATATGCATTTCAAGTAGTATATTAGAGACAAGTGATAAGTGTAAATTACATTATATTTTAGGGCTTAGTTTAATGTGTTAGTTTGTTAATTATTTATATTTTAAGTATTTTATGGGTTAGCATAAGTCTTTGAGCTTAATTATTATATTTTTGAAGTATCTTGATATGTTTGTTAGTGTTCTAGGGTCAACATTGAACAACGGAGAAGTTTCGGAGACACTTGGGTCGAAACAATAACCCACAGGCACAACAGGCCACGATCGTGAAAGAAGCACAAGAGTTGGCCCATGCTATGATCGTGGCCTGCGTGCAAACACTTACGAACTTCACCTTTCGAAGAATTTTTTAGACCTTTCGGACTCCAAAAAAAACCCTAAAGTTATCCAAGACATAAAAGACTATTTAAAGAACAACATGAGAGGCAGAAAGGAGCTTTTACATCAACCAATTTAGAGAAACCCTAAAGAGAATTATCAAAAGATAGAGAAAGAGAAGAAGGAAGAGAGAAGAGGAGAAGAAGCTGACTCGACGTAATTCCCGGATCCAGAGCGTTCAGACGTCGCTACCTCCCATCTTCCGTTCAATTTCGTATTTCCTGCTATTTTCAATTTTATTATTGTATAGAAATGGAATAACAGTTGCTGATAGGATTTTTGAATATTGATGATGTTTTTAAACTCACCTTCGGAGTTTTATCTTTGAATTAATGAAATTTGATTCTTTATGTATTATTTGGATTTATTGTGATTTAATTTTAGACGTGCATAATTCGATAATAAACTAAGATGGTGAATCGAATGAAAAATAATTAAATTGAGTTAACGAGAATTAGGTGATTTAATAGAACAAGAATTAAATCAAATCGATAAAATTGTGCGAAAAGAAATCTTGCATAGGTTTCCAATAGTTTATTGGGCAAGTTCAGATATAATTAGGATTTTGGATAGGTTGTTAATTGACAAATTGCAACTTCCAAAATCTAATTAGGGTTTATAATTTAGGGCTAATAGTTATAACTCGAGATAGGGTAATCAACCTTAGGATTGTCTAGAACTAATAATCCAGTAATTTATAATCGATTAGGTTAGCGTTAAAGATAGGTAAAATTTCATTTATCTCAATTGGTAATTCCTTTAGGTTGATTCCTGAATGTATGTTGTAACTGTAAAATTGATAATATTTTCGTGATTAATTCTTGAATTGATTTGTTTGATTAAATTGAATTCTCATTTTAGTTCTGTTACATTTTGAATTTTGCGAATTGTTCTGGCCTTAAATTTTAAATTAGATTATCTCTCCCCGTGAGATAGATATTTCAGGTACTACGCGAACGACCCATGCGCTTGTTCATTATCAAGGTTAATTAATTAAAACTTACATTGGAAAATTTTGACTAAATTTTTGGCGTCGTTTTCAGAGAGGCAATTAGTTAAGTTCTTTAGTCTAAGCCTTTTCAATATCTTTTGTTTTTAATAATAATAAAAAATAAAGAAAGAAGTTTGAGACATAAAATAGAGACACATCAAGATATCTTAGAATGAGAATGAGGCATCTATAGAGCTAGATGCCAATAAGAAATGAAAAGAACAATGATGGAGGATAGATATTACAGGCAACAAGGAACTTTTGCATTTTTTACCATTTTACCCTCTATCTACTTATATATTTATTTATAATTTCACTTTTTTATTCACTTTCATTTTTTTTTCCATCTAAGTTTAGAACCTCCAAAACACTCTCACTTCTCTCTACCTAAATTTCAAACTTCTAGTCTCTTCCAACTTCTACCTACTTGCAAGCTGGTATGTTGCGCATTAAGTAGTCAGTAAAGCGTGATCAATTATCGGGGCAAAACCAAGTCGTGGGACAAGGGCGAAGGAACAAGGAGGTAAACTTCGGAGCACCCTTCTTGATCTACACAGAGGAGGAAGATATTTGTTTCTAATCCCTCAATGGTAAACAAATTGTATTCCCGAAATATTTTGATTTTGATATACTTGATAGGCTAAAACTGTGGGATAGGGTAAAGAACTTAGCAGAAAGAATTCAATAGGTGGAAATCATATACTTCCAGTATCTTATCTGCCAAGAACTCACTCTAAAATTATTCACTTCCTTATATTAGGAACTTAATAACCTCAAAGAAATGTAGTTTAGGTTACGAGGACGAAACTATGAGTTGAACATCGAAATCATATGTGATATTTATGAGTTCCTCGAGTCTTCCATTATCGATCAGCACAATGATTTTTGTGATTCTCGCTATTGGAATGAGCTCACTGGATTAGAGCGATTCGAAGCTATAAATGCTCACAACAACATCATAAGAACCCATGAACACTTGTTATTGCACAAATTCATGTGTCAATTAGTTTTTGATAAAATAGAAACTAACAAGTGCTTAACAAAGGAACTCATGGATCACATCATTATAGTGTACATCTCCACACATGTGTTGAACGCTATTGTTGCAACTCTACGTAAGAGGAGCAACAATTTGGGTACTTGGTTTCCGTCATTGCTGAGTATTATGGGCAGATTATAGTGGTTTAACCATCCAACTCCCAAATTTTCTAAATCATCATCATCTATGGCATACTGAAATTCTTAAGTCCCATAACATAGAACTCCAGGATATCAGCCAAAAGATGCATGCGAAGGTCAGGGCTAGTCAGGCGAGTTCGAATACAGCACTGCCTCAGCAGGTAAAAGAGGACTCGATTAGTGAAGAGTCCGAGAAGGAAGAAAAAACAAAGGAACCATAAACAGTTTCGTGTTCTAACCCTTTTCTTTTCATTTTTGTTAGTATATTCTTCTTCTATTTTTCGTATATTGTGTTTTATTTCCCCCTTGTGTGTTTGTGTACCCTTCTCACATTGAAAATAATGTGTTTTTCAAGTGTAGGAAAATGTGTGTTTTTACTTTGAGCGCAAATTTTGCATATTATATGATATTTTGTTTAGGTTGCATAATATGAATTGTGTGAATACATCAACGGCTAGGACTTAACGAGATAGATTTAGCCTTAAATATAGTCTTTTAGATTGCAAAAATTTATTAACTTGTGAAATTAGTGACCTAAGTTATTTATGGCTAAATATGTTAGTTAATTAGGATACGATATTAGTTCATTCATCTTAGAAATTTTCCATACTCATTTATAATTTTAGGCTAATTAAATAAGTGACATCATTAGTATATTTTCATGAGAATGATTAGTTAAGGCAATAAGGTAGGTAAAATTTCGTGTAAAAAAAAGGTTGTATAATTTTAACTAAAATAATTATTCCGCTAGTCTTCGAGTTATGAATAGAGCTAGTAGCCAATTAAGAATGTGATGTAACTGAGTAACCGGATCACACGCATCACAAATGTGTACAAATGTGTGTCTTTGTATAAAAAGACTATAATGACATTTTAACTAAACACCTTAATAACAACATAACTTAGTTGAATAATCGGATCGACATTCATTACAAATATTTGCCTCTGTGTAAAAAGAATAAGTTCATGTCCCTAAAGAAAAATCAATAAAAAGAATGTTTTCAAATAGAAACATACCAAATTTGTTAGTAACTTGATTTTTCACAAAAACCTAATGAGGAATAGCTACGCTTTTGTTTTGACTTAATAATTATCAACATGTGTGTGCAAGTGACAGAGATGAATATACTCAACATTAAAATTTAGATTAGTTTGTACATTTAGTCCAAAGTGCTTAGACGCGAATTTTGCTTGTTAATAAGTTAAATTGAAGTCATTGTCTCATTATTGCATGTGTTTTGTGTTTTCTTTATTTGTTTGTTGTTTTGTTTGCTTGAGGACAAACAAAAGTTTAAGTATGAAGATGTTGATAAGTGCAAATTGCATCATATTTTAAGGCTTAGTTTAATATGTATTTAATTGTTAATTTAATTATTTAGTATGTGTTTAGATTAGAATTGTATTAGTTTCTTAATTATTTATGTTTTAAGTCTTTTATGGATTAGTACAAGCCTTTGATCTTAATTATTATATTTTGAGATACCTTAATGTGTTTGTTAGTGTTTCAAGGTCAACATCGAAGAATAGAGAAATTTCAGAGACACTAAGGTCAAAAAATGGCCCACGAGCATGGCACAACGTGATAGAAGCACCAGAGTTGGCCCATGGTCCACGGTTGTGACATAAGACTCAAATGTGACCCACGATCGTGGCCTGCGTCTGGCAAACGCGCAAACGCTTACAAACTTCACGTTTCGAGAAGTTTTTGCATCAGCCACTTTAGAGAAACTCTAGAGAGAATTATCGAGAGATAGAGAAAGAGAATAAGGAAGAGAGAAGAGGAGAAGAAGTCAACTAGACATATTTCCCGAATCAGGAGTTTTTTTCCGTCGCCATCTCCCATCGTCCGTTCAATTTTGTATTTCCTGTTATTTTCAATTTTATTATTGTATAAAATTAAAATAAATGTTGATGATAGGATTTTTAGATGTTGATGATGTTTCTAAACTCACCTTTGGAGTTTTATTTTTGATTTAATAAAATCTGATTCTTTATGTCCTAATTGAATTTATTGTAATTTAATTATGGACGTGCATAATTCGATAATACATTGAGAGAATGAATCGAATAAAAAATAATTAAATCAAGCTAACGAGAGTCGGGTGATTTAATAGAAGAAGAATTAAATCAAATCAGTAAAATTGCGCGAAGAAAAATCTTGCATAAATTTCTGGTAGTTTATTGGACAAGTTCATATCCAATTAGAGTTTTAGATAGGTTCTTAATTGAGAAATTGAAACTTTCATAATCTAATTAAGGTTTATAATTTAGGGTTAACAGTTATAACTCGAGAGAAACTAATTAACCCTAGGATCGTCTAGAACCAACAATCCAGTAATTCATAATCGATTAGGTTATTGTTAAAGATAGATAAAATTCCCTTTCTCTCAATTGATAATTCCTCTAGGTTTATTGACTATGTGTTACAACAGCTAAATTGTTAATATTTTCGTGATTGATTATTGAATTGATTTTCTTGATTAAATTGAATTCTCATTTTAGTTCTGTTATATTTTGAATTTTGTGAATTGTTCTGGCCGTAAATTTTAGGATTAGATTATCCCTCTTCGTGGGATCGACACATTAGGTACTGTGCAAACGACCCGTGTGCTTGTAGATTATCGAAGTTAATTAATTAAAACTTACACATATCGAAAAAATTCGATGAACAAGACATAATAGGAAATGCTAATAAGCAATTTACCTGAGGCACTCCTAGCCATTGTATAAATTGGAGATGCTTCCACAATAGGCATCATTTGATTAACTAGTGGACCAAACTGCAGGTTCCAGTGCAATGTTAACAGCAATTATTGCTTTGACCAAAATAACTAAGCTGGATTGCACCCATCAGCTAGATTTATTAATTAATTCAAATAGAGACAAAATACTAATTCTTGCCAATTCTGTATAATGTCCATGAAGAATTACCAAGAAATTTTATGACCATATGCCCAGAGCATTTGCTATTAGCATGTTGTACTATGAAGATCAGATATTCTTTCAAACTAAATGTTGACATGGAAACAACCTTGAAGAATTGACCTTCGGTACTAAAAGAATGGAAACAACCTTGAAGAATTGATCTTCAGTCCTAAAAGAAGAACAAATTCATAAAATTAACAGCAACAACAACCAAAACCCAAGGATATTAGCTTAAACTTCATTGTGCAGGTTAGGAATTGGCAAATCATCATATATCTTATATATTCTTCTTCAGGGGCTTGATAAGGAATATTATTTTGCAACAAGAAAATAACTCTACCCTCAAAATGAAGCAAAGTGGCCATTTTAATCATTTTCCACTTACTCCAAATTTAATGTACAGATTATTTTCCATGCTTTCTGCTCACTAGGAACATATTAAACATAGATGCTTCCCTAAAAGCCAAATAGGCAGCTGGTAACTGACAAAAAGATCAACTGTTTTATGATATCGGCACCTCAAATCCCCAAGACATGCATGTTGATGCTTCATAGCTTGTTTTAATTGTAGAAAAAGCCAAACAGGCGGTTGAAACTAAAACAAATATTACTGTTTTATGATCGCAGCATTCAAATCCAAAAAACATGCTGATGTACCAAAAATGAGAAAACTAATGGAAAGGTAAACAGGGACAGGCATCATGTCCACAAGTACAGAAAGAGAAAAAACCCAGATAAATAACTCCAGACTACATGCAAAGTAACGCTTCCACAGGAAACAAGAATAAGCATTCTATAAGAGAAGCCATCATAGTCTTGGATAAGTGGGAGGACTAAGTGCAGATAAAATATTTATACCTGCTCAAAGTATGGTACTGCTTCTGTAGCAGGCCGGTTGTTGAAGGAGATTATGGCATTGGCCTTCCACACGAGATAATATTCTTTGTCACATTCCACAAATTGTTTGAGTTCTATCTATAAGCAGGCTTGAACAACATAGTGCTAGTACCCCTATGTCTCTGCAATTAACTTCCTGACGAGCAAAATACTAAAGAGCCAGGCATAGCAACGAAAAGCCATACCTTTGGTATCTTGTCACAGAAATAACTTCCTGTAAGAACCTGGAGAAGTGCACCGTTGCTACAACATCCAAGTAACACAAGGACATATACAATTCAGTCACCATATGTTTGTAATTAAAAAAAATTCATAAGAGAACAAACAAAAGTTGAGACACCGAGAAAGTGAAAGCACCTATGACCAACAGAAAAAATAGGAAGATCAACGAGCTGGGCAGGAGTTAGATTGGCATCAGGCAACCCAGATGTTAGTATCAAGTCCAAGCAAGCATTGAATCGCTCATACACTTGACTAGTAGCTTGGGCATGATCAAAAGTCACATTGTAAGGCACCGAAATAATAAGATACCCCTCTTTCGCCAGAAGCTCAATGAAATAGCTGCCAAATACATAGACAGCAATGCACAAGAGAAATACAAACTATTAAAAGAAATTAAACAAAGCGAAGAGAAAGGAAGTAGCGGTGCTGAAAGTGCCTGTAGGTGACTTCAGGGACAGCTCCGATAAAGGCACCACCGACGAACTTAATGATCGCACGTGGTTTCATCCCTTTAGGCGGAGGTACCACCAAACAGGACTCCAGTCTCCTGTAAATCCTCTTGTAACTGGTACCAGTATCAATGTTGTATCTAAAGCCACTGCTACTTCTATTTCCACCAACATATCCATTTGAAGGTATTGATGAATTCACTGCAAGTACTGGAACCCATCGACGCCCACGAGTGTGGAAACCCAAAGAAGCCACTTTTGGCCACGACCCACATGAGAAAGAAGCCATCTTTGGCCATGACCCACATGTATTTTGATTGATTGGAGAGCAAAAATCACCACTAGTAGCTAATTCCATAACTAACGGTGCCAACTTTTATAAAGCTGTGAAATGCAAGGACTTTGTCGAAGCTAATGATAGGTTGCCAAAGAACAATTGTCGGAAGAAAGAAGTGAAGCTTAATCCAACTGTGTGCTAGTGGTTTCGCCACGACTTTGGTATTGGGTTTTGTTACTTCATCACTCTGGCATGGTTAAGGTTAAATCTGGATGGGAAGTGGACAACCGTTGTCGGGCTTAGCCTCTCACCTAAGGCCCACTGGTATGAATCGAATATCTGGATATTAACTAGATTTCGAGATATTAAACAGAATTACGTTGAAACAAAGAGACCAAGTATGATTGATAGATCTTTACATCGTCAAAGTACGAAGTTGAGGCGTCCTCGTGTACAAATTCTAGGCAAAATTGTTAAGAATTAAATCCTAACAATTTTAATTATAGAATCGTTTATCATATCATATTATTAAGAGATTGAAAGAGATATGTGTACACAGTAATAATTTAACGTGGAATGATGTTGATCGGGTTCGTCTTCCAATCCAATTCTCTTTCTTTGTGCGTAAGATTTCTCTTTTGAGAGGCTACAAAAAAAAAAAGTCTCATCAATGAATAGATTGGAGGCTATTACCTTATATATAGAGTTTTTCCATTTGGCAGTTAAGCAATTGGAGAAATCTTTTATAATTTCTATTTCTGGCTCTCATAGAAATAGAAATTACACAATGGTATCTACACATTCATTCCATGACAAATATACCCTAAAGCCTACTTAAACAATTAATTAGATCACTTAATTTAAGGATAATGAAATGATAACACACATTAATAATATACATATGTAGTCCCAATATGGATCATTATAAAATTATCCAACAATCTCCCACTGGACCACAAATGTATCATGATAAATGTGTTTTAACTTTAGTAAGCTCCTGAAACTCGATATCAAGTCTTGAAGGGTATCTAAACAATCTCATCCATTAGTTATATCGATATAGGATCAAAGCGGTCTTTATTACATCAATTGTAACTGGACCCATCAATGGTCACGTAGACCAACATAGCCAAATAACATAGATTAATCATAGATGCGTAACATGGAAATTACATGTGTAATGTGATCCACACATGCCTATTTCCAACTGGTCCTATTTTACTTTATTGAGATCAATATTTCAAAATACTTAATAGACTGTAATAAACTGAATACTTTATTTTTGTAGAAATTAATCCAAATATATATAAAATCTAAGTCCAACATACAACATTAATACAAACTCCCACTAAACTGAAATGTCCTCAAATAGAGCAACACCCATATGAGCAGTGTGCTTATGAAAGACCTTGGGTGGTAATCCTTTTGTAAGTGGATTTGCTATCATGGAGTTTGTTCCAATGTGCTCTATGAAAATCTGTCCACTATGCACTCTTTCTTGCACAACGAGAAACTTGATTTCTATATGCTTTGATTTCGTCGAGCTTCTGTTGTTGTTGGAATATAGAACTGCTGACTTATTGTCACAATATAATTTGAGTGGTCTTTAATACCATCCAAAATTTGCAACCAGTGACAAAACTTCACAGCCATATTCCATGATTAGACGCCTCATAACATGCTATAAACTCTATAGCCATGGTGGATGAAACAACAAGTGTCTATTTTGCAGACCTCCATGAAATCGTTCCATCAGCCAATAAGTAAACATAGCCTGAAGTAGATATCTTGTTGTTTTGGCATCCAACAAAATCAGAATCGGAACACCCAATGATCTCTAACTTATCCAATCTCCTATATATGAGTATATAACGTCTTTGTTCTATGTAAATACCTCATAATTAACTGCCTTCCAATGATCCATGCCGGGGTTACTTAAATATCTACCTACCATGCCAACTATGAACGCAATATCCGGACGCTTACATACTTGAGCATACATTAGACTCCCTATGGCTGAGGCATAAAGAATCTTCTGCATTTCTTTAATTTCAAGACTGTTCTTCGGGCATTGGCTAAGACTAAACTTATCTCCTTTAGCGACCGGCGTTTCACTTAGTTTGCAATTTTGCATGCCAAATCTATGGAGAACTTTCTTAATATAGTTCCGTTGTGACAATCCCAATATACCTCAAGAACGATCTCGGTGTATCTCAATTCCTAATACAAAGGAGCATTGACAAGATCTTTCATTTCAAAGTTCTTTGATAAAAATCTCTTGGTGTCATGCAACATGCCTATGTCATTTGTGGCAAGCAATATGTCATCGACATACAAAACCAGAAAAATGTGTTTACTTCCACTAAAATTGTGATACACACAATCATCAACAATATTTGTTTCAAAACCATATAAAGCAATAACTTGATGAAATTTGAAATACCATTGACGAGATGCTTGCTTGAGACCATAGATAGATTTAGTCAATTTGCAAACCATATTCTTTGGGTCTCTCGACACAAAGTTTTCTGATTGCACCATATAAATTGTTTCTTCAATGTCACCTTTAAGAAACGATGTTTTAACATCCATTTGATGCAACTCAAGATCAAAATGTGCAACAAGCGCCATAATTGTCCTAAAAGAGTCTTTCGTAGAAACCGGAGAGAAATTCTCTTTTAAGTCGATTCCTTCCTTTTGCGTAAAGCCCATGGCCACAAGACATGCCTTATACCTTTTCACATTACCATTTGAATCCCTTTTGGTTTTAAATTTCCATTTACAACCTATGGGTTTTGCACCATTCAGTAATGGGATAAGTTTCCAAACTTTATTATCTTGCATAAACTTGTAATCTTTATTCATAGCTTCAATCCATTTATGAGAGTTAGAACTTTGCATGGCTTGACGGAAGTTGATTGGATCATCTTCTGACATTCCACTTTCTACCTCCTGTTCTTAGAGATATATAATATAAAAACTTTCTTTCTCTCATGGATCGCCTTAATGGCGCAGGTTCTCAAGGTTGTTGAATTTGTTCCTCAGGAATAATTACCCCATCTTGAATGAGAGGTTAAACAATATTGTCTTGTCGAGAATTTGAACTTACTTCTTGATTAATGATAGGTATAGAAACCTACAAATTGTCAAAAGTAGTATTAGGAATTAAGATTTCTCCTTCTTCCTCCTCAAAGACAATGTTTCTAACTTGATTTCTCCCCCCAATCTCAACATCCTTAAAGAATGTTGCAGCTCTTGTCTCAAAAATTGACTTACTAGTGGGATCGTAAAACTTGTAGCCCTGTGATCGTTTTGCATAGCCAATAAAGTAGCTACTAATAGTTTTGGAGTCCAATTTCCTTTCATGAGGCTTATAAGGCCTTGCTTCAGTAGGACATCCCCAAACACGTAAGTGCTTTAGACTACGCTTTTGCCCAACCTAAAGCTCATACGGCATTTTTGTAGCCACTTTTTGTTGGCACCTGATTGAGGATATAAGTTGCTGTCTTTAGAGCTTCACCCCAGAGTGACTTTGGTAAAGTAAATTGACTAATCATACTTCTTACCATATCCTTAAGAGTCCTGTTTCATCTCTCATATACACCATTCATGCTAGGTGATCCTGGCATGGTATATTGTGGGACGATTCCACATTCCTTTAGGTATTTAGCAAACGGTCCTAGGCGTTGTTCACCTGAGCCGTCATATCTGCCGTAGTGTTCACCACCATGGTCAAATATGATGTTCTTTATCTGTTTGTTGAGTTTTAACTCAACTTCAGCCTTAAATGTTTTGAACGCGTCCAAAGACTGCGATTTTTCATGTATAAGAAATAGGTAACCATATCTGGAGTAGTCGTCTATGAATGTTATAAAGTATTGTTGACCATTCTAAGAAGCTGTAGGGAATGGACGATAAATATCCATATGTATTAATTCTAAAACCCCGTAGTCCGATTGGCACCTGTTTTCTTTGTTTTAGTCTATTTTCCCTTGATACACTAAACACAGACATCAAGGTCTGAAAAATCAAGGGAGTCCAAAATCCCATCAGACACAAGACGCTTAACTCTAGATTTAGAGATGTGACCTAGGCATTTGTGCCATAATGAGCCTGAATTATCCTTATCCAATTTGCGCTTTATACTATGCAATTCCACATGCAAGGTTTCATTATAACATGAAATAGTTTCCAACAAATATAGAGTATCGAAAACATTAAGTAAACCTGTACCAATAATATTGGAATTTAGAGATAAACTAAACTAAGAATTCCTAAATGAACAAGAGTATCCATATTTTTCCAAAACAGAAATTGAAACCAAATTCCGTCTAAAAAATGATACAAAAAAGTGTTTACCAAATCTAGATAACAACCAGTTTTTAACAACAATCTAACGTGCCCTATTGCCTTCACTTCCACCGATTTTCCATCACCCACGTAAATGCGTCTTTCAGCATCAATTGGCTCTCGATAGCTCAGGCATCCCTGCATAAAAACACAAATGTGAGTAGTAGCACCAGAATTTACCCACCAAGTGTTGCTTGGTACTGAAGTTAAATTGATCTTAGAACAGACCAAAACAGGAAATGTACCTTTCTTTGCTCTCCAATTAGCAAATTTAGCATAATCCTTATTTTTATGTCCAGGCTTACCATAAAAGAAACAACCATTTTCAGTCTTCTGTTTGTTTTGCTCCGGACCCTTAGGATCAACAACTTCTTTTCCCCTATCCTTCCTTTTGCCCTTATCCTTAGAGGTGCTAGCCAAATGAGCACTTTCAGTCCTGTCTTGCTTCAACCTCTCTTCTTCTTGCACACAAAATGAAATGAGCTCATTGAGAGTCCATTTCTCCTTTTGGTAGTTCTAACTAACCTTAAATTGACTGAAATGTGCAGGCAAAGAGATCATAATTAAATGTACGAGCAAATCATCTGATAAGTCAAGCTTTAGTGCCTTAAGTTTTGAAGCAAGATGAGACATCTGCATGATGTACTCCTTGACATTACCTTTGCGCTTATACTTCATTGAAATCAAGCTCGCTAAGAGCGTGCTTATTTTAACCTTATCATTTTTAGCAAAACGATTCTGAATTTCCTCAAAGAACTTACTGGAAATGATATTGTCATCCATTATTGCACCTTTGAAAGCCTCTAGAATCCCACGCTTCATGATCATAAGAGTTAGCCTGTTCGAACGGTCCTACTTTTCAAAGAACGCAATTTCCTCAGTAGTACTTTGTTTAGTAAGGTCAGTCGGTTTTGACATTCTCAATGCTAAGTTTATGTCCATCCAGCCAAGAACAATTAATATGTTCTCTTTCCAGTCCTTAAAGTTAGTTCCGTTTAACATTGGAACATTGCTCATGTTTGCAGATATAGAAGTAGTAGACATCAAAGCTGAATAAAGAACAAAATAAAACAAATAATCAAACATGCTCACATCAAATAACCAAATAAATAATCTTTAAATTGATTAATTCTATGACATCTCAAGATACCAAGCATAATATTAATACCAAATCTTTAGATAGTGATATTAATTGTAAGTGGTACTTTTGTTTTAATGATCAAACATTGATAATAAGTTATGTTAAATAACAAATCTATTTTTAGATTGATTTATTATTCACATATAGTTACCTTGATAATTATCACATATTTACCATCACAAGTGTGTATGAAATTTGGCCAATATTCACATGAATTAAACAAACACAAACATCTAATCGTTCTTTATCTACACAAGAGAGGTTACTTTGGTAACATCTTATATAAATTTTACTTAATAGAATGTTTAGACAAGTAATATAAATAATACATGTCGTATGTAAGTTAATCAAAATTAAAAGACCGACTCCTTTAAGAATGAATGTGCATGATTTAATTAAATGCCGAGGAAAAGATCGATGTATGAAAACATTTCATTAAACTTCACTTAATCAACTAAATAATTCATCAAAACTATCAAGATTATTATGCTCAATCTTCAAAATACAAAAGCCCCAATTTTTATCAATTAATACGACTTTAATTGAGTGAAATTGGGCACAAAAATAACCAAAAATCGTCGAAATACCCTAATCGAATTGCCCAGAAAATGAAATCCATGAAACTTTAAATTGAATGCTCCTAAACATGCATAAACATGTATAAATAAAAAGCCCTAAATTAATTTCACCAAAAGTTGATCTAAAATTAGCCAATTTGAATCCAAAGTGACTGAAATTTAGGGTTCTTCACAAGTAATACAATTTGATATTAAAAAACCATGATTTTGTTATCGTAATTACAAACAAAAATCATCTAAATTCACTAAAACATGAGTCTATCAAAAGCCCTCAATCAATTTTAGTGAACATTAATCAAAACATACCCAGAAATTAATTGGATTTTTTCATAATATTTTCGAACAGTTCGAACCCTAAATCTATAATTACTCCATATTTAAGCCACCAAATTGCAATTAAATTTACCAGATCATACTTTAGGATGTAATAAGCAAACTCCCTAAACCAATTCACACAAATTCAACCCATACAATCGCGACAAAATAATCTTAATTGGTTTATTTATGCAAAAAGAATGAAAATTTAGGCTCGAAAATTTGAATAATTAAATTGCACAACATGATTTTTTCTCTGTATAAAATCTCTAACAGTAGACATGATACTAACTTGCTCTAATACCATTTGTTAAGAATTAAATCCTAACAACCTTAATTATAGAATCATTTATCATATCATATTATTAAGAGATTGAAAGAGAGATGCGTACTAGAATCCATTGATAGTAGTAATTCAACGTGGAATGATGTTGATCGGGTTCATCTTCAAATCCAATTCCCTTTCTTTGTGCTTAAGATTTCTCTTTTGAGAGGATACATAGAAAAATGTCTCATCAATGAATGGATTGGGGACCATTGCCCTATATATAGAGTTTTTCCATTTGACAATTAAGTAATTGGAGAAAACTTTTATAATTTCTATTTTTGCCCCTCATAGAAATAGAAATTACACAATGTTATCTACACATTAATTCCATGACAAATATACCCTTAAGCCTACTTAAACAATTAATTAGATCACTTAATTTAATGCTAATGAAATGATAACACACATTAATAATATACATATGTGGTCCCAATATGGATCATTATAAAATTATCCAACAAAAATCTGTCTCCAAAAACTGGATATAGATGGACAACCATTATTCTGAACTGTAAATATCAGTGACTTTCAATCTTTTTATGTGGAGGCAAGAATGCATGCAGCAGGGGGATATAAAAAAGGAATTGAAAATTAACACAGGTATATTTACTTTCACTTGCTAATTTTGGCCAACTAGGCATGAATGATAAAAACAGTTACTCTCAGCAGATGCTAAGAAAGTACATACATGTTACATTACTTACTAAGGGCATGCTATAACAGGCTTAAATTTTTACTAACACTCATTCAACAATTAAATATACTCTCGTTCCTATGTCGAACTTATACACTAAATGCTTTGCTAAAGAGAAGAAGGAATGTGAAAGAATGTAAAGATACTTCTATTAGAGAACTCTCTCAAGAATGCTACAATGTTTATGATGTTCTCTATGGTACAAATGAGGCAACCTCTAAAGGCTATATATACTGGTTCCTATCAAGAATGGACGTTTGAGATCTACTCGATCTAATGGTCTACATTGAAGTTCTAGAATTCTCTACACTTTTTTATATGTTTCATGTACAATGTATACCTATCTATAATGTTCTACAAGCTTCTATAAACTTCTATGATTTTTTGCAATATTCTATAATCTTTCATAGGCTTCTACCAGGTTCTAGAAGCTTCTAGGGTTTTCCATAAACTTCTATCATGTTCTAGAAGCTTTAATAATCTACCATAAGATTTTTACCATGTTCCTAAATCATTTTCATGGCTGCTCGATATAGGTACGCCCTTGCCATATAATATTTCTTGTGACAAATTTTGGCAAACGAGTATACTCTATGGCTTTTACCACCATATACGATAGTAAGAGTGTGCAAAGATAAAGGTTGTCGTCCTGTAGATAACTCGAAATGACTAGCTTGGGCAAACTCAGTCCATTACAAATTATATAAGAATTGGGCAACATCGATCAACTTCACCTAATCTCGCTTGTTAGCACTCACATAGTGCCACAAATATAACTCTAATAAGGCATTCATAAGCCCAATTTGTCCATTGGTTTATGGAGTAAATCACACATTAGTAAAATCTTTAAGTTCAAGAAACTAGATACACAAGAAGGGGGGGAGGGGTTGAATGGTGTATCTTCCTTTTTAATATAAAATCTTCAAAAAGAAAACTTTTCTTTCTTATTAGAAGAATATTAAAACTTATTACGTAGATAAATCGTAAATTACTTCTCTAAAAGTTTCAACAACGTAAACTAAAGTAAAGAGTAGAGAATAGATAATGCGATTTTTATACTGGTTTACCCCAAACCGTGGGCTACGTCCAGTCCTCAGAGTTCTCTGAGTGTTCCACTATTCTTCAAACAATTACAAGTATTCTTTTCCTTCCAGAGCCTCTTCAGGTCTCTTATAAAGTATTCTTTCACTATCTTAGCCTCTCCAGGCTATCAACCTTTCCTTTCTCTCACTAGAAAAAGTTTGTGAGCTTTAGTTACAGTAATGTAAGCTCTATTCTAAGTAAGCACAATATGACTTTTCTCTCGGATTATCTAGCTTTTCTAATTCAGTATTTCTGTCTTTGATCATTCTCTCCTTTTTTTACATCTTCGACTACGAATAATATTTATAGTCTTTGTCTCTAACTGCTTCTTTGTTCTTGATAACAACTTCTTGATTCTTGATAACTGCTTCTAGATAACCGCTCCTTTAGTTAAGTTTTGTAACTAACTTTAACTAAATAACTGTCTGACATGCTAGTGTGTCTGCATGGTATCATCTATGTCTTCTTTGCTTGTATTTTGCCTTTGCGTTTACGTCTGTTTCTGCGTCTATATCTGCGTCTGTATAGTCTTTGCATCTGTGTCTACATTTGCGTCTGTGTCTATATTTGCGTCTGCGTCTATATTTGCGTCTGTGTCTATATTTGCGTCTGCGTCTATATTTGCGTCTGTGTCTATATCTGCATCTGCGTCTATTTCTACGCCTGCGTTTATATCTGTGTCTGCGTCTATATTTGCGCCTGCATCTATATCTGCGTTTGCGTCCTTAACACTGTTATCAAAGACGTTCTTTTGTTTCTAACATTACTATTATTTGATTGTCATCAAAATTAGTCATCGTAAAGTCCTTTTGACTTAACAATCTCCCCATTTTTTATGATAACAAATAATATGAATTTTTATTCACTTGATGAACAAAAAAAGAATAAGATGACAACACATAAGAAATAAAAAGACAACAATAAGAAATACACATATATACATGCTATCTTTATCTTTTCTTCTTTCTTTTCTTCTTCTCTTTTCTTTTTTTTCTCCCCTGTCTCCCCCTTTTTTCTTTTCTCTTCTCTTCTCCCCCTATTTGTTATCACTAAAAAATGTTACCTCAGATGCTTC
>JANZXP010000195.1:14171646-14181846 GCA_027576715.1 Erythroxylum flavicans | reverse complement strand
CATTAGAACAAAGCACAAAGAACACAACTTTGACCCAACAATGGAGTTTAGCAACAATCAAACCCTCGATGAAATCAGTAAATGAGCATAGAAAATTCCTCGAGATCTCATCATAAACTCACGAAACCTAAGTGATTCGTGATCAACACAGAGCAAAGAAAACAACTTTAAAAGAAACGCAGATACCAAATAGCATTAAGAACCTACATAAAAACCCAGATCAAGAAATGAAATTTATCATGAATAGGTAGTAGATAATCATCAAAATGGACGACATAAAAGCACCAATTGATCAGGTCACGACAATACCTAAAAATCTAAAAGCAACCCGAGTTCACAGATGCTTTTGATGATGATCATTGATGAACAAAACGGAGCCAACCGTGATAAAAAAGAGGAAAATAATAACAATAAATCACATTAGAGAGAGAACAAGAGACGATATATATCAACAAATAAGGGGAGGTCTGATCCTAGCAAAGAGAAAGAGATGAATCTAGCAGAGAGAGATAGCCAAGCAGAGAAGCAAACGAGAGTGAGGGTGATTCTTCTGGAGAAAACGAGAGAGACGGTCACAAAGGTTGGCAAAAAATTTAAGGGCAAAATCGGCATTATAGGAAAAGTAAATAGCTGATTGCCACAAAACGCTACTTATAAGCAGTTTTTCATTTTTAACTGGATGGGTTGAATAAGCCAACCCAATCAGCCAACAACCAAACAAAATAAATAGCTTGTTGATGAAGTCAAACAGCTATTTTTAGTCAATCAGCTAAAATTAGCTGATCAGCTATGAACCAAACACGGCCCAAAACGAAGCGCAACGCAGCAGTGGAGAACAAGCAACCCAGCAGAACGTGTCTCCAACCGAAGCAAAACGACAGAGGTAGAGAAAAAAGAAGCCAGAAACCAAAATGCATCGTAAAAACATCAGACAGCTAAGAGGAAAAACGCAAACAGCAAGATCATCAAATCAACAAAATCCATTCAAAATAGAAGAGATAAACTAGAATCCATCTCCATATCCATTTAAAATGGATTTGATAAGAGCAAATCAGCATAAAAAAGAAGAACGTGCGACTTTGGGAGGCTCTCGAAAATGTATAAAACGAAAGCAGCTTTGGAGGAGAATCATCGAGCATCGCACTTGAATTGAGAGTCACAAAATTCTCTAAAAGCTATTGGCGAAGAAGGCTAGTTCGAGGAGGCGTTTAGGTGGTACGAGAGCTAAATAACCATTGGAATTGAGCTGGATCAAGACCGATGGAGGAGGATTTTGGTCGAGCCATCGGGTTAAAGTCGGTTGTCGATATGTTAAGTCTGGCTATCAATATAATGAGTCTCTCTCACTCTTACTAACTAGTACTTTAATTTGTTTTTAAAGTTTCAGAACTTCAGTTTTCTATCTTGGTGTTGGATGATTTAAAACAATTAGATGGAGGCTTGAGGCCAACAAATGCTGGATTTGTCCGAAGATGAACAAGTCAGAATCCGTCTAAACGGGATCTAACCAGAAATCGTGTTCAAGTTAATAATAACATTTCGAGAATTTCAGTATTTATGCAACGCTTAAGTTAATTTATTTATGATTTATGTTCTTAAATAATTAAGAGACATCTTGATATATTTAAATATAAATTGAGTGTTATCATTTGGTCTTTAGTCCTAAGTTGCTATTGAGTTTAGCAAGTCAAGTAGCAACTAATTAATTCATTAGTCAATCAAAGGGTTGAGATTAATTGAGTGTCGCATGATTTAGGAATTTTGTTGGCTGGTTGGTTGAAGTTTTTGGGAATAATGATGTCTTCTTGAAGAGAACTACAATAATCAATTTAGAGCCGGACTGATTTGATTCTAGATTAGTAACGAGAGATAGGAAGAACTCAGCTAATAAGTGTCTTTACAGTGTCCTACATTATAGTTTGGAATGTTGATTATAACAATCTAAACTTAGATGACTAAATTTATGGCACTTAATGCATGCTCGATTACTTGTTAATATGCATGTTTATTTTTCTTTATGTTTTGTTTTTAGTGTTGACAATTTCTTTTCTTTTTTTTGTTAATCAGTTAAATTTTCTGATAAACCCGCCATTTGTGCGTGTATGTGGGCTGTTCTACTGTGCTTTCCTATAAGTTACGACCATGAGCTAAAGGATTTAAAGAACTTAAATTAATTTGAGAACAACAAAATCTGGTTTGATGTGCAGATTGCTGTCCAGTTGCGTATAGCTTGTGTATTTGCTTGATTATGATTAATCTATGCCTAGGAACTAGTATTCTATACTTGTTTTATGTTTGGGTATATTTAGGGGATTATTTGGATGCTATAATGCAATTAGAAAACCTGCTAAAGTTAATTTCCTAATCTGGAATTTTACAAATATGCAAGCTGAATTTGAAAATGTTTTTGTTAGATTGTTGATACAATTAGATCTAAGAGCTGAAGATTTGCAGTTATTTTCCTGATTTCTAAGCATAATTTTGACATAGTTTATTGATTTCTTAGCATTATTTTCCAGTCTCGTATGCCTGGAAATTTAAGTGAAAGATGATGAAATTAAATTGAACCTAAAAGAAGCATTCATGAATGTTCAAAGAAGCTGAATTTGCATTGTTTACATCCTGTTTTTGAGTTGTTCATTCAGTTCTGATTTTCTAATGTTCCAACTTGATGTTAGCTTGTTTTAAGTGCCAAAGAGATGATAAATAACAGCTCACACTTCGGGTAATTAAAGGGATTTAAGTACAACAAAATCTTCGTGAAACTAGTGAATTACATGTGTAATTTCAATATCTGATTTCCTGGGTTTCATGATCATAATTTTCTGTTTTTAGGGGGCTGAAAATTAGTAAATAACATGGTTAAAATTTGTGCATGCGATTGAGTTGATTTAGACATCAAATTATAGGTGTTTTACCTTGTTTTTGTGATCTGAGTTTTTCTAAACGAATTTTAATTTATTTGGAACAAAATGTATTAATATTTTTTAGTAGCAAAAACACATTTGCATTCGGAATGAAATTTTAATAAACAACGCTGTTTTTGTGGGATCAACTCTTATTTTATTCTATACTATATTGTTAACTAATTAGTGGTAGAAATAAGGTATTCATTTTAAAAACTATAATTCCTTTTTTATAAATAGGAGTAAGAGTCCGGGAGCCAACACTCCTACTTAATTTTTCTCAATAGTTGAGAAGCTACTTTCTAGATATCGTTAATGGCTAGATTCATGGTTGAACCATTGAAAAATTTTCAAAGGACGTCAATAGGAAAATTAAATTAGGTATAATTTCTTATTTTATGTTTCGTATTTTATTATTCAAGTTATTCAATTATCAAGATCCGATTAAAAATTGTAAAAATTTTATTTTTTCACTATGCCAATTATTTGCCAACAGTAATAACAAAGCCTCCTCTAATTGTTTAACTTGAATTAAATGCTTGATTGTCATTTATTTCATAAAAAATTAAGGTTTGATGTTTTATTAAACTCGAAACTGTTTCTGATATTAATTTATTTCGTGGCTGTTCAATTCCTGCTTCTGAAAAAATTTTTATTTGCCTACTGCTGCTTAGGTTTTCCTTGAAGAATACCTGGTTTATGCATGTATATGGATTCTGGAAATTTAATATGCGCATTACGTCTGCTCCTTTGTTGTGCTTCAGGTTGTAGATATTCTGAATTTTTGCGGATGTTGTTTGCTGTATGTGCCTGCTGCCTGTGTTTTTGGCTTGTGCTGTTTGGTGGAATCAAACGATTCAGTGTGTGCACCGATGGGTTAAAAGTAGCCGTGAACTGCTGCTGGTTCAACTATGAACCGGTGACATCGCCACTGGTTCAGTCGTAAACTGGTGGCGTTGCCAGGGTGGTTAACGCCCTTAACTGGAACAAACGTAGAACCACTAACGACGGGGAAGTGTGGCAACTAGGAGCTGGCGTGGAGGCAAGTGACGACGGTGTCGAGAGAGAGAAGCAAATGGTGACAGGGCAAGAAAAACTCGAGAATCTGAACGCGCCCAACGTTTGGGAATGCATCTGGGAACAACCGTGACTACGCACCCCTGCACGGACCACGAAAATTCTTCCTACTCGATTTTGTTTGATTTTTAATGATTTTAAAGCCTTAATTTCAATTAAATTAGTTTATACTCTTAATAAAATTGAAAAATATTTTCCCAATTTTTGAAAATTATTGTCAAGGGGTAATTTTTATTAGGAATATTTTTGAAATTTTAGTTTAATTTTTCAAGAAGTTGAATTATTAAATTAAGTTAGTAATCAAATCAATAACTAGAATCAAGCAAATATTTTAAATAATTTCTTTCATTATCAAAGTATATTAGAAATTACAAATATAATGAGATTATATTATTTTTCATGAGACTAAAAATTATTAAAATTTTAAATTCCTCAATTAAATATTAAGTACAAATTAAGAACGTTATAGTTGTCTTTCATTATTTAAGAATAAAATTAAAGTTCTGTTTATTGCTTAGCTTGTTTAATAAACTTAAGGTCACTTTGATCTGGATATGTTTTATCTTAAATTAATAGATCCTACTTAACTAAATTTGTACGATTTGGATTAGCAAACTCATGATCATATGGACTTAGAGGCAAGATTAGTAATAATATATATGATATATTTTGACAAAAAATTGTCACCTAACAGATCTAAGAGTTACATAAGATGTGATTGATAAAATTATTATCTACCTTATTTAAATTTAGTTTGTTTCCTGAGCAAACTTAAGATAAATTATTTTTGAATGGGATCGTAACCTACTAGAAAATTATTTGATAATTTCTCGATTTAATAGTAAGGACTATTATTTTGAATAAAATAGTGGAAGCAATAAAATATTTATTAAAGTACTTATTTTATTTGATTGTTGGATATAAACTAATACTTGCTCCTTTTATGTCTTTTAGTTATCAAATCAGCAGATGAGTACCAATCTGACATTGAGGAGCATCATGAATGCTAACAAACTGATTGGACCTAACGTCTCAAACTGGCTTTGAAACTTGAGAATAGTTCTCAGGCAAGAAAAGAAGTTGTACATTCTTTATACTCTTGCTCTACCAGAGCCTAGTTCAGAAGCAACTGATGAGGTTTGAGAGAGATATCAACGTTATATTGATGACTTTGAGTAAGCTACATGTATGATGTTAGCTGGCATGTTTTCAGAGCTTCAAAGGCAACATGAGAACATGGATGCACTTATTACGAGGAGTTGTTTGGTGGACAAAGTAGAGTGGACCGGTATCAATCCTCTAAGTAATTATTTCAATGCAAAATGGTAGAAGGATCTTCAGTCAAGTACACATGCTGAAGATGATTGGATATATTAAAAAATCAGCCTAATTAGGTTTTGTCATGGATCACGAGTTTAATGTTGTTCTGGTGCTGCAATCTCTCAGTTCAAGCTTTTCACAGTTCATTATGAACTTCCATATGAACCAAAAGATATGTCATTACCTGAATTGTTAAATATGCTCAAGACTGTAGAGGAGTGCCTTAAAAAGGAACCCAGTTCTATTCTTGTTATGAATTCTTCTAAGAGCAAGAAAAAGAGCTCTATGAAGAATAAGAATAAGAAATAGAAGGCTTTTGCTAATTTAGTAAAACCAAAAGGAGATGTCAAGAAGAAGAGTAATGACAAAGGCATATGTTTTCAGTGCAAAGTCGATGGAAACTGGAAGAGGAACTGCCCATCTCATCTTGCTACCCTAAAAGATAAGAAGCTTAGGAAGTTGTCTCTTCAGGTACATTTATGATTGATATCAATCTTTTTACTTCTGTACCACATACTTGGGTATTAAATAATGGATGTGATTCTCATATATGTAACAAATACATATGTTAACATGGAATAGATCGTTAAGGAAAGGAGAAGTGGACCTGTAAGTTAGCAATAGAGTAAGAGCTTTATATTATCTGTAGAAACTTATAGTATAGCTTTTCATTCTAGCCTTGTACTAGAACTAAATAATTGTTATTATGTTCCCGTTATTACAAGAAATATCATTTATGTTTCTTATTTAGATTTGAATGGATTTGTCTTTATTATTAAAAATAAGAGCTGTTCTTTTTATACAGATGATGTTTATTATAGATCTGGATTACTTAAAAATGATTTGTATGAATTAGATCTTGAAAGGCCAATTCTTAACGTAAATAACAAGGAAAAAAATTAAGTGACCAAAAGCTATCGTATTTATGGCATTATAGGTTAGGTCTTATCAACAAAACTAGAATTACAAAGTTACATAAGGAAGGATATTTAGATCCTTTTGAAAATGAATCATATGAAACTTGTAAATATAGTTTATTGGGAAAGGTAACCAAACTACTCTTTAGTGGAAAGGGAGAGCATACTAGTGCATTACTAAAGCTAATACATTCAGATGTCTATAGGCCTGGTAATGCTAGAGGTGGATTATTATATTTTATTACGTTCACAAATGATCATTTTAAATATGGTTATGTGTACTTAATGAAAAAAATTCTTCATTTTTTGTAAAGTTCAAAGAATTTAGAATTGAGATTGAGAAACAAACTGGTAAAAATATTAATACATTTATATCAGATCAAGTTAGTGAATACTTAAACCACTAGTTTCTTGGTTACTTAAAAGAGAATGGGATTCTCTCACAATGGACTCCTCCTATAACTCCACAGTATAATGGAGTATTTGAGAGGAGAAATCATACTCCATTAGATATGATACATTCCATGATAAGTCATGTAGTCCTTCCTATCTCCTTTTAAAGATATGCCATTGAAATTGTTGCTTACTGATAGGTGTAAATGCATCATATTTTAAGGTTTAGTTTATTATGTATTAAGTGATAATTTGAGTGTTTAGTATGTGTTTAAGTTAGAATTATGTTAGTTGTGTCTTTAAGTGTTTTTATGGGTTAGTATCAGTCTTTGAACTTAAATATTATGTTTTTGAGATATCTTGCGTGTTTGTTAGTATTTCAGGGTCAACATCGAAGAACAGAAAAGTTTCGGACACTTTCGGACCGAAACAACGACCTACGATTGTGGCACAATAGGCCACGATTGTGACAAAAGCATGAGAGCTAGCCCATGATCGCTATACACAACCTACGATCGTGGCCAGATTGACACGGTCGTGATAGAAAGGTTTGGCCACGATCATGGCCTGCATCAAGCTGACATGCAAACAAGAGAAAACGTCAAGTTTTAAGGAATTTTTTAGACTTTTTTGACTCCGAAAAAACCTTAGGGTTGCTCAAGACACAAAAGATATTTAAAGAACAAGAAGAACACAAGAGGGAGAGTTTTTACATTAGCTACAATTGTGAAACCCTAGAGAGTTTATCGAGAGATTGAGGAAAAAACGAAGGAAGAGAGACATTAAGAAGAAGTCTACGCAAAGTGCTGCCTCCGTATCCATTCCGAGTTTATTTCTGGTTTAGTTTCAATTTTTATAATTGTATAGAATTTGAGATAGTGGTTAATGATAGAATTGTTGAATGTTAAGGATTGTCTAAACTCACCTTCGGGATATTTTATCTTTGATATTAATGAAATTTGATTGTTGCAATTTTATTGGATTTCTAGTGGTTTAAATTCTACACTTGCATAATTCGGTGATAAAATGAGAGGTTGAACCAAGTGAAAAATCATTAAATTAGGCTAACGAAAGTTAGGTAATTTAATATAACAAGAATTAAATCAAACGGGTAAATTTGTGTGAAGAGAGACCTTGTATAGTCTTTCAGTAGTTTTTGGATAACTTAAGATCTAATTTAGGTTTTAGATAGATTGTTAATAGAGAGATTGCAATTCCCAAAATCTGATTAGGGTTTATAAATTAGGTTAATGGTTATAACTCGAGAGAGAGTAATCAACCCTAGGACTGTCTAAAACGGGTAATCCAGTAAATTCATAATCAGTTAGGTTTTCATTAAAGTCGGATAAAAATCTCCTTTCTCTCAATTGATAGTTCCTAGGTTGATTCTTGATTAGGTGTTGCATCTGCTATCTTGTTTATATTTTTTAATTTGATTCTTAGAATTGATTGCATGATTGAAATAATTTCTTGTTTTACTTTTGTTCATTTTAATTTATTGCGAATTATTTTGGACCATAGATTTTAAGATTAGATTAACCCTCCTAATGGGATTGACACTTTAGGTATTATGCAAACTACCAGTGCGCTTGCGAAATATCGAGGTTAAATTATTAAAGCTTTTTCATATCAAAAACCTACGACCAAGTTTTTAGCGCCGTTGTTAGAGAGGTGATTAGTTTAGTTCTATAGTTTAAGGCGTTTAGTTTAGTTTTTAATTTTTGTTTTCATTCTTTCTTTTTTATTTCAGAAATCGTACTCTTGCATGAACATAAGAGCCACAAGAGGTTCGAGTCCTGCAGGTAAAACTTTAGACTTAGACATCACTTAACTAGAACAAACCATTAGGAAAGCTTGTCGTGAAGAAGAAGAGGAAATCGTGAAATCAACAATGATCGAAGAATTTCAGCAGAATATGGACCACGAACCAAACCAAGAACATCAACAACGGACCCTTATGGACTTTATGAGGCCAGGGTTTAATGCGGCCAACCAAGGAGTAGCTAGACCGCCTGTTCAAGCAGACTCTTTTGAAATTAAGCTAACCCTTTTAAATATGCTTCAACAGAATGTACAGTTTTATGGATTAGGAAACAAAGATCCCAATGCACATATAATGAACTTTCTCGAAATTTGTGGTACTTTTCGATACCATCAGATGTCGGAAGATACAGTCTAAATTAGGCTTTTCCCCTTTACCCTTAGAGATAGAGCAAAGGCTTGGTACCATTCCTTTAGCCCAGCTAATTTCACGACGTGAGATCAGCTAGTTCGTGCTTTTTTAGATAAGTATTTCCCTTTAACTAAGACCACTAAGATCATCAAGGAAATTACCAAGTTCCAGTAAGGTGATGGGGAATCGATCTAAGAAGCGTGAGAGAGATAAAGGGATTTGCAACGGAAATGCCTACCCTATAACTTACCCTAGGAATTCATGCTACAAACATTGTACAGTGGAGTAAGCCCACCGATGAGAGGCACGATTGACACAGCATCAGGAGGATCACTAATGAGGAAGACAGTTGATGAAGCGGAAGAGATGATAGAGGAGATGGCGGATAATAGCTGCCTCTAGACGAGCAATCGGAGTAGACAAACTACTTCATTCCGAGAGCAAAAAGGAATTGTGGTTGTCGATCAAATGACAAAAGTACAAGCAAAAATCGACAATTTGACGTGACAGCTCAATAGTATGAAGACTTTGTCCTCAACCTAGGTGAAAGTTGTACAACTAAAGTGTGAACTCTGTTGATAGATGGACCATGATACCGTGGACTATTACTTGATGAAGGAAGACAATCCAGAGCAAGTAAATTTTATGGGGCGCAATATGGATGAGGAGGGGGCAACAATCCCTACTCCAACACCTAGAACTTTGGGTGGAAGAATCACCCTAACTTCTCTTGGACAAATAATGCTGGAGGACAGTTCAGGCCATAAGGGCAAGCAATCTTCCAACAAGATAAACCAAGCTCGATGGAATCTAAGTTGGATAAGATTTTGGATAAAATTAGAGGTATGAAGGATGCACATATGAGGCTCAAAAGCAAATTCGAACAAGTAATAAAGAACCATGCCTTGTCAATACACAATTTGGAAGTCTAAGTAGGCCAACTAGTAGAGGCAATGTCTACTCGAAATGCATGAACCCTTCCAAACAATACTGAATCTAACCCGAAAGGATAGATCATGGCTATCATTCAGACACAGGAGAAGGAATCTGAACATGTGAAAGAAGGTAGAGATAAAGGAGAAGCACAGGTAATTATGGAATTCCTTCAAAGTGAGCTTGAAGTTGAGCCAGTTAAAGAACCTCGATCTGAATTCTCATACCTTATTCTAGCTCAGCAGAAGTCAATGTCAAGTAGGGCAACAAGGAATTCTAAGGAGGTTGAATCAAACGAGGTTGAGAACATATCGGAACAACTGGAAACAAGGCTTACGATAAAGGAATCATATCATTACTCACTTATAAAGCATCATAAGAAAATCACAATATATTTTAAAAACCAACTTTTTCCTTGTTTCATTTCACAAAACCAAAAGTCTACATTGTATCTTTCAACACTTACTACATGTACATCATC
>JANZXP010000195.1:14160776-14171546 GCA_027576715.1 Erythroxylum flavicans | reverse complement strand
ATGTGCAAAAATTCACTATTTATTATTCATGTGCATATATGAATGCATGAATATGTCAAAAACACTTTCAATAATCCTAACTCGATCCAATTGACCAAAATACCCTTTCCAATTGGTGAGGGGATGTTACATGAATGACCCTTGCGCTTGCAGAATATTGAGGTTAAATTATTAAATCTTTGTCATATCAGAAACTTGCGATCACTTACCTTCTAAATAGAGTTCCATCCAAATCATTTGACAAGACAACATATGAGTATGGACTGATAGAAGACTAAGATTGTCACACTTAAAGATTTAGGGATGTGATGCTTATGTGAAGCATTCTATATTTGATAAGCTTCAAGCTAAATTAGATAAATACCAATTTGTGGGGTATTTGAAAGAGAGTATCAGATATCAATTTTACCATCCTTTTGAGCAAAAGGTGTTTATCTCAAGACATGCTAAATTCTTAGAAAGGGAATTTATTCTCAAAGAAAACAGTGGGAGTAAGGTAAAACTTAAAGAAGTTCAAAAGCCATGAATTCACATCGAGATGGAATAAGAACTTCAAGTTGATACATATGATGTACAACTGAGGGTTCAAGAGACACATAGTATGTGACACACTAGTAGGATACGTCATCCCCCCACTAAATTAGATCTATATATTGAGAAGGGGAAGGATAATGCATCACTCATACATAATGAGTCTATTACTTTTAAAGAAGCAATGTCTGACATTGATTATTTAAAATGGTATGAAACCATGAGATTTAAAATGGAATCCATATACACTAACCAAGTATGGACTTTGGTGGATTCATCTAATGGTATTGTACTTATTGGATGCAAGTAGATTTTTAAGAGAAAAACTGACATAGATGGTAATGTACATACGTATAAAGCAAAGATAGTCACTAAAAGTTACAAATAAAAACAAGGAATTGATTTTGTTGAAACCTTTTTGCCAGTAGCTATACTAAAATCCATTAAGATTTTATTAGCTATAGCAGTATATCATGATTATGAAATATAGAAGATGGATGTCAAAACAACATTTCTCAATGGGAATTTACAGAAGGATGTGTACATGGCACAACGTGAAGGTTTTGAATCCAAAAGATATCTTAATCAAGTATGTAAGTTACAAAAGTCTATTTATAGACTTAAGCAAACATTACAGAGCTAGAACATCCTTTTTGATGAGAGAAAAAATTTTAATTTTATTAAAAATGTGGATAAATCATGTGTCTATAAGAATGTTAAAAGGGAGTGCAGTCGTTTTCCTATTGCTATATATGGATGACATATTGTTGATTGGAAACGACATACCTATGCTTTAGTTTGTAAAGATTTGGTTATCTAAGAACTTCTCCATAAAGGATATAGGAGAAGCAACCTATATTCTGGGAATAAAGATCTATAGAGATAGATCAAAGGGGTTGCTTGGGTTGTCCCAATATATGTATGTAGACAAAGTGCTAAAGAGGTTTAATATGGAGAATTCCAAGAAGGGATTCTTACCCATGTCAGATATGATTTCTCTTTCACAGAGTATGTGTACTAAGACAAAAAAAGAAAGAGATAAAATGGATTATATTCCATATGCTTCAGCAATTAGATCAGTCATATATGCGATGCTATGTATTACACCAGATGTATCTTATGCTTTGAGCATAACGAGCAGGTTTCAAGCCAATCTAGGTAAATGTCACTGGAAGGCTGTGAAAAACATCTTAAAGTACTTGAGAAGAAATAAAGAGGTTTTCTTGGTCTATGAAAGAGCTGGACTAAAAGTTTAAGGATATTCAGATACTAGTTTCCAGTCAGATCAAGATGATGGTAGATCACAATCAAAGTATATCTTTACTTTAAATGGTGGTGTAGTAAGTTAGAAGAGTTCCAAACAGCCAATTATTGCAGATTCAATGACTGAGGCAGAGTACATTTTAATGTTAGAGGCGACAAAGGAAATGATTTAAATTAAAAAGTTCATCACTAAATTTGCAATGGTTAAGCCTATAATATTATACTGTGACAACAACAGTGCTATTGAATAGGCAAAGAAACTAAGGTCTCATCAATGGTCTAAACATGTACTCAAGAAGTTCCATTTGATTAGGGAGATAGTGGAGTAGAAAGACATAACATTGGAGCGAGTTCCCACTAAAAAGAATCTTGTAGATCCTCTCACTAAGTCATTTTTCTCATAAAAGACATGTTTGATATATGGATGGATATGATATTAGATACACAGGCAACTGATTTTAGTGCAAATGAGAGATTATTAGTTTATACCCTTGCAGTCAATCGATTGGTTGCAATTTGATGTTTGACATTATTATTTAATTAATAAAAGACATTTTTTAATCTGTACGTATTAAGTTAATTACATTTGATGTTTTAATACCAAAAGTAAAATCTTTGGAATAATTATTGTGTAATTAAAATTATAATGAGATCATAATTATGAGATTCAATTTACATTTATATATTATTCCTAAAATGTTCCTAGTTATATTTTCATCAAGACAGGATATTGTTGAAATGGTAAAACTAGCACACATTATGTTTCTTTCTTATGAAAAAAGTAATTGATCTTATAAATTAAAGTATGAAGATACTTAAGCTAATGTGTGAGTTCTTATTAGAGAATAAGTCACTAAACTGACTCAACTATTAGAATCCTAAATGGAATATAACTTATGTGCCTATGAATGTTCTCATACTAATGGTTGTATAATTGATTATTAAACTTGATATCACTAAGGTATCTCGTATAGGACTTTCTGTTTTTTGATGCTACTTATAAACTATTATAGGATATTTCAGTCGATAGTAATTGGATGCATATGAACCATATGGAGATAGTTGAGTAAGTCAACAAAGGATTTGTTAGTCTAAAGTAATTTGAGAGAATGTTCTATTGTTTTTGATTAGCAATGATTTATGAAATTTTCTGACTATAGTGAATTGACATTTAGATAAGGCATTTTCAAATACTACTTATAAATAAATTACTAACTAGCAAGAATGAACATGAATGGACATAAAAGAGTAAACTCTATATCCATACTCTTTCTAATTGGAACATTAGATGATGAAATAATTAAATTTACATCATAACCATGCATAGATAGGTTAAACCAAACTACTTTAATATTCTTGATTTTTGGGTAGTTATGACATGTTGATAAACGTCAATCTTGATATATAATTATAAATTATTTAATTGGAGAATTAAAGGTAAATTAAAAGAAATTTTAATTTATCTGATTCTAATTATGAATTAGATTATAATATATAATTATTGTCAATATATTAGGAATCTAATGAGTCACACATTAAAGAGCAGTTTGTGAAAAAACAAATTTAATTAAATTGGACTTAATTATAAAGTTTGAGAAACTTTATAAATTAAATATGAAATATTTGATTTTTATTAAAATAAAAGAATTATAATTAAAGTTTAACTTTAATTATTATTAAGGTATTTAAATTTAATAGAAATTTTAAAAATCCTATTGCTTTTTATTTATATAAATAAGCATGAGAGCTAACACTTCTGTTTAATTTCTCCCAAGAATTACAAGTTGCTCTATAGATATTATTAGACGCTGCATAAATGAATAGCTCGTGATTAACATATTGAAAAGCTTTCAACTGAAAAATCGAATCAGGTATAATTTCTTATTTTATGATTTATGTTTTATTATTTAAATTATTCAATTATTAGAATATGATCAAAAACCGTAAAAATTTTATCTTCCTGCTCTATTTACGATTCGATCATATTTGGTTTTCAGTAATCTTTATGTCAAACGAAAACCAATCAACCTATAGAAACCTTACGCAAAAAAGATGGCATCTTTCAAATAACTCAAAAGCTGACCGATATGCTCATGGAAGGTAAAGCGGACGGGTAGTGATCACGGAGGAGGTGGCATTCTCAAAGCCCTGTTTCCTGCAGAGATCCTTCTGCAAACCCTGCAATTGCTGCTTCAATTCTTCCTCTGGTTCCATTGTCTCTCAGCTTCTTACATTCAGAATATTTGTCACAATTTTCAACTCTGAAATGGGTGGGGGTTGGGTTTTATACTGCGTTACTTGGGGAGAGGGAAAACAGGAAGCGGTGTGGAGCAGCGAACCCTCCGTGTCTTCATAGAACTTAGCCAGTTATGATCTAGCACGCCAGTGTGTAAATGCTTCAAGAAAAGCAGAAAAGTCACAGTTCTAACGCCATTCTATGTCGTCTATTTGCAAAACAGTAAAATAATTCTATTAATTCTCGTATAGAAAACTTTGACGGAAACAATGATTCAGCAACTCTCGTCTCGGTGTATGTGAATATAAAGGCTGAGTGACGGTGCAGAGAACTGTTCCGATGTTATAAGCATCGAGGTTACTGGCTGAGGTGGGACAGGACTTTTAGTTAGATGGATCCTACCCTATTCCTTGGGTGATGTGCGTATTTGATTAGTCAATTAGGAAGAGCAATTAATTGCTCTTGTGATATTACGATTATAGTCAAATCCATAATTATAATTGTACTTGATAACAGCAATTGGAAGCGGTAAAAATTATCCAAAGATCGTTCGCAGCAATTGAAAAGAAAAGTGACATCTACTAAAAGAATCCTCATTTGAATTACTATTGTTGAAATCACATTCATGCCAAACTCCATTGGAGTTGGTAAAACAATGAAGAAGATGAAACACTACAAGAGTCCAGCAAAAGCTTGAAAAAGAACAGGAAACATGGCAGTGATAATTCTTAACAGAATTATGTCCTCAGACGGACGCCTCAATCCTTGGCTCAAATGCGAATGCAGACATGAACTCCACCGTTTCACCATTTGTGAAACACTTTGGCAATTCAGTCCACTCATTTGTCCTCAAATCACATACCACATATCTGTAAAACTCAGGACAACTCAGGCATATGAGTATCTTGCCACCAGCCCCTACACAGTTTATGTCCACCTTTTTCTCATAGAATTCGTGGGACATTGCAGGAGGCATCATCGCTGTTTGTTGCCAAGATCGGCTGTCCTCGTCATATCTCCAGACCCTCAGGCTTGCACTCTCACAAAATTCTGACAACGCTACTACCAGCATTTCTCCTCTGCACACCACCAAGTCGATGGAGTATTCCGAGAAAGCGGGCAACAGCCTAGGGTACTCCGAGAAGCATTTGTGGGTCAGATTACAAGCCACAATGGTACCAGAGGAGCTAAGGAAATAAACTATCTCCTCTCCATGTGCGAGTGTTGTAACTGATGAGTATTGTTTAGATGGGCTTCTGTGCATGTCAGTCACCACTAGGTCCACTACATTTCCAGCTTTACTAAGGAAGTACACACCATTATCATCAGTAGACTCCAACTCCTGAGACTCATCAACATTTCTTTTCAGCAAAATCTCTTCCTCCCAGCGATTGATGTTTGAATTATAAGCCTTGTATGACAACCTTGGCAGCTCACCAGTGACCAATACAAGCTTGTAAGAAAGCTTATCTGCCGTACTCGTACTCATTGCAATAGCACAAAGGGAAAGATTCTCTCTTGCACTTTGCATCTGAGGGAGTTGGCGGCAGGATCCTGTCACAGGATTGCATGTAATGAAGTCTCCCGAATCACTTCGAAAGCAGACCAAGCCACCAGCTGCTGCAACAGGGATTGCATCACGGTTGGAACAGTTTTGGAGGAGAGTTGGATAATTGAGCTTCTTCCAACTTCTTTCAGCAGAATCAAATATAGTAGACTGATTAATATGTGGATCAACCATGAAAAACCATGGATCTCGTGAAGGAACCTCATAGCAGGCCAGCTTGAAACTTGCAGAATCTGCAACTGATTTCCATCTCTTGCACACGGAAGTAAGGCGATAGAACGTGGAAGTTGGTAACCAGGACAGCACCCTTTCAAGGAGGTCTTGATTGAGCTTGTTCAATGGGAAGGCCTCCATTTCAGTAACATTTTCCTGCAACTTTCTCTTCCGAGTTCGGCTAAAAACACAGCAGTCATTGCGCTCCATTTATTAGAAGTTCCCAAATTGTAACTGTCAGTGAGTAAGGAAATCAAATGAGTTACTGTCAATGCAATTTATATAGTAGATATTCCATGGAAATTCAGGATAGCAAGCGCAATATCATACATGAAAACCTCTTTCATTTTTTACAAAGTTTTACTCATAAAAGAAATTTTAGACCATACATACTCCTCTAAGATCCAAGAAAAACCATGCAATTTGATGTACCCTAAAGTCCAGTGGAAAGAAGAAAGCAAAGGAAAGAACCAAAAGGATTTCAAGAAATGAACTTTTTTGCACAAAAGCGAGAGTTCACGAGGAAATTGGCATCAAGGTGAAAAAGAACAGGGGTCCAAAAGAGGCTAGCATCATCGATAAACGAGGGAATTTTTCCGCAGATTCTTATTCTTCATTCGATTCCCATTCCCATACCATAAACCCAAACCATCAAGCAACAAACACCCTAATCTAGCAGAAGAACAAAAGCACATCTTGACTACGATAATCAGAAACACAAGAACCCATAACACAGGCAGACACTGAACAAGATGATGACGAAAAGCAAAGATGGGGAAGAGATAAAAGAAACCTGGAAAACGAAATGTACCTGAAACAAATGTAAGGCCAAAGCACTTGGGTGGGTTTATATTATCTTTTACGCAGAAGTAGGGAAGAGCCAAACCAACGAGAAAGAACAGAAAGCAAAGCTAAGTGGATGAACTGATTTGTGTTGAACAAGTTCAAAGTGGTTGTTGCAGTTGAATTCTAAATAGAGACAAAAGGGAGAAACAAGTAGAGTAGAGAAGTAGAAGTAAGCAAACTAGCAAAGTACACCACCCACACGAGGCTAGTTGACTCCCCTTTTATCTTCTCCCAAATCTAACAACAAACACACACTTGAAGTCTACACCACTAACCCTCGCATTGGATTCTGATTGACCTTTTCTTTTTTCTCTTGTTAATATTTTTTAGAAGAGATCCAAACAAAGTCTAAAGCAAGGCGCAAAACAAGGGTTGTCTTAGCCAGCTAAGACTGTTGCACATGTGTGTTGGGCACTTTAATCTAAGAAAGCTAGGAGACACACATATACACACGTAAACAAGCGCCAATGTTGCAACAGATAAAGAAAACAAAGCAAAAGCCAAACATAGACACACATAAGTTTACATTGTACATGTCAAAGGGCAAAGAGTCTTAAAGAGGGTTGTGTTTTGATGTTTGGTTGCTGACCTTAGCAAAAGAGAAAAAGAAAAGAAAAGTGAAAGCAAATAAAAAGAAAAGCATTTCTCATCCGCTGCTCAGTCTCTTCTCGTTGAGGAATCTCTTTCTCTCTTGGAATTTGGGTCAATTTGTCTACAAAGTCAATGCCTCTCTCTTCACAGAATCGATTCCTTAACCAAACATCTCAAACAAACCAAAAAATTAATGGGAAAACTCAAACCACCCCAAGAAAAGCCGCTAATCACGTTCTCCTTTTTCTCTCATCTCGATGCTCCATATCTCCGGCCCATCTTAACTGGGTTGGACTGAGTTTTGATGGGTTTGAGCTCTTAAACCCAGAAAGGACTCCGGGTTGCGTCGATTACTAGAGAATGTAGGGAGGGTCGTCGGAGGAAAGCGATAGTAAGAAGAAGATGGCCCCTATGTCCCAAAATTGATTCTTGGTTACACTGCTCTACTCGGAAATAAGCATCTTTCTGCTTAATCTTCAATTTGAACATGGTTGTATTGAATTTAATGTTTCTTCATGAGTCTAAATGAAGATGGAAATTGGCATTTGCTCTCTTATGAACCAGTTTTAGAAGTTGAAAGTATGAATCCTTTTTGTATGGCCTTCATCGTCTGATTGACCACTGTTTCTTTAACTGGAAAATTAGCTTGTACCTGATCTCATTCTTATGGAGGTCATTTTGGTCGCAGTGGGTTGACTTTCAACAGTGGGAGCCAGAAGTCAGTTTTATGTGGGGGACTATCTGCAGCTGTAGTGCACTATGTCTACACTCGGCTTCCAGGAAATCCAGTTCATGCATCATCGAAAGGGACTTGGTAAGTGATTAAGAATTTGTACGCATCTTTTGGACTGGTGTCTGGGCTTATTTCCAGCCTTGTGTGTTGTGCGTTAAGGGAGGATGTCATGTCTGGGCTTTTTCGCTTTTTTTTTATTTTATACAAGTTGCTCCAAGTTGTTCAATGTCAGGTAAGGTATTATTAATACGAACATTTGCTGCATTTGTTGTCGTCTTGGAATTTGCAGGTATATCTGCGACATTTACAGGAGTCATTCGGGCAAAGTATTTCCAGGTCTGGTGTGGGTCATGGCATTAAGAATGTGCTAAATGTAGCCAGTGATCTCTTGTGTAGCTGGGGATAATTTATGATTCAGTTTAATGATATTATGTACCGATCAAACGAAATGAACTCACTTGGATTGCATACAAACTGTAGTACTTAGTAGCAGCATAACAGACGATAAACTACAGGTCAATTGTTCGTTACAGTTACATTAAAGTTACAGACGATCTAACACACGATGGTAGGTTAGATAGCAATTTACAGGGGCCTATAGATGTACGGACTACGGAGCAGCAGTGTGACCAAACTCTCACCTGTTTCAAGGAGAAGTAAACACTCGTCAAGCCACCACATCCAAGAGCCGTTGATCATCTGTAGTGCAACTAAACATCGTTTTATAGGTTAACAATACAAGGGAATAGAAGGTTCTGTGATTCATAGAAGCCTTTAGCACAATTCAAGCAAGATTAGCAGCCACTTTTTGTTGTTCTTTAGCTGGTGCTAGACGTTCCTCCAAGCAAGCCGCATCTGTTGAAGTTTCAGCACTAAAATCAGGTTCTGTGGTCTCGTACGTTTTAGCTGTTGGGGAAGGAGCATAAGGGCTTTTGCTCAATAGCCTGCAAGAAAAGAAAATGTCACCGAGAAATGAAACACAAAAGAAGAAAATCAACCAACCAGAGAGAGACCTGTCCCGTCTCTTCTCAAGGAATCGTTGCAAAGAATGTCTTCTTGCAATTGGTAAATCTGCAACCAACAAAAACAAAGATCAACTATGTTTCAGAGAAAGGGAAATGCAGACTTCTAAATCTTAACTACTGAAGAGGATATTACCAGCTTGTAAGTTGCAGAGCGAACCCTTATGAACAGGATACAACTGGGCCTGCGGTCAGGCCGAATCGCTGGCTGTACTCAGCATCGAAGGAGACCTTGTGAGGATTGGTGTAATCAGAGGAGAGGCAGATTGAGTCTTCTTCAAAGCTGCAGCTGCTTTGGCAATAACCAAATTTCTCGAACCTAAGCATATTATACATGGTGAAGATTCAGAATCAAATTTGATGGTCAGAATTAAAATCTGAATCAAATTGAAATATGAATAACCTTTTCTGCAGGAATGTCATCAAACACAACAACTCTTCCTCCATAGAATATGGTAAGCTGGCTTGAGCAGGAAAGGTCGCATCTTGTTCTATGGTTACCATTGTTGTAGACCTTACAAAACCCAAAATTTGTAAATTCCCATATAATCTTTCCTTGAACAATGATTATATGATGCTTATTGGTAGAAACAGGTATCGGTTTGAACATTACAGGTATGTCAGAGGAACCACCTAACTAATTTGACAAGAATGATGTATCCACCCTCAGTAGCCTCTTAATATAAAACTGTCCAAAAGACAAGCATTTTTAAAGCTTAACTACATTAAAAGGTCGCCATGAAAATCATCCTCAAACTCCATTGCATCAGAGGAAAAAGCTGACAAGTGAACCAAAGATTCAACATGCTATTCTTCACGCTTAACCTGTGAAATCTAGTTCCACTACTTCCTTTCCGTTGGTGTTATTTCTTTCTTTCCCAATCCACTAAAAAGGAAAAATATCTTAAGGTCTATAACCAAAGAGCTTACTTGCCACAGGTTGATGAGCTTTTTATAAGAAAATAAAAGTGGCATTGGAGAACTGTAATGTGCATACGCCTTTGCCTGACAAGAGCTGCTACAGTATTATATTTATAATAAAGGTTTGTTAAGGGAACATTCCAAAAGCAAAGAGAAATATGCCACGTATATAATTATGTTACAAAGTTTTTCAATAGTGTCTTTATCACACCCGCTCAAGCGTAGCTGGTCTCCTACAGAAAGCTTGGTCTTGAGATAAACAATTCGTGCTATTGATAAAGGTTTTGTAAAGTTGTCGACAGTTTGTTCTTCAATTGGAAAGTAGCATATTGAGAGGTCTTCGTGAGTTACTTTCTCCCTTACAAAATGCACATCTATTTCTATGTGCTTTGTTTGAGAGTGAAAAACAGAATTCCTAGCTAAGGCTACAGCTCCAATGTTATCACACCAAATCAGAGGTGACCCTTTAAGCTGAAAATTGATCTCCTTGAGCAATGACATTATCCATGCAACTTTAGGAGCAGTATGAAATAAAGCTCGATACTCAAATTTGGCACTCGACCGAGCTACCACTTGTTGTTTTCGAGAGGACTAGGAAATTAAATTACCACCAACATAGACACAAAAACCACTGGTGGATCTCTTGTCATCCAGATCGCTCCCCTAGTCTGAATCCAAGGAGGTAGATAAATGAAAATGATGAATAGGACAAATGAAGAGTGTAACACCTCACTCCCGCTGGACCCGAACCCGACATCGATGGTGATATTCGAGTTCGTGCCCCGCGAGGGTGGCATGTTAGAGCACTCGATCACTCTGAAATTGGTATAAATTTTTTTTAAACCAC
>JANZXP010000195.1:14139181-14150004 GCA_027576715.1 Erythroxylum flavicans | reverse complement strand
GCGTTAATATTTCTTAAATATTTTTGGTATGGATATTTTAATATTTTAAAAATATATTATTAATTGATATATAAAGAAGGTAGATGTTGTTTGCATTTAGATATGGATAGAAATGATAAGAGATGTCAAAAGTATGCTGAAATGCCAAAAAAAAAAGAATTCCTACGACAACTTAGAGAAACTCGTGCTACAAATAAGAGAAACGCTATTTTGCCTGCACTTTGTCAAACAGATGGTGATCAACATTCCTATTCTATCATTGATAGTTAACCTTCTCACAGTCAACTTTTTATTTATCAATCTAGTGGTCAAATACCACAAAATCTATCTTTCGATTTTAATGTAAATCATGTTGATGCAACTCATTACTCTTTCCAACTAGAAGAAGTTGTTCATACAACATCAACATTTGAAGCATCTAATATGACACGTGATAATTCAGATTGTCCAACTGTATCTTCCTTTCCAGTTCAACCTAACTCAGTGATATTTGTTGAAGATCAAGGTATAAATTTTTTTACCTATATTTTTATTATTTTTAATATTAATACTACACAATGTGATCATCTTATTTTTATTATATGTTCTAAGGGATAAATTGTCATCGTTCTTCCTCAAAGTTAGCGTCTTTGCAGAATTTACTTGTTAAGCCTCAACAACTTCGTTTTTTTCCAAATTGTCAACATTGTCATGCAAAGAGTTTTTATCTTGAACCTCCATCATTTTGTTGTTCATCAGGATGGATTTCCATTGTTGCTCCTTAAATGTCATATGATTTGAAGCGATTATTTATTGGCAATGATGAAGAACCAGAACACTTCAGGAAGAACGTTCGTACATATAATAACATTATAGCTTTTACTTCCTATAGAGCTAGGTATGATCCAGAACTAACAAAAAATAAGAAAGGGGTTTATACATTTCGTATTCAAGGTCAAGTTTATCATTTCCTTGACAGTTTAGTTCTAACAACTAATAAGGTATTTGGTATCCAACTCTATTTCTTTGATACTGATGAGGAACTAAAAAGAAAGATTAACAACTGTGATAAACTTTGTGAGGATAAATTAAAATTGATTTTGACAATTCTACAAGATAATCCTTATGCCAAGTTCTTTCGAAGTCTTAGCGACATTCCATCACTTGAGAATCATGCAATAGTTCTGAGATGTTATCCTAGCCTTGATCAATGTGTTTATAATCTTCCTACTACATCACAAGTGGCTGCTATATGGATTGAGATTGATGATGAAAAATTTGATAAATGTCCACACATCTAAGTCTATACTCATTTGAGTACAAGTTATAGAATTCAGTCTTACTATGCATGTTATGACCCCCTTCAATATCGTCTTTTTTTCCTAATGGTGAATCTAGATGGCATCGTAGAATTAAGCGTTTGATTTCAAAGAGAAACATGAGCAATGTTTTAGATGAAGGAAATGATGTTCATTTCAACTCTTTTACTAATCCATCTGAATTGTTCGCTATGGAAAACACAGGCAAGTTTGTCTTTTCGTTTAATCATTTTTAAAATATTGTTTAATTTCACCATTTTATTTATGAAATTCATTTTCTTTACTATTAGTTGCTGATAAAGAATACTATTAAGATGGTTTTGTTTCTGCTAGAGAATATTATTGTTATCGGCTCCAAATGAGAGAAAATGATGAATATATGCTGCTTCATAGCTTAAGACTGCTTCAACAATTTGTTGTGGACACTTATATAAAGATTGAAACATCTTGACTTGATTTTCATAGAAAAAGAAAAAATGAGATACGGACAGAGATACTGGAAGGTATTTTAAATAGTATTACCGTTGGTCAAATAGAAGGTTCTAGAATTATTCGTCGAGTTGTGCTCCCAGCTTCATTTTTCGGTGGTCCAAGGGACATGAAACGAAGTTATCTTGATGCGATGGCTCTAACACAAAAGTATGGTAACCCAGATATTTTCCTCAGCATGACTTGCAACCCTATGTGGAAAGAGATATAAGATAATCTTAAATTTCATGAAAAGCCACAAGATAGACCGGATTTATTGGCTAAAGTATTTAGAGCCAAATTTGAAATTCTTAAAAATGAGTTAATAAAAAAACAAATCTTTGGAGATGTGGCTGCATTTGTTTATGTTATTAAGTTTCAGAAGCATTGATTCCATCATGCTCATTTATTGTTGATACTTAAGCCGCATTCTAAATTGCTAAATCCAAATTCTTGAGATCAAATCATATCTGTTGAAATACCAAATCCTGATAAAAATTCAGGATTATATTCTCTAGTCATTAAGCATATGATTCATGGTCCTTATGGTTTTATGAATAAAGATTGCCTTTGCATGAGAAATGGTGTGTGCAAAAATCATAATCCCAAGAATTTTGCTCCTTTTATTGTTCATGGTGAAGACAATTATCCATGTTATAGACGAAGAGATGATGGCAGGAAAGCCAAAATTTGCAGACATGAGGTTGATAATAGGTGGTTAGTTCCTCACAATCTGTACCTCTTGACGCTAATTGATTGTCACATAAATGTTGAAATATGTTCAATTGTTAAGCTTGTTAAGTACTTATTCAAATATGTCTTTAAGGGCCATGATCTTATCAATTTTAATATTGTCGATCAAGAAACCAGAACTGATATTGATGAAATCAGTAATTTTCAAGAAGGTCGTTGGATTTCACCTCCTGAAGCTTTGTGGCATATATATGAATTTCATTTAGAAGAGATTAATCCATCAGTTTATATACTCCAAGTTCATCTTCCAGATCAGCAGTTTATTTCCTTTGACAGAAATGCAGATCTATTTTATTTCTTGAGAAAAATTGACTTCTCGAAAACAATGTTGACTGAAATTTTCAAGATGAATTTGAAAAATCAAAAGGCAGAAGAGATGAAATGTTTGTATAAAGATTTTGTGGAACATTTTGTTTGGAATCAAAAGACAAAAACATGGACTGAAAGAATTCGAAAGAAAGTAATAGGAAGATTGGTTACTGTTGACCCTAAAGAAGGAGAAAGGTATTACTTGAGATTATTTCTCACACATGTTAAAGGACTAACATCATTTGATGACTTATTGACTGTTGATGGTGAGAAAAGAAGCTATTTCAGGGAGGCTACACTGTAGTTAGGATTGCTAGCATCTGATTTTTATAAACAGCATACTCTAGAGGAAGTTGTTATGTTTCAAATGCCAGCGTCACTTAGACTTTTATTTGCTACACTTATGTTCTATTGTTCACCACAAATTCGAAGCAGCTCTGGGAAACATTCAAAGACGATTTTTGTTCTGACTACCAATATGCTTCTTCCTATAGTGTGTGTACATCTGATGACATTACAAAGATGGCCCTTCAAGATGTCAATAAATCCTTAGAGCAAATGGGGGAAAAGCTTAAGTGATTAACATTTTGCTGATCATCAGTTTGATGTTGATTATCATCAACATCAAACTAAAGAAATACAAAGTGAGAAGAATATACAGATTGATCCAGAAAACCTATTATTACAGTCAAGTTTGAATAACAAGAAGAGATACATATTTCATTTGATTTTGGATTCCGTTTTGGCTTCAAGTGGTGGAAGTTTTTTCATTGATGGTCCTGGTGGAACTGGGAAGACTTTCTTATATCGATCTCTCCTTGCAAATTTATCGTCACAGGGACATATTGCAATTGATGTTGCTACATTAGGTGTTGCAGCATCAATCCTTCCTAGTGGTAGGACAGCTTATAAAATCCCGCTTAATTTTTCAAAGAAAAAAGTTTGTCAGTTAAATAAGCAAAGCAGTATTGAAAAATTGAAATTTGAATCTAGTCTTATCTTATGAGACGAGGCTTCCATGGCCAAATGAGAAGCCATTTAAGTATTTCATGATTTACTTTAAGATATCATGGACTCTAATAAACCTTTTGGAGGAAAATTTGTTGTATTTGGTGGTGATTTTCATCAAACCTTACCAGTTATTGACCAAGCTACAAAACAACAACTAATTGATTCAAGTCTTCTAAATTCACAATTCTGGCGACAAATGTGTAAATTCTCTTTAACAATATATATGAGAGCTATGTCAAGTTTAGCTTTTTGTGAATTTTTATTATGTGTAGGAGAAGGCATTGAGCCAGTCGACGAGCAACATCAAATATCCTTGCCAAAACAACTGGTTATTCCTTATCATAACAAGGATGAGTTTCTTAACAGGTTAACAGATTTTTCATTATATATTTTACTATCGATTTTTTTTAAAAAAATTACAATTACATGTTTTTAATGCACCATTGCCTTCACTAGGTTACTTCAAAACGTCTTCCCTGACCTAAGCTTGTATTCATCTGATCCATATCAAATGATAAATAGATGTGTACTATGTACAACAAACAGCTATGTTGATGAAATTAATGACATGATGATTAACAAATTGTCTGGAAATGTCCATTTATACATGAGTTTTGACAAAACGGTTGACTGAAGGCATCAAGCAGATTATGAAGATTTTCTCAATTCTTTAAATCCTAAAGGCCTACCTCTGCACAAACTATTGCTCAAAAAAGGCTCCCCAATTATGCTCCTAAGAAATTTGAATCCAACTGAAGACTATGCAATGGGACAAGGTTTATATGTAGACAATTAAAAGACCATACAATTTCTGCAGAAATTGTCTTTGGACCTCATAAAGGAAAATTAGTTTTTATACCTAAGATTCCTTTGCAATTTTCAAAAAATGAAAAAATTAAATATCTTTTGTCAGAACACCTATTTGTTTATGTTTTGCAATGACCATAAACAAATCCCAAGATCAAACATTTGATTATGTAAGAATTTATCTCCCTCAGCCTGTATTCTCACATGGACAACTATATGTGGCTCTGTCAATAGCTCGAACTCCTGAATTAGTTAAGGTTCTGATTATTCCAGGAACTTTTGAGTCTTCAAAGCTTGATCAAAAAACAAGAAATATTGTGTTCCATGAAATATTTCAATTAGCCAAATTATAAAGTATAAAACTGTCAGAAGGTATATCAATTGTTTTGTTCAAGTTGATATAATTTCATTCCATATACAGAAAAATTATTTTTTCTTTATTATTTTATTAAATAAATTTTTTAGGATGGAAAATTGTTCATTGGTCAAGGATATGTTACCTGGTGCTCAATGGTGGTCATGTGAAATTATTGTCCAAGAAAAACATGTTGTCACATCATCAGGCATGCCATCGAAGTGACAAAATTTTATCTTTTTTTATTTTGAGGTATAACAATTATACTTTCTTCATTCAAAATCTTCCTTTTTTCTTACTTTATTATTAACAATTTATTTATTATTAATTGGGATCACAAGTTGAAAGTATTATATTTAACAATGATATTCAATGAATGAGCCATATTTTGCAACCGTATAAAAAATCTATCATTTGTAATGCCATTGTGAAGCCAATTCCGCCTCAGTACCAAATTGAAGACTTAAAAATACAATGGATAATTACAGGTCACACTGTTATTAAACCTGTACCAGATGATGACAACATCATCCCTGTGAAATTTAACTATACACCTTTCACAGATCTTATCAACTATATAAATGACAAGGAAAAATCAGTTGGTTAGACCGTTTATCTATTTCTTTATACACCATTGACTATTTTTTCCTATTATATCTTATGATATTTATATTTGACATGTGATAGATATTTTGGCTGTGGTTGTTGAAGTCTTGGATCAGAAAGAAATCAACAAAGATGGCAAACTTTCAACTGTACAAAAGTTTGTTGTTGCCAACAAACAGTAATTTACATTCTTTGTTATTCTTTATAGTTGGTAAAACCTAAGATAAGTTTTCTTTCTTTTACTGACATTTCTTTTTTATATTAGGCAATAAACAGTTATACTGTCGATGTGGAATTCTTTTGTTGCTTACAAGGGCCAACAAATTATCTAATCCTTATATTCTTATCCGATAATTATGTGTCGCAGGCTAAAAGTCAACTTTTATAACGGTATTTTTGTTTTTTGTTCATCACGCTTTTACATTTTATTAGTTATCCTTCTTTTATTTTTACCTTACAATTGAAAACTTTTACATGTTGCATTATCCACCTAGTTTGACTCAGCAATTCTTATTGATCCATCGATACAAGAAGCTGCGGATCTTAAAAATTGATATTACCATATTTTTTATCTTTACTCCAACAACCAATAAAATTATATACAAATTTTATAATATTTTAATGCTTTTATATTTATAATTATTATCTTGCAGGGCACAATGAAATAATAAGGAGCTTAAAAACCTTATTAACCAACAAGCAACAAGCTTATCTAAGATATAATCCTGATATATCTTTTGGATCACATCAAAAATTACTAAAATCATCTTCTTGAAGTTACCAGTAAGGTAACTATATTTTATATTCTCATACACATTGCTTATTTGATATTAATTTTTTAATAAAAATCTAATTATATATTTGCAGACATCATGGACTAAAGCTAATATTTTCATCTAACACATCTTGCAAAAGTATTGGCATATGGCATGTAAGAAATGCTTTCGTTTTACAGCTGATACTTATGGAGTTCCATTCACTTGTAATTCTTGCAGAGAGAAACTTCCAGCTGAACCCAGGTTTTTCTTTTTCTCTTTTCTCTTTCTCTTTTCAATTTACTTCCTTTTTCTTTTGATGCACTGTATATATGTGGATTTTTTTAACAGCATTCGCAAGTTAATGTAGTTGGATGTTACGGGTGTCATAGCCATCACACCTTCTTCATGGGTGTGACTAACACGTCACACCCATGAGACCTTATCACAGGTACGATTTAACTGGTCACGCCCATTTGACATCTCTAAATTTATGATTTTAATCTCCTTTTTTTCTTTTATAACAACCTTTCAGTATATCTAACTAACATATATATTCTCATTAACTTTTGGTTGCAAATACAGATGTCGCTATGACGTGGATTTGACTGACGAAACAGGGGCTATCACAGCTTCTATTTTTTGTGAACTTGGTGAAAATTTTTTGAAGTTTATTGCAATTGAAGCTATGCTATCTTACCACCAGGTTATATTTTTTTGACTTACTACATATGCGATTTAATATAACAAGAATTATGATATCTTTATTATATAACTAACAATTAACATTTTTGCCTTGCCATAATAAGAGTATCGAACTTCCTCTAGAAAAGGTCTATGCAGAATTGAAAAGCAAGACATTTCTTCTTCATATCAAACCTATACACGTTCACTCACTAGATGGAAGATAATGGTCCACTGTTATCTATTATTGTGCAATTGATGATAATGAATTACAAAAGGCTTCAACTTCAATTGGAAAAGATGATGAAATTTCAACTGATGATCACAATAACACTGCTAGCATTACACGTGCACCTATTTCAGGTAATCGTCATTATTTATTCGTTGAATTTAGTATTGTCATTATTTATTCATTCAATTTTTTATCTTTATCAAACTATGTAAACTTCTTTTTTACTTTAATTATATTATCATCTATTATTTATCTACCTACCATTTTTATCAAACAAATTAGTGTTACCTTATATATTCTGTAGCTAATATACTTTGGTTTTTTATATTTTTAGAAGATATTGTTAAATCTTCTTTAAGAGTCAGACAATGCCTTCATAAAAGATTCAGCGGCAGTGAACCCACATCGGCGTCAAATACAGATGTTAATGACAATAACCAAAAACCCAAATTGTCATAGGCTCTTTTTCTTCGGGCAAAATAATCATATAACTTTTATACCTTTTCTGCTTTAATTTCTTGTTTTCTTAAACTTCAAAATTTTAGATAACTACATGATGGTTTTTTGTTGTTAAATGACAACACTTAGTAATATTTTATTACTTGGGTTATAACCGTGACTTAGTGGTGGCATCTGACAATTGTCCTTATTAAACTCACGCACATTCATAAAATAATTATTCAAAATTCATTGACATCTCATTCTATCAAAAGAAACCATTTTCTTTATTTTTTTATTTGCTCTTTTTTAACATGCCCTACTTTGTCTTGCATTTTCATTTTTATCAGATGTTTGTAAAGTAGATTCTTGTAAATACAACATCATTTGAAATTCTGGACATACATTTTAAACCTGAAAACCTTATTCTGATTTGAGGAGTACTCTTAATATTACATGCAATTTAATTATTTCTAGATAAATAAAACCTTGTTAAATATATACAACAAACTCAAAAAAATTTCAAAACTTTAATGTTTTTTTTAAAACCACTAGGGAGATCATCAATTAGTTTTAGAAATATCCTATTTTATATTCACAAATGGTAACTTCATCAAATGCACATTCTTCACACAAAAGAAAAGAAGGAGAGCAAAGAGCATATTTAGCTTAAGCAAATAGGTGGATCACATAACTGATTAAAAAGGTAAATATTTCGAAACTATTAACAAAAAATTTATTTATTTGTAATGCTCTATCTAAATAAGATAAGTGGGAGAACATATATGAATATAATAAATTAATTTAAAAATAATTAATTCAGTGACTAAAAGATAAGTAATTAATTAATCAATTAAACTATAATTAATTAATTTATTAAAATCTAATTCATGCCTTAACGCCTCAGACAAATATATTTAATACTTATTATTGAATAATTATTATTTGATTATTAATTATGGTTTTATTCATTGTTCAATATTATTAATTTTTATGTCATTATTAATTCTAAATTATTACTTGTTTTTATTCATGTTATTAACTATATATGATGGCATGCACAGTTGTGACTAGATAAGTCACAACCGTGCATGTTCTTATTATTTATATGCACACATGAAATTAAACGAGAAAAAACTCACGGGTGTGACATAATAAATCATGCCTATGAGCATGTTATAATATTAATATTATTAAATATTCTATGACAAGTTATTATTATTTATTTGCAGACATGAAATTATAAAAAAATTTGTCTCGCACGTGCCCGTGAGGTATTAATGATTATTAAAATAAATGCATGCCTGTGACTTCTCAAGTCACAACCGTGAATCAAAATCATGCCCGTGACTTAATTAATCACAGACGTGACTACTCAGCATAGATTTAAGTTAAATTACCAAATAATAATTAATATTTATTATAAATTACACAATCAAGTTATTTTTTCCCAGCTGTAAATCCCTATTTATATAACACTAACAGAAGGCTATTGATAAGTATGTTTTTAGGTTATGTTTCTAGTGTGTTTTCATGTGTTTTAAATGCTTCTTTGCGTGTTTTAGTTCTAGTTTATTTGTTCTTTAGCATCTTTTCTTGATCTTTAAAGCGTTTAGTTATTTCTTTATATTATCTAGTGTCTGAGGATAGTTTTAGAGCTTATTTCTTTTAGGATCGATTGAGGCGCCTTGTTGATGAATTGTGCAGGTATCAGAGTTGTAGTCATAGATGTGGTACAGGTGATTTAATGGTAGCACTAGGCAGACTTAGAGAATTCAGATGACAATCAAATCTTATGAAGAGGAAGGACAATGTGTGAGGAGCTTACAGTTCAAATTTCAAGTCAATCGAAGGTTTGGAGAGGAAGTTATGGTCAACAGAGTGAAGAATGTAGAAAGATGTCAAACATAAAAAGAAGGCTCAAAACCCTAGGAGCCTTCATCTAATCAGTAGACACACTAAAAAAATAGAAAAAGTGAGTCTTTTGGAGATTAGACAAAGAGGTAAACATAGAATCTATCTTGGAAAAATGGCTACAACATTAAACTTCAGACTTTTTCCAGATTTTTCAAGCAGAGAGGAGGAGTTCTTGAATTTACCCAAATTTTATTCTTTTCTCTTTATAAATTTTAGTGTGAAAAACATGGATTTGTTGGATTGTTCACGAATATGAGTAGCTAAACATTTTGTAGGAGTTGTTCTTGAACTATTTATGGAACTCTTGTTATTTTTGATGCAATGAAAGATGTTTTGTGATATTTATTGTGCTTATACCATACAAAAGACCGAGAGGGTGATTGTGGTTATTTGAGTTAAGTAGTGTAACGAGAGTTAGCTCCCAACGGACTTAATAAATATTCAGGCTTTTCTAAATAGTTGAAGCGAGCTCTTAGTTGTTTGTTAAAAATCACCTATAGGAGCGCTTAAAATCTTGTTAAGGATCAAGAAAAGTTGGTAAGTCTAGAGATAGCATAACTAATTCTAATCCATTCAATTAGGGTCAACCAATTACACCTTGAGAGAGGGTAGTTGAATGTTAGAAAATCTTGGGTATAGCATAATTGGATCAAGAATACAAGAGGGAAGCAAAATAGGGATAGAGTGACTCCTAATTTTAAACCTTAGCCTTCAAATTAGTGCACTTTGTCTTAATTGGGTGTTCATTGCTAGCTTAATTAATTTTCATTTAATTTCCAGTTTTTAATCTTTTGAAGTCATTTTCTTAAACAAATCTTAACCTAAATTGAGTGGTGTCTAACATCAATCTCTGTGGGATGATATATGTTTTTAACTACAAGTAACGACCCGTATACTTGCAGTTTTTAATGTAAAATTAATCGTTTGGTTTGCAAACGAACAACTATCAATTAAACATAAACATTGCACCAAAAACTTATCCACAAAAACATGAAATACTACATAAACATCAAAATCTACAATCATCTAATAAACTAAAGCTATTTAAGAAACAAAAATTTCCACTCACAAATTAAACATTTCCACAGAACACGTAAGACAATTAAATTAAACGATGAAAAATTACTCGAACGATCAAGAATTGATTGATTTGAAAATAAAATAAATTAAAGTAAGCAAATCAAGGAAAT
>JANZXP010000195.1:14075124-14127898 GCA_027576715.1 Erythroxylum flavicans | reverse complement strand
GAATGAGTTGGAGAAGAAAAATCAAAGCTTGCGTCTGAGTGTTTGCATGAAGAGGCTGGTGGTTGACGTGAATCAAATGGAAGCTGCTTTGTTGAGTAAAAAATGGTTGAGTTATTTTTTAATGGAGGGCTGAAGTGTTGAAGAAGTAGCTTGGTTGTCTTGCGTGGATTGAGTGGCTTCTACGTTGCTGGGTGTTGGTGAAGGCTTGAAGTGGGTTGCTTTGGTTGGCTGTTAGAGTTACGTGAAAGTGGATGGAGGCTGCGTTATGTATAGAGTGGATGTAGATGAGAGAGCTACTTGTGTAAATTAAGTCTTGCGTCAATTCTTTTTGTGGAGCTTGGGCTGGATGGATGATTTATCTTTTGATAGATAGCCCCTGCGCAAATGAGAGTGGAGTGGAGGTGTTAATGAAGATGGGCTGCGTAAATGAGAGTTGGCGTTGGCATGGATTGGAACGTCAGTGGGTCATAGATGCTGGCGTGAGTGTGTAGATGGGTGGATGTAGCGGAAGTGAGTGGAGCCTGCGGCAGAGTGTGAGAGGATGGCTCTATATGTTGGAGGCAGCTTTGTATGGGTTTATGGATTATAGGTGGAGGCAGATGAATTATGGCTGTCTACGTCTGTGTTTCTTTTTTTCTTTTTACTCCATATTTTGCTGCTCCTTTTCTTTTCTTTTACAGATCACGTTGAACTATCTGCTTTTAGAAAAATGCTGGCCATCCTCCTTTGTATGACTCTATTAAGCCCTCTCTTCTTTTGCTCTATTTTTCCCAAAAATTCCTAACACTCAAAGATAATACAAAAACAACAATTTAGTATATATTTACTCTAAAATACTACACAATTGACCCAAATTAACGCATTAAATAACAGTCTATCGGTATCTGTATCAATTGTGTGATTATTGGGCTTCAGCAAAGGTTCAGGTTTGTTTTTATCCTCTTGATATTTGCTTCCATTAATTTTGTTTATAGATCTCATAACTACTTCTCTTAATTTAGGAAAAGTGTTTTAAAGTCAAGGCCAACTGAGCCTTAATGAAGACTCCTCATAACACCGACTCAAGATCATTTGTCATTGTCCAACAAGAATTAGTAAGTGTAACGTTTTCAATTTATTATTATATTTTTTAATACAATAAATGCTAATTGGTTATAATTTTTTAAATTCATATTATAGAGTCAAATAGAACTTTAAGGGCAAGAGTGTGATAGGATCACACTGTACAAGCACACACACTACAAGGAAGGTCAAGGCTGGTCGTCTGAAGAAGCACAAAGTAATTATGTAAGTACAAATAAATTAATATTACAATTTATTTTTTTGTATAATATTAACTACTAATTTTTTAATTAACTCGATTTTCTACTTGACATTGTAGGATAAGATGCAGGAGTTGTTACAGACGTCATTGGTTGAGGGAAATCAGCCCAATGTCGTTGACATTTGCAATAATGTCCTTGGTACATGATCGGGCTATATCAAAGGTCTTAGATATGGGCCTAAGCCTATTAGTGCCTCTTCGTCACGACCAGTATATGTGACGGCACTTCAAGAGGAGAACCAGGCATTGAAGACAAAATTACAATGTACAGAAGACAAATTAAATCGTTGACTAAAAGAAGTTAGCAAGGTTAAAAAATTGGTTAAACAAATGTTAGTTGTAGTGACTCAGATGCAGATTCTTAATTTGTAAATGATGTGTAAATATTGTTTTATATACAATGCATTCCATTTTATATGTTTATTTTATTTCAATTTATTATTATTTACAAAATATGTCATTATCATTAATTATAAAGAAATAATTTAAATATTTCAAAAAGTTTTAAAATTTATAATAAACTAATATAAATTCGTTTTTAACAATTATAATAATTATTAATTTCAAAATTAAAATTTGTCACTAACTAATATTAGCTATCAAAAAATTTGTTACAAAAAGACTTTAAAATTGTAATAAATTAAAATAAATTCGTTTTTAACAATTATAGTAATTATTAATTAAAAGTTAAAATTTGTCACTAAATACTATTAGCTACCAAATAAATTCATCACAAAAACTAATTAACTACATATAAATAACGTCGGTAATAAGATTTTGCTACAACCACGTTTTCGTAGCTAAAACTTTTTTCCTACCAAAACACAATCGTCACAAATTCCTATTACCAACCAAAGTCCAATTCGTTACAAAAAGTTTTTACCTACGTTTATAGAAACGTTTAAAAATATTTCCCCATAATAAAACTTTAGTAGCAAAAAGGATTTTGTTATCAAAATAAAATCGTCACGAAACATAAATACCTACAAATACAATTTCATAGGAAAAACTTTTATTTACAAAACAGAAACGTCGTACAAAACCTTGTACGACGTTCCTCCCTATCATCGGTAATAATTTTTGCTGACGAATTATTTTTGTCGCAAAGCAAGTTTTGGCGACGAATTACGCAAAATGTTATGGATGTTGTTTTGCTACTAGGATTCAGCGACGATTTGGGCGACGACACGAAATCGTCGCAAATTAATAGTTGCGACAATTTTTGTGTTTTTTAGCCATGTTTATTTTCGTCGCGAAAGAACTTGTTTGTTGTAGTGTATCTACATCACTTATATTTAGTTAAGTGGGACATATTGTTATACTACTAAACATATTTGAGTTAAAGTAGCTTTAAGTTTACTCGATAAGCCTAATAGTAAATAGAACCCTGATTTATATATAATGGAAAACAACAATCATGTTAAAAACATGTACTTAATATTTTAATGACAAATTTTAAATGGTCTCTTCAAATATAAATTATATGTAAAATGTCATATAATCCAATATGCACATATATAATATATCAAGCATATAAAATTAAAACATGCAATTTCTCATGCATATGTAATCAAATTATATACATGAACAATTAAGATTTGTTTTATTCTAATTGATTTTTATAATCTAAAATAATAGTCTAACACTTTGGATAATTAAATTATATCAAACTATTGATTCCTAAATGAATTAAGTTCTTATTCCAAATAGATATTTAATTTAATTTGAAAACAATTTTGAAGAAATTACTCTTCTTACTTATTATAATTTAGAAAAACTCTTTTGATAAAAATTTTATAAGGCATTCTAATCCGTATTTTCAAATATTAAAAGAAACCACTTTCAAAATTAAATAAAATACTTTTAAATTTAATTTAAAAATTTCTTTAAATAATTTATTTAGATATTAGTTTCTTAATTAATGAAAAAATAATTCCTTAATAAATTAGCAAGTGTCTTTTCTAAAACATTAAAGAAAGCGTTTTTCTCAATTAATAAATAAAAATATTTTTCTAAAGTTAATCAAGAAAAATGCATATTATATTAAATCAAGAAACATTGTTCAAATTAATAAAGAAATGATTTCCTATTAAAATAAAATGATAACCTTTTAAATAAAAAGTAAATATAATTTATTTCAATCAAATTGAAATAAATAATTTAATTGAGAAACATATTTTTTAGTTAAACTAAGAAAATAATCTTTCTTAATTGTAAAAGAGTAATTAATTAACTGAAATAAAATTATTCTTAATTAGGATTAACTTATTCTAGTTATGGAATTATTCAAATTTGGATTATATTAATTTACGTGACCAAACAAATCAAAGCCCAATCTAAAATACCCTATTCCAAATCCCAAACATCTTAATTCTAAATCTAGAATAACTCAAACTTATTTCTAAATAAATATTATTCTTGTATTAAGTTACCTTAACTAAACAAGGGTGTTTCTTCTTAAGAAAATCCTAGCACCCAAAGACTAAGCGGACACAATGTTACCAGCTGACGCCACCCCAACGGCTAACAATAACCATTGTCATCATCAAGTATGCCTCTCCAAGTCACAATTCATAACCATCTGCAACCCACAACAGAAATGCTCCTTCATCTCTCCAATTAGTTAGACCGCCATTGTCGAAACTATCACGCATCCTTCTCTACAATTGTTGCCTCTTTTCTCCAGTAGTTGTCTCCTTCTCCTATTGCTGCCGTCTTTCTGTTTCATCACCAATTACATTAAATGTTGCCACAACTAGTTTCCAATCTAAGAAGCGCTACAAATGTTGGGCTCCAAACCTAGCATCTCCACATACCAATGCAGTTCAACATCCACAAAACTCAAGGAATATGGTCAAGGTCGAACTTATTCTATAGTTGAAGCACCTTAGAGAATAGAGATGACATGGCAATGTGCAATGCCAAGAATTTACTCCACTGATTCATTCATGTTGGCTCTCACTAGCAATGGAAAATGATCCCAAAAAGTGTGCTCCATAACTTTCCCAACAACAAACTATCGCTTATCTCCATTTCAGTCAAGCAAATAATGACCCTTCTCTTTTGTTCCAAAATAAGGATCAACTATGTGTAACTTAAGATTACTCAAGAAGAATGGAGAGAAACCTTATTATGAACAATGCCAAATTTAGATGGTTAGAGTTTAGGGTTCTAAAAAATTATAGGTTTCTAAAGTTAAAATTTTATTGCAGTTATTTGCAAGTTTTCAGCTTTAATTAAATCCAATTTGATTATACGGTTAGCAAATTAGTCGTAAATTATATTTAATCTAATTTTAGGATTTAGGTTGTGCAACATTTACAATTTCAATTCTAAATCTTAATCAATTTACATAATTAAAGTTGATTCTAATATTACTATTGAAAAATTAGAACGGGATCTAAACTCATACATGATAGAATAAAATATAAATTTTTTATTTAATTTTCAAAAGTCAATATCACTTTAAGTTTTATAAACATGATTAATACATAAACACAATAAAATATAAACATAAATTGTACCTTATTGTATAATTTAATCTTTTTTCATAAAATTTTCCTCAAACTATTCTTGAAATTGGTTCATTACAACTATTATAACAACACATGTGTCAGGTGTCTAGTGCTATCCACACAAAGTGGTTAAGAAAACTTTACAAATGATGAAGAGAGGAGTAAGCAAAATATGCTAGCTTCTGTAGCACAGTTATTTACTATAAGGTTCGAAATTTTTAATAATTTAATTAAAATATGATTATAATTTTAATTAAAGTTTAAATAGAATTATAATTAATTATAACTAAATATCAATTAAGTCCAAATAAGATCTAATATCTAATATCTAATATTGGTTATTATTTATTAAATATCACATATCTAACTTTTAAAGTTTCTCAAACTATAAAATTAAGTCCAACTTGTTTAAATTACCTGTTCTCTCTTCAATCATTTTTTATATGCGATCTATTAAATTCTTAAATATGGTAACAATAGATATAAATTATTAGTCTAAATTGCAATTAAGATTAGAAAAATTAAACATCTTTAATTTATCTTTAATTTAATAATTTAATAATTTATATTCATAGATGAAGACTAATTTCTATAATGCATCATAACTATCCAAATATCAAAATTATCAAAGTGATTTTAGTTAACCTTTTCGTGTATAATGTTTTTGTATAATCAATAATTTCATCATATAATGTTCTGATAAGAGATAGAGTATTACATTAATGTATATTCTATTTGAGTTTAATTATATTCGTTATCCACAATTAATAGTTAATTCTAATAATGTCATTTGAAAATTATTTTAAGTTGTTTTTCTATATCATCTAACTATTTCTCAAATCAATACTAATCGAGAATAATAGAATATTCTCTCTTGCTACTTTAGGGTAATGAATCTTATATTAATCACTTAGCTACCTTTATATAAGTTATGTTATATCTAATGAATACTAATTGAGCTATCCTTGATTAAGATATGCCATAAATAGTTTATAAATATAATAATTCCTATATAAGATACTTTGAAAATCTAAAGTCAAATTATTACTTATATAATTATCACAATAAAAATTTCTATAGATATCTGAGTAATTTTTTTAAAGGAATTATTATATCAAGTTAGTTTAGTGAGCTTGTTCTCTAACAAACACCTATGTGTTGGTTTAAGAACTTTCATAGTTTAGTCTAGGAGATCGTCTACTTCTTTTATGAGAAAGAAACATAATATATACTAGTCTTTATTTTTTATTAATGTTTAATCTTAATATAATAATAACTAATAACAATTTAGGAATAATATATAAATACAATATGAATCTTATAATTATGATATGATCATAATTTCATTTGCAATGTACATTGATCTTGTATACTTTATCTTATAAACGTAGGTAATTAAAAAAATATACATAAAATAAATAATGCCTTTTTTTAGTAATTATGTTATAAAAATTATATCTAACCGATCGGCTGATTGTAAGGTTTAAACTAACATAACACAACCTTTATAAGAGTTTAAAATTTTAATGCTTATCTAAAATTATTGTCGTTTTATAGTTATTTGAAAAAATCTAAGTCAAAAACATTTGAAAATAAACGATGTCAAAAATTTTCTTTTAAGTTAGAAAATATAAAAATATCAATATTTTACGGTCCATTAACTTTAAGGCTTTTTGTTTGGAAGCCCATAAATCAAGATTTTTGAGGATACAAAATATTTTGGTCCTAAGCCATCTTCCTCTTTTTTATTTTATTCCCCGCAAAGAGGAAGTGAAATTTCACCGAGCATACTTGGATTGGATGATGGTTCAGGACTCAGGACCTAGTATCATGTTTTGGATCTACTTGCATTCACGGGGCATCTAATTAAGTAAAATTTTTAAGTTATCAAATTTGATTATATTTTTGTTGTATTGTTATTATAAATGTAGTGTTATGTGCCATTTCAAAGGTGGCGGTTTAGGTTAGGATTTATCTGGGACTAACGGGAAGACAAGCTCAGGCAAAACAAAGCATTGCGTGTTTCCAAATTTGTGGTCCAAGACTTGCCAAAGAGGATAAGTACATACATCAGCTTCACGAAGATGGTTTCCACAATTAAAGGTGGATAAATCATGTTCAGCCAACTGTTAATTGTCATGAAGCATCCGGAATCGGTTCTGTGGAAGGTTAGCAGAGAAGAACAAGTTTGATTAATGTATATAAAAAAACATTTGTACAAAACTTTATAAAAAAGTTCCTAGTTGGAAACAAGGTGCATTACTTCCAGGTGGGTTTTCTATCCACGGAGAAACTATCAATACATCATCATCGTTATCATGTCTAACTTAAACACTCAATTCCTTTCTTCTTATAAAATATTCTCAACTTCTAAGTTAATTTAAATAAGGGAACTGTTTATAGAAATCCGACTGGGTTTCTCCTTGGAATCTAGTTCGTTGTTGTATCTTTATGTAATTCCTTCCCTTTCCCTCCATAAAAGGACAAACATTTTCTGCGCCTTTTTGAGTTACCATCTTCTTAATATACACAACGCATAGCTGAGAACTCAGACATCGAACAGCTCTCAAATTGTAGAGGAAAAAGAAATGGGCCATCGTTGCATGTTATTGTTCTTTCTGATAGTTCTGATAGGCGACCAAGGTCCTGTAAAGACAGCGATGGGTCTGGCAGTAAACTGGGGTACTCAATCAACACATCCTCTACCACCTCGTGTAGTAGTTCAGCTTCTGAAAGACAATGGCTTTGATAAGGTGAAGCTCTTCGAAGCTGATCCTGGTGCACTGAAGGCTCTTGGGAATTCTGGAATCCAAGTTATGGTAGGAATACCAAATGAATTGCTAGCACCGCTTGCAAGTGGTGTCCAAAGAGCCGTGGACTGGGTGCAACAGAATGTGTCAAACTACGTATCCAAATATGGCACGGATATAAGGTAATACTTCTAAATCATTTTTCTCTGTTGCTTTGTCGAATTTTATGCCATTCCATTGTTCTATTTATGCTTGTACATATTAAATGATAGCAACAATAGAACTCCTTCTAAGTATGCACCAACTTGTTCTAACCAATAATCTTTTAGGAGGGTGTTTCCCATGAACGTAGTTGTGAGCTTGGACTCTTAAAAGCTTAATAATGCAGCTTCAGGCAATTATACTTCTGAGTTTGCATCTTCACATCAAATGGGAAAATTTGCAAAGGAGAAAAAGCAATGTTGTTTTGTAAAAGAAAAGTTTCAATTATTCATTCCTTTTACTACCATGAAGCGGAATTTACTTTTTTGGCTGAACTTTGTTATGGAGAAACTACTTCATGCATTTCTGCATCTTCAACCTGTGGATTTCTCAGGCTTGTTGCGGTAGGAAATGAGCCTTTCCTTAAGACCTACAAGGACAAATTCCTCCAAACAACATTCCCTGCACTTCAAAATATTCAAGCAGCCTTGATAAAAGCTGGTTTAGCCAAACAAGTGAAGGTTACCGTACCTCTGAATGCTGATGTATACCAGAGTGACAGCGGCCTACCTTCTGGAGGCAACTTTCGAAGTGATATCTTTGATCTCATGATCTCTATCATCAAGTTCCTGAGAGACAACAATGCTCCACTCACCATCAACATCTACCCTTTTCTCAGTCTTTATGCAGACCCCAATTTCCCTGTAGACTTTGCCTTCTTCAATGGCTCCTCAGCCCCAGTGATTGATGGTTCCATATCTTATACCAATGTCTTTGAGGCCAATTTCGATACCCTCATTTCAGCTCTTGAAAAAAATGGTTTTTCATCAATGCCTGTCATCGTTGGTGAGGTTGGATGGCCAACAGATGGTGACCGCAATGCGAATGCAGATTATGCTCGCAGGTTCAACCAAGGCCTAGTCAGGCGTATACTTCAAGGACAAGGCACACCTAAACGCAGAACAGCACCTGATGTGTACATATTTTCACTCATAGATGAGGATAACAAGAGCATACAACCTGGGAACTTTGAGAGGCACTGGGGTGTTTTCAACTATGATGGAAGTCTGAAATACCAGATGGCTATGGGAAATGGGAAACGTTTAGTTGCAGCAAAAGGTGTCAGATATTTGGCAAGACAATGGTGCATAATGTCACCTGATGCTAGTCTTTTAGACCCAAATTTGCCAAACAGCATTGAATATGCCTGCACTTATGCAGATTGCACAAGCCTTGGCTATGGATCATCCTGTGGCGCACTGGATGCAAAAAGCAATGCTTCCTATGCTTTTAACATGTACTATCAGACCATGGATCAGAGGAAAGGTACATGTTCCTTCTCTAATTTGTCAGTTGTTACAACTCTCGATCCATCAAAAGGTTCGTGTCGGTTCGAAGTCATGATTGATTTGGGAAAACACGAGAAACCTTCTGGCAGTTCAACAGCTAGAAAAATGCAGATTTGGGCAGCAGCTTTAATAATAGTGTTCACGTTGTTAACTTGTGGAGCTTTCTGAGATAAGGAGCCTTTATGCGGTGACTTTTCACATGCTACTGTAACTTTTACCAAAATTGTAAATTTAAAGTTCCTTTCCCTCTCAATGAGCGTAAATTTTAGAGTTGTTGGGGCCATTATAAATGTAACATGGAACAGTTGGACATAATTTGACAAATTAAAAAAAAAAATTTCATTCCACGCCTCAGCCTTATGATACTACTTTTTATAATAACATAATGTGCACAATTCAAAATAAGGAATGACTCATAGGAGTCATTAATTGCCCCATCCAAGTCCCAACATGCACAAATATGTTTCACCAAAGTTAAAAGGTCGACGAAACCAACATGCAGTTCCAATTTATGCGAACCATACTTTGAGAGTAAGTGAACCCCGGCACTGCTTATTGAACTGATGGAGGATTTAATAAAACCTTGGTTCATTTGCAACCCTAAAGATGCCAATCAGTCAAGGGGGCAAATATATACAAGCCTGAGCTAGCGCCAAACCATTCTTTCAACCGAGTAACTCACCTGCTTAAGTACTTTGTTATAAATAACATGAACATTTTACATTTTTACTTGGAAATGTTAAAACAAACGGAATTAAGTAATTTATCACATTTTGCCACCAAAAGTAGGTAAAAACATGAGACAATCATGGCATACAAGTTCTTGCTTCCAGAAGAGAGTGTAAACATGGCAGGTGATGGATGTCCGACCCGGGTGAAACCATAAGCCCAACATAAAATGGATCAGCAACTTCCATGCATAGAATCTCCCTCAGTTGTAAACCATGTACTTTGGAGTTGCACTGAACTTCTGATAACCCTTGATCACCTTGTTTACAGCATCGAGGAAGTCCTTCTCAGTCACCGTCTTCCTGCGAGCTCTAATGGCATACATCCCAGCCTCAGTGCAGACGCTTCTAATGTCAGCTCCTGCATAGCAATCCAAGCTCAACAACTTGCAATGAAATGAAGCAAATGAATAAAATTTTCTTGCTAAGCAATGACTAAACTACACAAGCCATAGGCTGCTCTGCTTTGTTCAGTACTGTACATTCACAGTACAAATGGAAAGGCTCACTTAAATTCCGTAAACTGCCTGAATTCCAAGTCCAAATTTCTTTCTTCTGCAATACAATTTATGTTTTCTTTTTGTCTATCTCAAGACAGACAGATAGTCCAAGTGATTGTGACTGATTATGTAGCCTTCAAAGCACAGGCATTAAAGTAAATAGTGGGTTTATAGTTGTTTAGGAGAATTATGTCTGTATCCCTTCAAAAAGAAATATATACCGGTAGAATTTGGGCAAAGACGTGCAAGGAGCTCAAAACGAATATCTCTTTCACAATTCATAGTCCGTGTGTGAATCTTGAAAATCTGTGTCCTGCTCTCCAAGTCAGGTAGCCCAAATTCAACCTTGCGATCTAGTCTCCCTGGACGTAACAACGCTGGATCCAATGTATCAGGTCTGTAAAATCAGAACTCAGTAAAGTGACAGACAACGACAAATGAGATAATGAGATGATAGTCATAGGCAAATAGACAAAGGTAGAAAATCAAATCACCCCTCTCTCCCTTTAGAGAACAGGTCATCTAGCAATATTAAATTGAATTAACAATGTTAGTGCAGATGCCCTTAATCAGACAAAACTTTACCTGTTTGTAGCCATCAAGACTTTGATGTTCCCCCGAGCATCAAAACCATCCAACTGATTAACAATTTCAAGCATTGTACGTTGAACCTCATTATCTCCCCCCACACCATCATCAAAGCGCGCCCCACCTATTGCATCAACTTCATCAAAAAAGACAATACAAGCCTTCTTTGATCGTGCCATCTACAACAAATCCACCAAATAAGTATGAGAGGTACCAAATTTTATCTATTAACCTACAAAGTTAAAGTCAAACTTTCACCTGGAATAGCTCCCTAACCATGCGGGCCCCTTCACCAACATACTTTTGAACAAGTTCACTCCCAATAACACGAATGAAACATGCATCTGTTCTGTTTGCCACAGCTCTAGCTAAGAGAGTTTTGCCAGTTCCAGGTGGACCATAGCACAAGACTCCTTTAGGAGGATCAATTCCAAGCTTAACAAATTTTTCTGGATGAAGCATGGGGAGTTCAACAACCTAGGAAATGGAAAATGAAAAACAGAACGAGTTAGGAAGAGTGGATCGCCGATATATACACAAAAAAATTGTACCAAGGAAAAATATCATTTTCCTTTTCTACACTCACTTCTCTCATCTTCTCTATCTGCTCTTTACATCCACCAACATCATTGTATGTTACATCTGGCTTTTCTTCTACTGTCATCATCGTAACACTTGGATCAATCTTTGGAGGCAATGGAATCTGAATTTGATATTTATTGCGATCAACACTGCAAAGAGAATGAGAATGTTATTTACGTATCAAAATAGAGATCCAAAGTGGAAAAAAAAAAAAAAGAATGGATGAGAAAAGAAAGTTGAAAAAAGAACCCACCCAACACGCATGCCTTCTTCTATGTCCGTAGGGGAGACCTTGTCACCAAGCCCAACGACAAACTACAATCATTACAAAATAAATAACCTCTCAAGATGGTGCCCAAGTTGTAAATCAATTCTATTGAAATAGTTATTAATGATATATGTACAAGGAAACTCAATTGGACAAGGAAAAAGTAAGAACTCCACTATATTTTAAGCAATTATAACATACTTTTCATTAATCTCGAACTTTATATATCGACAAACAAAGAACTCTTCAGAAGAATGAAGATACAAACCTTAGCAATCTGCTTGATATTTATGACATATTATAACATACCTTTCATGTATCTCAAACTTCGTATGCTGACCAAAAAAAAAGTTCTAGATGACAAAAAGCAAAGAGAATAGACAACCAGAAGGATGACAACAGAAATCTTAGCAATTTGCTTGACATTTATAACATATTATTGCATACTTTTCATGCATCTCAACTTATATGTTGACAAACAAAGAACTCTAGAAGACAAAAAGTAAATAGGACAGACAACCTGAAGGATTAAGATACAAACCTTAGCAATTTGCTTGACATTTATGACATACTTGGCGTCTTCAGTATTTGGGTTGATTATCTTTGTGCACCTTGCAACCTAATGAAGATAAAAAAAATTGCTAAACATGCTTCGATTGATTGAAGGTGAAACCTATATAGAGTATTCATACTTGGAGTGGTTGCTCCTCCTGCATCATTTGCTTATCAGAAACAAGATCCCACTGGCTTGGAGCAGCTAAACCAGTGTCAGACTCTTTGATACCTACAACATATGTGTGCTGAGATTAAAATTTACATACAACACAATCTGCCAAAACAAAAATTAGGCCAAGAGTCTGCCGAGAACAAACTTAGAAGTGTCCATAAGAACAGCCATGTAGGCATGTCAACCAACGGCATTCTTCAAGTAGTTATCAACCATCCAAGAGCTTAGGTACCAAAATGTCCAATGAAGAAAGCAAAAGCAAAGCATAGCAAACATATAAGAAAATCATTTCTGAGCATCAAGCAATTTATATAACACCACCAATTTCTCCTCCATGGCCTCATGAGACAATGCACGGTCAAATAGCAAATTTAAGAAAATCAAAATCAACTGAAATCCCCCTCCAAGAAAAGACCCCACTCCCTTTCCAACCTTTATGGGAGAGCCTTCACCTAGATCGTAAACATCACTCCTCAAAAGCCCAAAAAAGTTACGATATATGCATATAATACTTCAACGTGAAAAAATAACTCCGAATGCAGCGACCTTGAACGAATTCTTCTTCTGAAATTTATACGCGTTTGTGGGAACAAGGCAAGGGAATAATAAAACATACCGCATAGATCATTGATCTTCTTAGCCAACTCCTTAATTTCCTTCTCCTCCTTCTTAATATTGTTGGAGTACGGCCCCAAACCCTAGATATTAGTTCCAATTGCAAAGTTAAGAAAAAGAAAGAAAGAGAAAAACTTGAAAAGGAGTTCAAGTTGAGCAAGAACGAACATAGGTTTTAAGAAGGGCAATGTCGTCTTCGTCAAGAGGGCGAGGATTTTTCTCGTCCTTCATAATCTCATCATCTTCAGCAGGCGGCGCCATTCGGATTCCGATCTAATAACCAACTGAAAGAAAGAGAATTAACGGTGAAACCGAAATCGAAACTTACAAAGATTTGTACAGCTGAAGTTGCCTTTATATAAAGACAGACGAGTTCAGTAGCTTGACCCTCTATACAAGAAAAGTACGAAGTACAAAACCCTTTTACGACGTCGTTCATGGTTAAAGTTAGAGCGTGGCACCGATTTACAATAGCAAATAGGTAACCATAATTATATTTATAAACATCGAAGCAATATTATGAACGTTGCACCGATACTGATACCAAATTTGGTTCTAATAATATTGGTCAATACTAGTTATCTTTTTGAATAATTTTTAAAATTTATAAAGTAATTTTTGAATTTTTTAAAATTATAAAATAGTCTTTCAATATATTATATCGTAAAATTTATTTAACCTGTCTCTAAAAACTATAATAATAAAAATTTAAAATAACAACAATCTATTTATATTTATTAATATTATTTTTCACATATCTCATATATAAATAATAACTACAATTAATAAGAAAATAGTCATTTAATCATCATACAAATAATCATCATACAAATATATAATTAAGGATAATATAAAGTATTTAAAATGTTACATTTGATCATATAATAAATAATAATAATATCAAAATACCAAAAAAAAAAATATCCATGACTCTCTAACAGTTACAAATTGCAACAAAAGTTCTTGCCAAGGAAATAACCAATTAAAATTGAAACCTGAAACAAAAATATTTACAATTATATTTATATTGCACATATAGAATTTAACATATACATTAGATACAAGTGAAATTAAAAAAAGAGGAGAAATAAACCTGGAATTTTATTTAATCAAATAGTCGTTCAAATTGCATTAACCCTAATTCTCATTTGGTACAAAATTCTCATCATCCAATTTCCTTACACCAAATGACATTAATACTTTCCCATCTAAGATTATCTTCCAAGTCACTTTCACCTATCAAACTCAGTTCCTCAAACATTCAATTAGCCAAAAGATCGATAAGATCAAGGAAATTTGGATTTATAGAACTACTTGACATATTAAGAGTCATAGTAAATAACAAAATTAAATTATTAAGAAATTATGTATCCAACTTAATAATGATAATAATATATTTTTCTCAAAGCCTTAAATTATATCAAACAAAGATGAAGTCGTTCAATCTTTTGTGCTCCAATCTATTCCTTTTCTTGGAATAGATGAATTCAGATGTTTTCTAATTCCTTTTACACCCTGTTGCGCTCAGATAGTGAGTTAGAATTCAATTTGCAAACCTTTGCAATCTAGAACACCATTTTCAAATTGATCCCACTAGGTAACTGTAAAATAACAAAAAGTAGTATTATAAACGAAATCAAGTGATGATTAATTTTCAACAAGTAACAAAAGTGAAAAATATATACCTAGATTAAGTTTTTCTCTTTGATGAATAGCAATTGACATCCCAAAATCACTATAAGCATCCTTATAAATCTATATTTATGAGCTTAGGAGATATTACATCATCTCATGAGCAACAATTGTTATAATAGTTAATAGCATTCTCCTATTAACTTCACCTTTCTTTATAAAACTTGGTATGAAATAGACACTAGAATTTAAAAATGCTTCAACTGCAAAAAATGGAGAGTAAAGTTGCCTTTCCTATCTCTCATTGATGACTACAAGATAAGGTGAGTACAAAGAAGACCTATTTTTCATATTGATCTTGATTGCTTCCTTCGCCCTTTCTATGGCATCATAAAAATAACTTATTGATGTCTTCTCATCACTATCATCTCAATGAAGTGCCCTCATTAAAACCTCACAAGCTTGGATGAAAAATTGATATTGGGACTAAAATTTATTATCTTCAAGTATAATTCTAGAAATTTCCAATCTAACATTAGACCTAGCATTTGAGATGCAACAAATTTATCACTTGTAAGCATTTGTATCAACTTTTTCTTCTTCAAAATAAAACACCGAAGTGATAAGAAATTAGTTGCAAATTCCTACCATTTGTGAAATCCTTTTTTATTAAATTAAGGACCCATACATGATTGTGGATGAACTTGGTCACCTTTTCGCTTTCTGTATAGTCTCATCAATAATAGCAAAATATCTAGTATCTCGTATATTTTCCAACATTATTTCAATGTAATGTACATCATAAGGAGTCCAATAAAAAAAATTATACCTACTTTACAACCTTCTTACAATTGCTTTATAAGTAGGGGTGTCAAATTTGACAAGGCTCGATTTTGGCCCAAGTTGAACGAGTTACGGGTAGGCTACGGACCAAAATGATTCGGCCTAACTGAGCCATTGGTCTAGGTCAGGCTGAGCATGACATGGGTTGGGCCGACCCGTGGCTCAACTGAAACAAAAAAGACGTCATTTTGTAAATTTTTTTAAAAAATAAGGATGGGCTGGGCTGGGCTGGGCCGGCCTGACACGCGAGCCATCCAACCAAGATAGATCGGGTCGGATCAGCCCACTGACATCCCTATTTATAAGCAAAATCAAATGTCAATAATGAACTGAATAATATTTTTTAGTCCAAATTCATTCATAATTTTATCAAATATCTGAAATAGAGTATCATCATTCCTAATAAGGCCAAATGCATCAATAGGCTTAAAAATATTATCGCTTTGTAGAATAAACCAAAATAATAATAATAAGTTCCTGTTTTCTATTTTTCAACCATCATACATGATTGAACACCTAAAAGTAACCCAAGTCATTCTTCTTTCATCCAAATAACTTTTTATTTCATAAATAGAGCTACTCAAAAGTTTACCATTGTAGTTATCAATTGAAGGAGCTTTATATCATGGGCCTTAGGAGGCAATAACTTCTACCATAGGCTGATAATAATAAGGCTAGGTAACACTAAAAGTTATACCTAAATCATACAGCCATCCAGCCATTGTCATATCTATATTATGAGTCACTTCTCTAGATTATAAGGCACTACAAATTAAAGGCTGAGCTCTAGGAGTTGTTCGTAGTGCAAAAAAATTAGACACATGTCTTCTGCAACATTCTTTTCTTGTTGGACAAGAATACTACCACGTTAAACATTCCTAATATCATCCTGACCACCAACAAAAGAACTTCTACCACCAATTTCGTAATTAAATCTTTCTCTTCTATCTTTCTCATGCCGAAACTCTTCAAGCAAAGTCTACATTTGCTATTTCATATTATGACTCACTTTTTTACAAGGCTCTACATCACCTTTAACCCTAGCTAAATGCTTCTTTAATCTGGTGATTCCTTCACCTTTCAAATGCTTATTACAAAACTAGCAAAATACATGGTTCTTCATTCTAAGAACTAATCTAGCATAAGCCCAAACTGGATCATTGAATCTTACTGATGTGTTTGAATTATCAGGAATACTTAAACTTCCTTCCATTTATCTGTAAAAATAAATGAAGACATATGTCAAAATTAACTTAATAACTTCATATCAAAATAAAATTGTGTAAAAAAATATAAAGAAAGAGATCAATAGTAGTTTCTCAATAAATCATGTTTCTTTATGAACCTAAACATCAAATAAATACATTGATTGCTATATTTTCACAATTATAACCTATTCTGTATAATTATGTGATTTAACTATAAACTTTTAACTATAACTTATTTTGGATGATTATTGATTGGTTGATTAAATACTCCAATCATAGACATAAACTCACAAGTCACAACTATAATTCATGTTGTATAATTACCAACCATATAATTCAACCATAAATTAACTAATCCATTTTGATAATTACAAAATTCAATTTATAATATATAACCCAATTTATAATAAAGACTAACCTTTCATTCAAATTTCAATGTATCTCAATCTCAATTTTCAGACAAGATCAATCTCAAATTTATAATCCAATTTTAAATTTTAGATAACGAATGAATAACCTCAAACTAAAAATCATAATCCAATTCAAAATTCTAGCTCTCAATCATCACAGAAAGTTAGAAACACAACCAATTTTAATTTCGAAGTGAACACCATAATAATTTTATGAATGAAACAAATTTAAACTTCTATTTCCCATAATCACAAATTCATAATTAACAATTCATAAGCCATCCATGATAGATGATACACTATATTCATAAGTCAATAAGCCCAGAAGCCTACAATACAAGCAATCACCTGCACACTCGATTCCAAAACCAACACACGCACTAGCAAAATACAATCTTGGCTTAAGCTATAAGTGATTAGTCGCAAGTCACAACACTACAATTTTAGAACACAGCACAACTCAAGAAGGTGATAACTAATGGTGACTGGCTACTGGTTAATGTGGCACTGCGACTAGTGAATGACAATGGTTGGTGCAACTGACAACTGACAGAGACTGGAGACAGATAATGACTAGCAATTAACAACAGGAGGAGGAGAGGAGCTAGCTGGCAAGTTGTGAGCTGTTGGTGCAACATAGAGGAGGGATATTGGAATGCCAAATAGGTCTCTCATCTCTGCGAAATTTTTGATTTTTAAAGGTTTTAATTTCTTTTTTACATTGCAATTCTCCAACTTTTTGAATTTCACGGTACCGATTGATATTTGAATAGTATTTCAAATATTGATACCAATCAAAAAGGCCAGTATTGGCTAGTACCATCAGTCAGTACAAAATACTCCAATTCTATAACGTTTTAACCGATACGATGCCTACCATTTGGTACCAGCCAGTACGATACAAAATCATAAACACTGCATCCAAGTTCAAATTTAATTTGAATATTTTAATAAATTTTAATTTATTAACACACTTTAAAAAATATTGATATTTTAAATGTTTAACTTAAACTTTAATTTAATCTTTCATTATAAAAAATATGTTTATTTTTTATAACCCCTTATGAGATGTTTATATTATTTGATAAGTAATGCCTAAAAATAAAACATATAATCTTTATCTTCTCTCTCTCTCTTTCTCTTTAACTTTCCATTCGTTCTCTTTCTACTTCTTTCTATTTTCTTCATCACATTCTCGAGCATCATACTACTTGCCACTAACCAATCATTTCTACATAATGAAAAAACACTAATTACATCACAATACTAGCAATGACCCCAACCTAGCTCCACAAAAAACACCAAAATCATAAACTTTACTAGCTAAAGCACTAGTAACAATTTAAGTGAAGGCTCCAGCTATAGGTGATTTAGACCTATATTATGAAGAGTCCCAAAACTTATATAGGAAAAAAATATGTAACAAATGTAACAAAAATTATTAAAGATCACAACAAGGACATTTAACATCCTTTTGAATGTGCTGATTTACTAAATAAAAAAGAATATCTCGCAAATAGAAAGATTGTCTATCCCTGCATTCTTTAATTCTCAAGTTATTATGTTGTGGAATTCAATATTTTTCTAAATGAAGCACATTTAAAAGGATGTCAAATGTAAGTTCTCCATCATGCAAGTTATAGGGGCTTCATTGTTATTATTTTAAATTGACTATATTTTTCGCCTGCATCATGTTAAGACTCATTAGAGATGCTCATGTTAAAGGTTGATTCAAATTAACTAGTGTTTATTTTTCAACTTGACTGAGTCCTTGAAGTTTCAGATTTGTATTCCATATTTTTCTGGTTTTAGTTAGTCAAAGATAGTGTCAATAAATCTAGTTGCAGTTGAGAAATTTTAGGCTTGTTCCATTTTTTGTAAGCCTATAAATAGGAACTTTCAAATGTTGAATAATGGTAGCAAAAGTTCTCTACATTTCCTTTATTTTTCCACTATCAAAAATTAGTTTTGCATTTTACAGCTTACTGCACTTTCTTACATTGTTGCAATTTCCTTGTTCTTATTCTAAACTTCCCAACATTTGTGATATTGGAGCCTTAAGTTTGTTTGTAGCTGGGCGTGCAACTCATGGTGACTAATGGCAATGTCGTGAATGTGTCTCTAACCATTAATTCCTGTTTTCAAGGGAGATAGCTATGAATTTTGGAGCATAAAAATGGAGACTTTGTTCAAGTCTCAGGAGCTTTGGGACTTAGTTGAGAAAGGGTATGATGATCCCAATGAGGAAGCAAGTTTAAGAGAAAACAAGAAAAAGGATTTGACGACATTAATCTTTATTCAGCAGGTAGTTCATGAGACCATTTTCTCAAATATTACAGCAGTAACTACTACAAAGGAAGCTTGGACAAGTCTACAAAATGTATTCTAAGGCTCACAAAGTTAATGAACGTAAAAGTTCAATCTCTTCTTCGTGATTTTGAAACATTGTAAATGAAAAATGAGAAATCTATTTATGATTTCCTTTCTCGAGTTTTTTTAATTGTGAATCAAATGAGATCCTATGGAGAGAAATTATCTGATCAAATAGTTGCTAAAGTATTAAGTCTTACTCCAAAGTTTAATCATGTAGTTGTAGCAATTGAAGAGTCTAGAGATTTATTAATGTATTAATGAATTTATGGGGTCTTTGCACTCTTATAAGGAAAGAATGAATTAAAAAATAAAGAAAGATAAAGAAAAGGCATTCCAAATTATGGGAGAGTCATCTAATAAGCCAAGAGAGGCAACTGGAAGAGGAAATGCAAGAGGGGGATTCTATGCAGAGGCGATCGAGGCAATAGAGGTCGAGGTAGCCATTACAAATCTCAAGAGCAGACTAATGATCAATACACAAATAATAAGAGTATTCAGTGTTATAATTACAAGTAGTTTGGGCATGTAAAGGTAGAATGTTGGAAAAGGGACAAGAAATCAAACTATTTCAAGGAAGATGAAGAAGAAGAGCTCAAGATATTTATGACTTGTTAGGAAGATACAACTATTAAAAACAATATTTGGTTCCTAGGTCGGGGTGTTCAAATCATATGACTAGTATAAAGTCATTATTCAACGAGCTTAATGAGACATTCAACATAAAGGTAACACTTGGAGATAGCAACCAGATGCAAGTAGAGGGTAAAGGATCCATGGCAATCAAAAGTAATCATGATAATGCAAAACTTCTTTATAATGTCTATTTCATTCCTAGCTTGTCCCAAAACTTGTTGAGTGTTGGACAACTCATGATTAATGGGTATTCCATTCTTTTTGATGATGTCTCATGTGTGATTAGAGATAAAAAAATAAAATAAACTTATTGTAGATGTCCAAATGGCAATAAATAAGTTATTTCCATTTGAAGTGTCTAGTTTGGAAAATCAATTTCTGGTTGTCAAAGAAATTAATGACTCTAAACTATGGTAGTTTCATATGGGTATTTGAATGTTAAGGGGATAAAGTTGTTAAATAAAAAAAGAAACTGTGTTTAGGATACCTAAAATTGAATCTTTAGATTTATGTGAAGGTTGTATATATGGAAAACAATGCAAAAACTCATTTCCTGTTGGAAAGTCTAGGAGAGCAACTGATTTTCTTAATCTTGTACATGTTGATTTATGTGGATCTATAAAAACACAATCTCTTAGTGGGAGTCAATATTTCTTGTTATTCACATATGATTATAGCTATATAAGTTGGGTTTGGTTCTTGCAAAACAAATTATAAGCATTTGAAGCCTTCAAGAGGTTTAAAGCATTTGCTAAAAAACAAAGTGAAAGCCAAATAAAAGCACTTTGCACAGATAGAGGTGGTGAGTTTATTTCTCATGAATTTAATCAATTTTACGAGAAATTGTTGAGATGGCAAGAAGTTTGTTGAAATCTAAGGGACTTGGTGATCAATTTTGGGCAGAAGCTGGGGCAATTGCAATATACTTATTGAATCTGTCTCTAACAAAGGTTGTTATGAACAAGACTCCATATGAAGCTTGGTATGGTACAAAACCTTAGGTAAGCATTTAAAAGTCTTCGACTATATTGCCTATGCCCTGATAGATTCATATAATCATAATAAACTTGATGAAAAATCTATAAAAGGTATTTTTTGGGTTATTGTATTGAATTTAAGGCATATAGGTTGTATAATCCTATTAGTAGGAAAATAGATATCAACAGGAAAGTTGTACTTGACGAAGAAGCAGGCTAGAATTGGCAACAAAATGAAGTTACTGGAGTATCAACGCCTGAAGTTTCACCAATTATAAAAGTGTTTCCAACATCCCTAAATTATTCCTTCAAATTCAACAACATCCAGCCCTTCAGATGACACTCCTCCAAGAAAATTCAATTCTTTGATGGAAATTTATGAGATAACTTAAGCTTTATTTGTTTCATATCCTACAGACTTTGAACAGGTAGCAAGCAAGGAAGAATGGTGTAGATCAATGGAAGAAGAATTTGAGGCTATAAAAAGAAATGGAACTTTAGATTTGATTGATCTTTCCGAAGGTAAAGTCCTATTGGAGTAAAATGGATTTATAGAACAAAGTACCATGTAGATGTAAGAATTCATAAATACAAAGCACGACTGGTAGCAAAGGGGTATTTACAGCAACAAGGTGTTGACTATGACGATACTTTTTCTTCAGTTGCTCGTTTTGAGATGGTGAGAACCATGTTTACCTTGGCTATACAATTAAGTTAAACCATTTTTCAGCTTAACGTCAAGTATGCATTTTTTAATGGAGAGTTAGAAGATAAAGTTTACTGATAGGTGTGCATTAGGATATGTTTTTATAGGTAATTGACATGTGTTTTCTTGCATAATTGTTGTTTATTGTTTTAGTCTAGGATTCATTTTGTATGTTTCCATTAAGTTTGATTTCCATCATTGTTCTTGTGTGTTTGATGCTAATTGAGGGTAAGAATTGACTATTTTTGTGTAGGAAAGAAGAGGGAGCAACTTGGACGTTGAACAAAAGATCAAAGGAGAGAAGACAAGGAGAGTGCATATATGCCAAATTCCTATGTTTGTGGGAATCATGCAAATTTCCACGTACGTGGGAATCATAAAAGAAATGAGAAGCGCATCTGTGTGTAATTACCACGCTCGTGGGAATCATGCAAATTCCCACGGACGTGGGAATTGTAATCCGAAGCAATCTGCAAGGCTTCATTAAACCTAAAATTTTTTGACTATAAAAACATTATTAAGCCTCCATCTTCAAGAGAGACGACACCCACCTATAAAAACACCATCCTTGAGTGGAGAACACATGTTCGGAGCATTGAGGAAAGATTGAAGACAAGGATCATCATCAAGATTGGGTAAAATAGCACATCAACACCAAAATTCTAGATTTTGGCAAAGAAGAGAAGGAGTCTTTTGTTCCATTTTCTTTCATTATAATCTTCTCTATTCTTTGTAAAAATGGTTTATTTGATTGTTGATGATGCTATAGAGATCATGTTAGGCTGATTTTATTTTAGGGACTACTTTTGAATTATTTTGTCAAAACTCTTATTTTATTAAATTGAATGAAGAGTATTTGATGATTGTTGTTTTAAATTATTGTCTTGCAACAATTTGAGAAAGTGAGTGAGAAAAGACTCGTGTAGGATTGTACAACGAGAGTTGGCGACCTATAGACTAGCAATCATTATGTTAATTGAATAATTATAAGAGAGATCTTAATTAGTCAATTGATAACCCATAGGATAGCTTAATAACTAGTTGAATCGGTAGAGTCATTGGGTAGGTTGAGAGATTATTCAATCAATTCCTGTTAATTCGATTAGAGAAAAATAGTTACACCTTGAGAGAGGGTAATTAGTGCATTAAAAAATGTAGGATAAGACACAATTCAATCAATAATAGGAGGGGGACAAAATAAGAAAAAAGTAATCTCTAGCATTTAGATTCTTGAATTCAAATTTTCTGCAATTGCAGTTTTATCCATTGTTTACATTAGTCTCTTTTAATTTTAATTTAGATTATTTGCATTTCACAATTTAGTTTCTTAAACAAAATTGTATCTAAATTAAACAGTGTCTAGGCATCAATCCCTGTGGGATCAATATTCGCTCTTTTTACTACAAGCCACAACTAGTTTACTTGCAGTTTTTGAGCATACAACTAGCAAATAGGTTTTACCTTTAACACTTACCAACCCAAAACTTGAGTTAAGGAATCTTCCATTCAATTTCCATTCTATAGAAATTTAAAACGTGATGAGAAGTTTTATATGGTCAAGATATCTTACCATTAAATCAGTTGCTAAATTCAAATGAATAGTTACAGATAAGCTAAATAAGGAATGAAGACTTGGCATAACCCCCATTACAACAACTAATAAGGTTCCAATAGCAAAAAGTATATGTAGAGTCCTATTAGATAAATAGACAATATGGTTAAGATGGATAGACATAAATTCTTGAAAGGAAAAATATTTTGGGAAGTCACTTCAAAAACTACTTTATCTAATACAATAGTGCAAATATTGAACCTAAGGGATAAATTATATAGGGAGATAAAGTGCAAGATAGGCAATGATAACACATCTTGGTTATGGTATGACAAACTGTACAAGTTAGGTCGATTACATCAGATCAATAAGATGTCAAATTTGAAATTTCATTTTGGATATGCCAAGTTAAGGGAGATAATAAAAGACAATTAGTGGTAATCTTTTATTATCATGCCCATTGCACCAAATTATAGTCCAAATGCAAGCAAAGAAGACGTAATTGTCATCCTCACTCTCTTATGCGAAAATTCCTTTTAAGTAAAAGGATTTGGAGATTTTATAATGATAATGAGCATTTTTGATCAAATGGTTCAATGAAATTTATCTAAAAATTAGAATTTGTGGTAGCTAGAAACCAACAGGGATCACTTTTGTTACTTCTCACATATGTTAAAACTAAGAAATCATTTATTCCCTTGGATTAAGCGTATGATGGAGAATGGGTACAATGTTTGGTTTTGGTATGATAACTGGAATGAACATAGTCCTTTATTCACCATAATTGATCTCCTATAATTAAGGAATCGAATTCTTTTAAATGCTAAGGTCTCCTCACTCATACTATATAGGGTTTCGCATTGCAACTTTAGAAGCTCTTCTACACTATCTATTCACCTTCCTTAGATTCTTCAAGTGAACAGAGATGACAAAATCATTTGGATAGCTAACACCAATGGTTATTTCAAATAAGTCTTGTTACTAGATTTACACAACTAATCAAGAGATTGTACCATGGTATGAGCTAATATGGTAACAAACATTGAACCCCAAAGCTTCATTGATTAGCTATCTGGTTATAAAAAAGAGGATCGGAACTAAAGATAGATGGTTTGGTTCCTTTATTCCCATTTATGTCCTATGCAAAGAAGAGTAGGCAACTATGAATGTTTTATTTTTCAAACGTAGATTCTCTAAAGTAATTTGGAATAGAGTATTAAATCTCCTACTACTAAAGTGTCAAGCATATGATTGGAGTGAGGTTATAGAATGGGTCACAAAAAAGGTTAAGGAACTCAAACAAAATGGTGAGTTACTCAAAATTGCTTTCACTACAACTATTTATGCATTTGGAGAGAAACAAATGGAAGAAAACACAAAAGGGGAGCTATTAGGAAATATCAGCTAGCTGACAACAATATAAACTGGATAAGTGAGATTATAATAAAAAACAATGCACAAAGCAAAATCACACTAGGCATGAAGATCAGATGGATCTATTATTTTTGTAATTAAGTTCCTAGGTCTTTTGTACTGAGCTAGCATTTATATGTAAAAATACTACATGATAGTGGCATAATAGCTTCTGCTAGAGTTTTAATATAAAGAATTTCATTCATCTTCCAAAAAAAATCTAGCTAGAACATTATTAAAGATTGTTTACAAATAGATCTTGTAAAGAATTACTCATAAACCAAGCTTAGATAGTTGAATGGATCTAGAATGTATAGTTTAAGCAAGCTATTCCTAAGGTCTTTTTTTATCCTATGGCTTATTATGAGAGATTAAAAATAATAAATATGATAAAAGGAAACAACAGCTACTCTCTATGTTGCAAATTATGTAAGTAATAACCTAAAAATTATAAACCATCTTTTTAAAAAAAAAAATTACATTCACATCAGGCATATGGATTAAGATTTAGCAACTCTGCAACCAAGGATGCTCTAGCATAAAATGGTTCGAATTTATATGTTATTTCAATTAAGATATAAATGTGTGTAAGAGTGATGTCGTGTTATATAAAATTGCATTCAGAAGTATAATTTATACTATTTGAAAGAAAAGAAATTGGAGAGGTTTTGAAGGCAAGGAAAGGCTAAATTATTGAATCCCCCATAAATTGATCAATTGGATTAGAGAACAACTCATAATTCATAGCATGCAATTGCTTTATATTAGGAGTATAGCTAATAGCTAAGGGTTTTGGATGCACATCAAGTATTAGTGAGCTTAATAGGCATTGACAAGTCCCCTCAACTGTTACGTTTAAGATTTCATCATATAAGATAGGCTTGGATTGTAGTGGAGATTAAGAATTTAAGTCCAAAGATTTCTAAACTCAACTCCACAAGAAATTTTCACAAGTATATTTTTAAGTAAGGCTAGCATTCAACTCTCTATGGAACAAGTAGTACAAGTAGTTTCCAAGTAGACTTCTTATTTGATGGTTGTTATTGCTTGCTTAGCTCTCTTTTTAGCTTATAATTTTAAATTCCTACCTTGGTATTCTTACTACTACTAATACAATTATTTCTCATTATTAAAAATTAAGATATTTTCTTAGGATGACATACATTAATAGTTCTCACAAAAGTAAAATAAGAGAAGCGAGAAAGATCAAGAGTAGCCATGAATAAGAGGGAAAAGAGTGATTTTTTATCAAAAGAAAATATTGCCAAACATTGTTAGTTGACATTTACAAATTGTAGAAAAAATTTGTGTTAGGAAACCATGAGAATTTATAAGAAGAAGAACTTAAAATTTTTTCATTTGGATAACTAGCAGCATATAAAATTAAGGCCCTAATTTAGACAATGTGATTGTCGATTTAATGATTTTTATTGGTATTTTATAGTTATTTTAATTTGAAAATGATTAATTTTTTATTTCATTTTAATTGATTTCATATGTTAAAACATAAATCAATATTAGTATATCATATAATTATTAAATTTTTATCATATCTAAACTTATGGATTGAGTTCAAATTTGAATTTTTTATAATGGGTTGGATTTGAGTTTTAAAATCAAGCCTAGCTTATGATTGTTAAGTATGACTTAATAATTTTAAAATGTTTTATATTAGACCTTAGGATTTAATTTGTGCTGTTATTCTACAATAGAAAAAGGAAAAGAAATTTGATGATTTATATATGTAACGAAAAGACCCGTAACTACGGTTTTAAATTTGTTTGAAACTACTTTCCTGTTTGTAAGATTTAGCAGATTACAAGATTCCGCATGGAAAGTCATGAGCTTTTTCTATCCAATTCTCACAGTTAGAGTTTTAAATTGAACATTTCAATAACAAATATTATATGTAGTTATATTTGCACCAATGGTAATTATTGCAATAGTTTGCAATCCAACATATGACCCGACAATCTAAAGTTTAAGATCTTGCTGATTCATGGTCAACATTTTTTCTACAGATTCAAAAAGGGGGAGAAAAATAAAAATAGATGTTAGAGGTCATGCTGTCCAAAGCGAACGAATTCTAAGCAAGCTTAATTCCATGAACTATAATATGTCCAGCAAAAGTAAAGGTAAAAAAAGGGCCTAATGGACAGGATAGCTATGTATGTATTTTGAGAAAGCTACGGAGAGTCGAAGCTGGAAAGATGCTAGGCGTTCACTTTCGGTGTGTTTTCTTTTGTAAATCCGTTCTTTTGTTCGTTAAAGCTTTAAATACTTGTTCTTGATCAGGGGACCCCTTTAGTTAATAGCATAATAGAGCTTGGTATATAACAAGAATATGTAAATATTTACAATATATGGTAATTGATGCATTGTGTCTGTTGCCAAAGTTCTGATAAGTTAACTTCCCTAGCAAAAGTAGTAAAGGCGGCGTTAGACATTATACGTCGAGAATGTTCAATGCTTTTCCCAATACATAATGGTACATTAAACAAATCACGAGAATCAAAGCAACCACTCACTACCTTCTCATGCAGTTATGATTTAATCTTTATCTGGGAGTTCTCGCAAGAATATGAAATAGAATTCGACTCAGGAATTAATTTAGTTATATGCAAATAATCTGACCCTAACCCTAACCCTAACCCTAAATGCCACAGGGGGCCTAAAACTTGAGAATGATCTCACTTCCATTGCTCTCTTCACCTTATTCTCTAAAAGCAGCCAACCCTCGTCTCTCTGCTCCATTCTCAACGCTCTCAGCCTTCCAGCTACTACTTTCTGATTTGCCATCCTCGATGCTCTCAGAACGCTCCCCGGTGCCTCTTTCATCAGACCCCGGCGACTTATGGTCCTGTGACACTGCACTGTAGGGAATGAATTGGTGTTGGAGGGTGTGGTGGTGAAGTTGGTGGCGAGAGGGAGGCGGAGGTGCCTGTCCTGCGGCGGTTGCAGCGGCATAGAATTCTTGTGGTACTGATGGTGGAGCACAAAAGTGTGGTGGTGGTGCATGGGAAGCTGGGTGTGCTCCATAGAGGGTGGTAGTGCCGTTGTGAGCGGCTGCGGCGGTGGCATATTCCGGTGGGACCCAAATGCCACCTAGGACAACCAACCGTGGTGGTGTAGTTCCAGCTGACTGTGGGCTTGGACTAGGTCGCCTAGTGTGAAGCCTATATTTCTGTGTCAGACAAAAATTATGAGATTTATATTGGAAGTATATGCACCGTGCGATGAAATATGCGTGTTGTGTCAGGTCCACAAAAAGAGAAGGAAAATTTGTATAAAATTCATGCTTGTCTGACTCTCGCCGATGGGAGGAAGAGAGAGACATTACCTGAAGATGGCTTTTAACTTCATCATTGGTCAAACCGTCAACCTTCATGAGCTCCCTGATTTGCTTTGGGGTAGCCACTGTTTGCATGACCCAAAAAGAAACCAGACAAATACGGATACCATATCAGGACAGAAAGATACCAATAATGATCATTTGATGACAGATATCACAATAGGTACAATTCATGGGTTTATATTTCCTTTTCTTTTTTAATTTTTAAGTTAGTTTTATTACCTTGAGAACCACCTAACATCTGTAGAGCATTCACGAATCTACGGTGCAAGTCAGGTGACCAACACCTCCTTGCTTTCCTATTAGTTTGTGTGGTAGCAGAATTATTGGTATTTGTTTGCCCATCTGTTGAATTGAGGACAACTTTTCCTTGATCAGTAATGGGCAACGTTCCATTTGCAACCTTTCCGGAAATTTCTCTCTTTGGAAACCCATTCTCATGAGTTTCAGAACATTTCTTATCTTCCATATCCCTTTCTCCAGAAGCAAGAGCAAGGGTTGGGCTAGGGCATAAGTTTCTTTCTTTTAAGAACGGGTGGAAGGCTCCATTTCTTTGTTTTGAGTCAAGGGCCAGCTTGGGACTAACATTCAAGCTAATATCAGATTCTTTGGAAGACGTTAATGTGGGCGGGGGTTTGGTCTCATTGCTGGCTTGGCTCCATAGTTGTACTGTAGTCATCCAGTTTGCCTTGTCGGAGATGCTTAAGGCCTTATCTGAGGTTTCGGAGGTCGTGTTTTTGAGAGGTATGAACTCTTCGAGAACTGATCTTGGCCCTTGGTTTGCCCTATAGGCTTGTAGTTGCTGTCTTGAAGTCTCCACAGCTGAGAAGAAAGATAGATATTAAAAGAATATAGGTTTAAATTGTCTACATGGGGACAAATGGATCAAAATTTTACAAAAGCCACGTAGATAGAAAGAAAATTCAGACTATTAGGTATACAGGAAAATGCGTATGGACCTAGGAATCGCAATATGTATCATGAAACATTTAGGAATGTTCAAGTTGGTAGCAGGAAGTATATACCAAACTTCCTTATGGAACTTATAAATGTTCCAATTGTAAGCGAGTCCAAAACATTAGTGAGGATGCAAAATACAACAGTGAAAATGGTAAATAAAAAAAGATACCATTGGTCAGAAGTTGCATGCAAAGTGGTAACTCGCGTTTGAAAGCATCAATCTTAAGCCTCTCTTCTTCAAGGCGAGAAAGAAAATCTTCAAGCTTTTGCGTCTGATCAGTCTGGTCTCCAAAGGACTTCAATAGCATAGAGTAACTGTGAGGTTTGCAATCCAGAGTTAATTCTGATGGAGATGCCATTTTGAATATCCAAAAATCAAGCAAGAAACTCTAATCTATTCAACAGATGATGTCTTGTCGTCAACGTTCATGCTAAAACAGGGAAAGATATGTAGGAACAAGTAATAAGAACAGAGCGGTTTAGGCCTCTTGGTTTGTAGTTCAGGGTTTCAAGTCGATTAGAGAGAGAGGGAGAGAGAAACAGTGAGAAAGGTAAAGGGTGTTTTTTGTGAACACAAGGAGGATCGAGGCAGGATAGCCTTCTTTTTAAGAAGCGAGTTCAAGAGGGAATAAAGTTGGTTTTAGGGAAAGAGAAGAAAAGAAAAAGCTTATGTTAAAGAGGGATGGTAACTTCTTGCAAAGAACAAAGGCAGAAAAGGGTAAAAATAAGAAAAGAAAGAGAGAGGGAGAGAGATATATGTGTCCTCTCCTCGACGAAAGAAGGAATCAAGAGTCTGACAGTGAGAAGGGTCATGTGAGTAGAGCCTGGTTTTGGAACCTTTGATTACTAAAGAGTATTACTCTTTATTGTATTGTAAGAATTCAAATCATCAGTACAAAAGATGATTCTTCTTCTTACTGTTATCCCCTTCTTTTCTTCTTTTTATCTCTCATCTTTTTTGCTTCTTTTCTTTATTTTTTAAATTTTTTTATGAGCGTCTATGAAGTGATTCTCCTGCTTTTAAAACCAATCCCACATTAACGGTGTGTAAATATCTGAAAGCTTTCCATGTGAATTCTCATCCCATTCAAACTTTATGATATTTATAGGCGTCACTTGCTGATGGATTAAGAAGTATTCTCTCATGAAACCGCGGTGCATCATAAGTACTGCAAACTAAGGTTTTAACTTTCAAACAAGAGTTTATTCTGGAACTCACTGTCAATTATGATAAAATTGAGAAATATATATATATACCTATTCTCAGTAATTGTAATGTGGTCGTAAGAATACAATTAATGTATTTGATTTATATTCCTCACTTGATGGATGCGATGCATTTTCCTTATTCCAGAATCACTTGTTAATCTTAAATTTTATCTGAAAGTGACTGCCGCAAATTTTAGATGCATAATGGATGATGTACATTCTGGGATTTTGTAACAGAGCCTTGCTCATTTATGGGTGAAAAAATTGCATACATACCAGAAAGGATTGTGTTATTGCTACCTTAAAAACCTTTACCCTATCATGGAATTCAGGTGATGTAGCATCAAGTTAATGGGGTCATCTACCAAGTAAACCGGCGGAGAAAAAAGATGGAATGCGACGATTTGTTACATGTTGCCTGCAGTAATAACTTTAGATGACGAAATAATGAAAGTCGATCCAACCGTTAATTAAAATTATGGGTAAGTGTTGGCCATGTTTACGGCAACTAGTACTCAAGGTCGTCCTTACCAACTTATTTGCATCTAATATACTAAATAACGATTCTGACATGATTAAGTAAAGATGGAAAAGAAAAAGCTTTGGCAGAAGCATATACCATCCATTTAATTATTTACCACCTCAACTCTTGTGTGAGAGAGAGCACATATTCAAAAGCATTCATGCATTACCAATCCACTATGCAACTGTCTTTTAGGGTTAAAAAGTTGCATAATAATTGTTCTAAAATTGAGTGCATTCAGAGGGAAAGAAAGAGAATATCTAATCCAAAAATGAAAAATTAATCATAAAGAATATAACTTCTGCCTCTAAGGAAGGAATATCTTAGTTCCAATTCTACGACTCTAAATTAAGGGAACACAAACCCACAAAGCTTAAAGCCGAAATCCACCCCAAAAGAATAATAAAGGAGACCTAAGAAACGGGAATCTTCTTCCCTGCTACTAACTTTAATGAAGTGGGTAGGAAGGTAAGAAGATTCTCTTTAAATACACAAGAATTTTCACGGGGTTCGTCAACTTCCATAAGCCTTTTAATTCTAGCCAATACATATTCATAAAATAAGCACATAAACAAAAATCAAAAGACAAAAACCTCTTCGAGTCAGGGTCAGGACATAGAATGTAAAATATGTATCACGATGTATGGAAAAAGTTGGTACCAGCGTACTCAGTTATATATTATTAACAAAATTTAAAAGGAAAATGTCAAGGACTCATTGTTTATTCCTATTTTGAGGTGGAATTATCATATGAGAAGAAACATTTCCAAATACAAGACTAATTTTCTTAACGTTTCAGATAAAGTTCCCACTTGCCGACCACATGACTGTTGAAATTTTAACAGAATTCATGAAAACAAGTAGAAGAGTTAAGACTTACAATAGTTATGCCGATGTTTAGTAATGTAAATGAAAATTTATTATTTCTTTAAAGTTTCACAGTTTGCAGGGAAGGAAGAACCGATGAACATGTAGTTACGTAATGATTAATTCAAGAGCAGGAACGAATGAATTAGTGGAAAAGAGGCAGGTGTTGATTTGATATGGGCACGTTAGAAATAGGGTTTTGTCATCATCCATGCATGGAAGTTGATAAAAGGGAAAAGTCGTTTTCTGGCAGCAGAGACTGCATCGAATACCCTCCTTAATTACCTTAACGACGAGAGAAAAGTGAAAGATAGGAAGAAAAAGAGATCTCAGGGAATGTAATGCAGCGCAATAATGATGGGGTTAGTCGCTTTCTAAAAATCGAGTCTTCTAATACAAGACTCCAACTCTTGCCTTTTCTCAAGATTCTATCTTTGCAATTTTCTTTTTCTTTTCTACTCAATCAATTCCTTTCTCACCCACCCACGATGTACATGTAAACGAAAGAATTTCTCATTCTCTTCTCACTTTATCTTTAGAAAGGGAAAAAAGAAAAACATGCAAGTACTCTACAAGTAAGAGAAAGATCAACACAGACAGGTAGGGAATATTCCCTCCTGGGTTACGCGCCAGACAAAAGGGATATTCACAAGGACGATATGCAGGAATATTTTGACACGTGTCAATAGTAGAATCTCTCTTTTTCCCTCTCATGTTCTTCCTTTTACGTTAAAGTTGTGAAAGTTCGAGCCCGACCCACTTATCTTAACCAGCGTACAAATAAATATAAAAACTAACATAGGCTACTCACGAGCAGGAGTTCATGTATGGAAAGGAAATGTTTTTAACATAGGCTTCTCGGTGTATATAATGTTAATTAGCATAAGCTTTGTAATTTTACACAAAACTACCTCACTAACAACCTCTTTTCCATTAGAACACAAAAAATCATTAAAATTTAGGAGGTAATTGATAATTTAACCCATCACATCCTTAGTTAACATATAAGTTTTAATTAGTACTACTTGTGGATTGTGATGTATTTAAAAACTAATGATTATGAAACGTAACTTCTTTATTCTTCAGAAGTTCATTTGCAGAGGTAAACATGTACAATTCTGCCTGAAAGTGTTACTGTTTCTGGATAACTAGCAGTGTATAACGTGATATTCTGCAAACCAGAAATCCATGTAACAATTATCTTTATGAGATGTCCTATCCTGGGAAGGAAACATCTTATCCTACCGGAAAGATTTCTTTCCCTAAAATCCTCAATGTTAGCAACTCAAATCTTCTGTACCATCAACCTTATACTAATCTTGTGCCACTCCATCTTAATCATTCATTCATATGAGATTCACATAAATGGATGGTTAAGATGACGTGGCACAGGGTTAGCATATGGTTGGTAGCATAGAGGATCAAGTCTCCAATGTTAAAAGGCGCAGGCTGTGAGCTAGGCTATCCTACAACTGCCGATCTACATCTTTTTATTGTCATATATTGTCACACTCTTTATTATAAAGGACCAACTTGTGGACCACTATCCCCTCTCTGGTTTTCCTCAAAATTCTCAATATGTATTTTTCCGAAAGATGTCTTCATATATAGTACTGGAAGAATCTAATGGGTATCTTGTAGGACTTCCTCGAGTTTCAATTTTCGAGAAAGTCACTGTAAAACAGACTTATTATAAGTGTAATAAGGGAGAGCGTTTGGTCGACTCCGGTGGGTCAGCTACTCTCATTGAAGGACATAAAAATTGTGGATCAATTCAACGTTTACAAACTGAGGGCTTACTCTCGGCTAATTTTTGCTAACTATCATGATTCATATATATAACTACTAAGGAGATTGTTACATCAGTAGATTGGACTATCTTATAAAAAACAATTCATCCCAACTCCCATATGGATTACATAGCTTGTTGTCTGGAATATAATTTAAAGTCGTCCTTTGTCTATGACCATGCTAGTTGACATTTCAATTCATAACTGTCAACTTAAGTCGAAGGTTACAACATAATTTGTACAAGGCAAATTGTTGAATTACCACATAAATCATCTCACATATTTACTTCTTATCTATGATTGGTTTTAGTTTCCAACCCATCCTGAGCTCATTAGCTAAAATGTTTTCTTTTTTGGCACATTATCATTCAAATTTATTCAATATCCAACTCTAATATATAATATACACTTTTTTTAAAGAATTTTTCTTAATTTTCATATCAAATTACCTTTTTATTTAATTTTTGATATATTTTCCGATAGTTATACATATTTGACTTTGGAATAAGATTTACTAAGAATTGGATGCTATTTTAAATAGAAATATAGAGAAATCACAATAATTGGATGAGTACAATAAGTGTATGAATTAAGTGCAGTAAGAGACACGATCTATATATAACATCATCACTTAGGGAGAGATCATGTAGCGTTAGAAGAAAATTCAAAGAGTAAAATGGCCTGAGCATGGTTGTGCCCCAGGCTGTATGCAAGTTATAAGAGAAATAAGAAGATTCACGATCTAAAGTACAAGCATGTCTAAAATCGTTTCTTTTTGCTAGAAGAAATAAAAAGATCCATGACTTGGGCCACAACTATAGCTCAGACCATATTCCACGACATAAAATATTCAAAGCACAAAAATTTTAATTCCTAAAAGAGTTTCAAATACTTTAAATAAACGTCTTGAAGGTTTTATTTCACTTAAAAAGTAAGCGCTAGCTATTTTAGAGTTTCATAAATCCTCAGAAGATCAATTCCAAAGTTGTTTTCATTGGCCAAATTAAGATATGAATTTATCTGAACAAATGAAGTTGTCAACAACATTAGAAATTTCATTTAGAACTAGTTCTATTATGATTTCTTTTGTTATTATTATTATTATTATTAGACATGATTGGTGGTTGTATATTTTTCTATCTTTGGATACAGAAAACCCTAGTATTTACTCTTGTATGGAATGATTCGTTTTGATTTATGAATTTTTATATTTTTTACAAGTTATCTTTGACTAATCTTAATGCCAAATTAATTATGCTAGTAAGTAAATTTGATCCAAATTTAATTGCAAATGCCTTGAAAAAGTCTAATTGTGAATGAACTTCAACTTATATAGAAGGAGTTAATAGGGTGCTAAATATAAATAATCTACATGATCTCTCTGTGTTAGGACGAAATCTTATTTTAATGCATTTAAAAGAGTGCTAGCTTGGTAAAGATACATGTTAACAAACTAGAGAACAAATAGTTGTAGTTTGAGAAAGTAAAATTTTAATATCTGAGAAATTTTGTCAATCCAAATAATACATCCACTCCAATTTAATCCAGCCATAAGATTAAGGTTTATACTAGGAAAAGTATTTATCTAAGCATTGATTTACAATTGATTTCTCTATTTTATAAATTGTTTTTTTATTTATTATTCTCTTAATTAATTCTTATTTAATTTTTTTATTCACATCTATCAAAATCCTCTATTGATTATTTGTGTGCTAACGAGGATTTTTAACCGTTTCTAGATCTAAATCGCTTCCTCGTGAGATTGGCTACTACTTACCATTCTATTACTTGCTAATGATATATGCACTTACCTTAGTTATGGGTAATAGAATTGCAATATGAAAGACTTAAGTAGACATAAAGTTTTTTGCACTATTTCTTAGGAAGTAAGTATTTTTTTTATAGATTTAATAATTATTTTTTTGGTCTTATCTATTTCTTCTCTTTTTGTTAAAATTTTTTTCTAAATCTTGATTTATTTTTCTTTGTACTTATTTCACTTTAATTTCAGGGGTGTACTAACCAATATTATGTTTTCCTTGAATAAGACCTAAATTTCAAAAGTGCACTTCGTCGAAATAAAAGAGAACATATTAAATAGGAAACTTGAGATACAGTGAATATATAGCCACTACAACAAAGTTGACTTTTGGCTACAAAAAAAAACCTAGTTAAAGGTACTAAAATCGTCACTAATAGGAATTGGAGACGATTTAGTTTCTTCGGAGAAAACATCACCAATCCCATAGCTGAAAATTATAGGTGAGTTTTGTACTAATCGTCGCTAATACATTTGGCTACATTTGTGTGCTAACCGTTGCCAATACATTTGGCTACGCTTATTTGTCGTAGCTAAAAATTATTAGCTATATTTCCAAAACCATGGCTAGAAATTTTTAGCTACATTTCCACAAACGAACCAAATGTTTTTATATACGTTTCTAAAAGCATAGGCAAAATTTTTTGGCCACGTTTGTGAAAAACATAGCCAAATGTTTTTAGCTATGTTTTATAAAATTTAGTAAAATTTTTTATCTACAATTTAATAATTATACCAAGTTGGAATAAATTAATTTTTTAGATTTAAATCTATATTATTCTATATAATGTTTTGATATATTTTTATTGTTAGTTTATTATAAAAGTTTACAAAAATAAATTTATAATTTGAAGCATTGTATATAAAAAATATCATTAAATTTTTTTGTATATAAGATTTTAATTACAACTTTGAAAATCCTTATATACAAAATAATAAATACAGAGACTAGTTTACAAATTATAATACAAATTACTCAGCAGTTGCATCATCTTCAAACCTGTAATTGCAAAAAAATTATTAAATTTAAATTATAATACAAAACGAAGTTAAAAGAAAAAAGTATAAAAGATGTAATTAATACCATTTACTTTCATCTTCACTGCTATTATAAATCTAGGCCAAGTATTTTTTTTGAGGTACTTATCATGTTTGACCAACTTTTTTTGAGTATGTTATAATTTAGCTTTAAGCATCTTGTTTTCTTCTTCAAGACATTGAACGTATGAGGATCTTGATGAGGTTGAAACATTTAGGTTACGGTCAAAACTAAGACTTTTGATATAACCAGAACGTAAACCAAACACAGTATTGCAAATGTTTTCTACATTAATCTCATTCCCCTCAGACATTGGTTTTTATAACAACTCTTGCATCTTATACTAAAATTAAAAAAAATAAAACCAATATTCAATGTAAATATTATTAGTTAGTGCTACATAAATAAATAGAGTTATTTTAAACAAAATTTATCCTTGCATAGTTATTTTCTGCTTCGTCTAACATCCACTATTGACCTTCCTTATAGCGAGTGACTTTATATAATGTAATCCTATCACACTCTTGTATATATATTTCCTTCTCACTCTATTTTATAAAAGAAAAAATATAAGGTACAATAAATAATATAGTATTTATTGATATAATTATAACTTGTAAACAAAGATCTTACATATTCATTTCAGACGACTACAAATGATTTGGACCCTTAATTGTGAGGTGTTTTCATTTTTCCTCTATTGACCTTTGCCTTCTCACTTTTTCCTAATAAAGAAAAAAGATTAGATAGCAGTTAAATCATCTAACAAGATTAATGGAAACAAATGTGAAGGGAAAGAAAACAAACTTGAACTTTGGGAGAGGCCCAATAATCACACAAAATATTCCAATTTTGTTTAGAAATTCATTCCGAAACATGCCTCCTTGCCCTTGCATCAGAAGGAAAAAATTTGTGGGGAAGTGGGATATTTGTGTGTTTGAATGATTATCCAAGATCTCTAAAGTCATTTTCTCAATATTTCTTCTTAATTACAATGTTTTTATTGTTTGTTGTAAATTCAAGTTTAAGATGTTCTCTCTTGCTAATGGTTTTGGTTAGAAAGAAATAATGCAATATATTTATACCCATGTTCAAAATTAATGCATGGATTGATCACAGCTACAAAAATAAGTAGTGAACTTTACGTTGATTGATAAGCATCTTTGTATTAGATATGATGATAAAAGACTTAAAAAAGTTATATGGTATATGTTTTATAATTTGGTAGTGTATTTATGTATGTTGGGACTTATGTTTGGAATAAACAATGTATAAAAGTACTAATTATGTGTGTAATACAAACTTTCTTTCTTATGTGAATAGGTTATAAACTTAAGTTCAACCAGTTATACTAACTTATTCATGTCCATTAATAATCTTAGGAGTGTGTCAGATATTAAAAGAATATTCAAATAAGAATTTTTCTATTTATAAAGATGTCAGATCATTTATAAATCCATTGCATGTGCTCTGGGTTTTATTAATCTTTAAGGGTGAGTGACCAACTTAGACTATGCTTGCGTAGGGGATTTTTGGCTGGTTAAAAAAATTAAATTACGATGATCTTTGTTTCTTCCATTAATATTTTTAATTGCATATAACTTCATATAATTTTTTGCTTCTTTATTTAATTGAACACTATGTTTTTACATTGATTATATCTATAACTTGTTTTTGTTTCTACTGACTTTTCAGAATAAAACTGTTAACATAAATTCATCGTGAAATGTCAACGTGATAGATAGTTTCCGATGATAGAAATGAGCTCCAATGGGAGGTATCTAGCAGAATTATCCTTGCTAAAGAACATATTAATGCATAACAAATCTACTCACCAATGTAATCATCACTTACATTCAATGGACGATCTTCTTCTTAAGGTTTTTAGTATCATTCGAATTAACCCTCTTTCTTTATTATCTTTATCTCATTTTCTAGTAAGAAGTTATTAGATGAGCCTATGATTGTATATATGATAGGTGTAGGTTGCATTGTATTTTTGTAGGTAATTTAGTGTGTTTAGTGATTAATTTGAATGTTTAGTGTGTGTTTAGGTGAATAAATTGTGTTAGTTCATAAATATTCATGTTTTAAGTGTTTTTTGGGTTAGAACATGTTTTTGAGCTTCAATTATATATATATATATATGAGGTGTCGTGTGTTTTAAGGCATTCGGAGGAGTTTCAAAGTAGGCCTGAACCAAAACACAGGCCCACAATCCTAGCAGGTAGGCCACGATCGTGACAGAAGCACCATCACAGGCCCACAATTGTAGCAGGCATGCCATGACTGTGACAAAAGCACTAACACAGGCCCACGATCGTGGCATGCAGGCCATGATCATGACAAAAGAATCAACACAAGCCTAGGCCACGATCGTGATGAAAGCTTGAGCATAGGACCACAATCGTGGGGAGTCAGTTACAATCTTGAAAGAGAGCATATTGTGGCTAGTGTGCAAATAGACGCGAGGTTGCTTCCAGATTTGAGTTTTCGAAGAACATTTCAGGCATTTCGAACCCTGGAAAGACACTAGGGTTATCTTAGTTAGAAAAGACTATAAAAGCATTATGATATAACCTTAGAAGGAGTTCTACAATGAATCTACATTTGAAAACCCTAAATAAAGAGAGAAAGAAGAGAGAGAGAAAGAAGAAGAGCAAGAAGAGGAGGGTTCCAATGCCAAAGCTTCCCGAATTAGGTGATCTCACGATGTCGCTGCTTTCATGAATCATCCAACCTAAGTTTCATTTCCTCCCCATTTCCCTTTTCAGTCATTTAATGTGTAAGGTTAGGATGAGGTATATGGTTATGGATTTAGAATTGTTAACAATGTTCTAACCTTTCCTTTGGGATTTTGCTTATATTTAACGTTAATTTGGTTAAATTGTGTTTATTTAGTTTGGGTGCTGTGATTGATTAATGTATATGCATGTTTTGATAACAAATAGAGAGTATGAGTCGGATAAAAAGGATTGGATTGGATTAATGAGAGATAGGCGATCTAATTGACAACATAATCAATCTAGTAGGTAATTTCATGGAGAGAGATCTCGTTCGAGGCCTGATTGTTTATTATAGAGCTTAGAACTAATTAGAATTATAGGTAATTTGTGAATTGAGAGATTGCAAGTCCATAATTCAATTAGGGTTTATAATTTAGGGAATGATTATAACTTGAAAGAGAGTAATCAACTCTACAATCATCTAAAACCAACACCCCATAAACACATAAATGACTACATTAGCATTAATGATAGGTAAAATCTCCTCTCTCATAACTGGATTAATTTTCTTGACAAATTTTTGTTGTTACATTATTCGTTTGTTGTTGGTTTGTTTGATTTAGTTTATTTTTCAGTCTATTATTTGAATTACAGTCTTAAACCAAGCACAACCTGAATTAAGTGGTGCCTAAGTATAATCTCTGTAGGACGATATTCACTTTTTGTTACAAGTAATAACCCATATACTTAAAGCTTTTAGCGTAAAACAAGTAGTTTGTTTTTGCAATCAACAAGTTTTTTTTGCCATTGTCGGGTATTGTTTTGTTTAACATCTTGTTTAGTTTATGTGACTTTGATTTAAGAGTGTTTAATGCTTTTCCTTGCATTTTTGCAGGTGCATGAACATAAGAAGCATAAGAAGGTCTAACAAGCTTAGTGAAAAAGAGTTTTCAGATATTACAAGGGACAAAGGAGAGCTAAGAAGAGCTAGACATCGAGACAAAATACAAAGGAATATGGTAGAAGAAGGAGAGTGATCAGTGGTTTGATTGTTTGTAAGTTTTAATTAATAACCCTTGATAATCCATAAGTGCACGATTCGTTAGTGTAGTACCAAAGATGTCGATCCCACGTGGAGGGAACTAATCTAATCCTACAATCTAATGCTAGAAACAAATCAAAGAAATTCAAAATGCAACGAAACTAAAATGATAATTTAATTCAATAACTCAAATTAAGAATCAAATACGAAAATACTATTTATTAAGCAATTGCAACACACCTAAGAATTAACTGAAAGAAATTATCAATTGAGAGAAAGGGAATTTTACCTATCTTCAATGCTAACCTAATTGATTATGAATTATTGGATTGTTAGTTCTAGACTATCTTAGGGTTGATTACTCTCTCTCGAGTTATAACCTTTAACCTTAAATCATAAACCCTAATCAGATTATGGAGGTTACAATCTCTCAATTCACAACATATCCAAAACTCTAATTAGCTTTAATTTTCTCTAATAAACTATCAGAAACCTATGTAAGATCTCTCTTCACACAAATTCCCGATTTGATTTAATTCTTATTCTATTAAATCACCTAACTCTCGTTAGTCCAATTAATTGTTTTTCATTCGATTTACCCTCTTAGTTTATTATCGAATTATGTAATCACATACTCAAACCACAACAAATCCAATAAACACATAGACAATCAGATTTTCATTAATTCAAGAATAAAATTTTGAAGGTGAGTTTAGAACATCCTCGACATTCTAGATCTATCATCAACTATTTATTCTAATTATATACAATAATAAAATTGAAAATAAATAGGAAATACAATCTAAATGGATGATGGGAGGTAGCGATACCGGGAAACCTCCTGATCTAGGAAGTAGTCGAGGCAGCATCTTCTCATCTTTTCTCTTCCTACTTCTCTTCCTCTATCTATCGATGATTTCTCTCTAGCATTTTACAAGGTGGTTGATGCAAAAGCTCCCTTTTGCCTCTTTTCTTGTTCTTTAAATATCCTATTGTGTTTTGGGTAACCCTAGGATTTTTTTGGGGTCTAAAAGGTCCTAAAAATCTCTCAAAACTTGACGTTCTTAAGTGTCTGTGTGTCTGTCCGACGTAGGCCACAATCGTGGGCCATTCCTTGGGCTTTTGTCACGATATAGGCCAAGATCATGCGCCAGCTCTGGTGATTCTGTCACTATCATGGCCTGACATGCCACGATCGTGGGCCGTTGTTTTGGCCCTAATGTCTCCAAAACTTCTCTTACTTCAATGTTGACCTTAAAATACTAGTAAAGACATCAAGGTACCTAAAAAATATAATATTTAATCTCAAAAACTTGTACTAACCCATAAAACACATAAAACATAAATAATTAACAAACTAACACAATTCTAACCTAAACACATACTAAATGATTGAATTAACAACTAAACACATACGAAATTATGCCCTAAAACACGATGCAATTTATACTTATTAGAGAGAAAGGAGGAGCTGAGACGTCATTGATGGACTTTATAAGGACAGGTTTCAATCCTCAAGGAGTTGCAAGGCCAACAATTCAAGATAATAATTTTAAGATTAAGTCGACATTCCTTACATAATTTAGAGCAGTTTGTAGTTTTATAGGTTATCTAACAAAGATCCCAACGCCCATCTTGCAAATTTCTTGGAGATCTGTAATAACTTCAGGTTTAATGGGATGTCAGATGATGTTGTGATGTTAAGATTTTTTTTTTGAGTGGTCCAACCTAAGTTTCATTTCCTCCCCATTTTCCTTTTTATTCATTTAATGTGTACGGTTGGGATAGGTGTATGGTTATATATTTTGAGATGTTAATGATGTTCTAACTTTTCCTTCAAGATTTTGCTTATATTTAATGCTAATCTAGTGAATTGTTTTTATTTGATTTATGTGCTATGATTCATTAATGTATTTTCATGTTTCGGTAACAAACCGAGAGGGTAAGTCGGATAAAAGTTATTGGATAAGATTAATGAGAGTTAGGTGATCTAATTGACCACTTAATCAATCTAGTCATTAATTTCATGGAGAGAGATCCCGTGTGAGACCTGATTGTTTATTAGAGAGCTTGAAAACTAATTAGAATTATGGGTAATTTGTTAATTGAAAGATTGCAAGTCCATAATTCGATTAGGGTTAGCAATTTAGGGAATGGATATGATCGTCTAAAACTGACACCCTAAAAACACACAAATGGCTAGATTAGCATTATTGATAAGTAAAATCTCCTCTCTCATAACTTGATTAATTCTCTTGACGGATTTCTAATGTTATATTATTCATTCATTTCTAGTTTGTTTGGTTTAGTTTATTTTTCAATCTATTATTCGAATTAGAGTCTCCTAAACTAAGCTGTGCCTAAGCTCAATCTCTATGGGATGATATCCACTTTTTACTACAAATAACGACCAATATACTTGCAGTTTTTAGCGTAAAATAAGTAATTTGTTTTTGCATTCAACAATTTACTATGTGTTGTGTAAAGCGTCCTTAAATCTTCAAGAGAAAGTAGATGAAAATAGAGGTAGTGGGAATGTCTCGATAGTCCATACAGGATTAGGCAAATTGGAACTTTTGAAATAATTGTCAATTGCGAAAACTATGCATTTCGTTGTAATGATGATAGAGTCATTTAATGAGGTATGCATGTTTTCGAATTTGGGTTCCTTATACCATTTTATTTAGCTTTTTTAGTTTTTAAGATTTATTTTTTCAAAGGACTGTGAAGAAATTAAGGTAATTATTCTATCCTATTTGGTCCTTAATTGAAAAGTATGGTACGTGTGATTCATCTAATTCACTATTCCATACCGCATATGGGAAATTGTTTAATGTATCTTCTGCTAGTTTAGTTAAAGCCAAGAAGTTGTTGGAAGAAGCTATCAATAAACCAACTACTGGAGAAGATCTTTGTTTATTTCAATTGATGCCTTCGAAAGTGTAAGGAGCCTTCTTGGGAATCCAAATATAGGGAACTCCTTTACCTTATTTGAAGAGTCTCATGTCATTTGGAATCTAGAAAAATAATTATTTCTTTTCCTCTTCGATGGAATAGGCGTGAAATCCATTAGATTTTTCTCTTTATTTATTATTTTGTTTGCAAGAATTGTTAAAGTTGTAATTAAAATTTATATTAATTACCATATATCATTATATTATATTACTTACCATATATCATTATTTATTGTTTTTCGGTAAGAATCATATATCATTTTATTACAAAATTTATGTTAAAACTATTTGAAAATTTTGTCATACCATATAAATTTGTCAAATCATATAATTTAAAATAGAAATAAATATTATAAATCTATGTACTATTAATTAATTTTAAGTTTATAGTTTCATTAAATTGTTGAAATGATTTGACATTATTGTTAGACAAATTTATTTATAGACTTACAATCATTGTCAATAATATTAAATTTGATTTTTATTAGTCTGATATTTAGTCACAAAATGATCAAGTCAAAGTTTTTGAATTCATAATTATAAATAAGAGTCATTTTGTTACTTAAGCATTTAGCGACGATTTCAAAAATTATCGTCAAAGGTTAAACATTTCATGAGGATTACTAAAATCGTCACAAAAGGATAACCCTCTTACGATGACTTAGGAAAAGTGTCACCAAAAGCTTACCATTTGGCAACAATGTTAGATAATCATCCACAAAGGTTTACTATTTAGCGACGAATTTGTAAAACATCACCAAAAACATATTTTTAGCTACAGTTTTGAATCGTTGCCAAAAGAAAGTAATGAAAGGGCTACCTTATTATAATGAACTTAAAATAAGGATAATGATGGAATACATAAAACTATCTCTTATGGGGAAACAATCTACCATTGTAAACCCAGAAATTAGTGCTAATTATTTCAACTTTAAACCTAATAAAATCCAAATATTGTAATAAAATTTGAAGTTAGATTATCGGATAAGGATCCCACTATACACATCACCAATTTCTTAAAGATATGTAATACTTTTATGATTAATAAGGCCAATAAAAATGCAATTAAGATGAGGTTAGTTCCATTTTGATTAAGGGATCAGTCCAAACAATGTTTGAAAGCTTTACTTATAGCATCAATTACTATATGTGAGAGTTCTGTAAAGAAATATCTTGTTGAATATTTTCCACTATCCAACATAGAGAAGTTAAAGAATGACATCTCTTCCTACTGACAATTTGACATAAAAACTTCATAAGAATTATACGACGGATATAAGGAATTGTTCAACAAATTCCATATCATAAAATTTCTATATAAATGCAAGTCTAGACCTTTTATGATGGTCTGGTCAATTCTAATAAGTTTATGATAAATGTTACAACTGATAGAATTCTAAAGTTAACTATATAATTGATAGAAGAGATGAGAAAGAATAATTACCAATGGCAATTAGGAAGAGCAAGGAAGAAAAAAATATTAAGAATTCATAATGTAGATGTCATGAATACTCTAATAGCTTGTATGGAAGTACTAGTAACAAAAAATGACAATTTACACTTTCCATTAAGAACAACTTATATTATGAGTTGTAAATTCTATGGGAGAGGACATCAAGGAATAAAATGTTAAGTTGGTAATTTTATAATGAAATAAGTAGAGTAAGTTAATTACACGGGAAATTTATAGAGGTAAAATACACAATCCCTATAGCAATATATAACATTTAAGGTAGAGATCATCCAAACTTCTCTTAAAGAAATTAACTAGTTTAAAGATCATCCCCACTAAGACTTTATCAACTTGTGCAAAAAGAGAAATCTAAAAGAGATAATGAGATACTTTATGTAAGTGATAATTCTTGATTTTAAAATCATAAATCTTCAATAAGGAACCTTGAAATTCAAATCCATCAACTATTAAAGATAATAACTAAGAGATTAAAAAGGATATTACTAAAGATATCATGTTTAATATTAGGGAGCATGTTAAAAAAATTATCTAAAGACTAAGGAGTTGATCTATACCATAAAGAAAGAAGCAAATATTTAGGAGGAGTATGAAACATATCCATCAAAGAGAGATCTAAATGATGAAGTTTTAAAGAAAAAATTAGATAAAGAAAACATCGACAACCCCTAAGACACATTTCTACCAAAGCTAGATGATATAGACGGTTTTAATATTTTATGTATTATTGGTTGAGTTTATATTAATAAGAAACTAATGGATTTAGAGACTAGTATCGTCATATGTCATACTTACGAAACTAAGATTAGAAGAATCAAAACATGAGGATTAAGAAAAATGTCACAATAAAATTGATTTATTTATATTGCCAATAAACTTTTATATTCTAGATATAGAAAAGGATGAAAAATTACCTAATCCTTGGTAGATCCTTCTTTGTTACAACAAGTTCATTAACACATATTAAGAAAGGAAAATTAACTTTTGGGGTTGGAGATAAAGAAAATTTTTAAATGATATACTTAGTGTATGCTTAACAATGACTCAAGACAAACTAATTGTTCTAACTTTGATCATCATGCAAGAAGTTAAGGTGTCAAAGAAAGGAAGGACAAAGAAAGAGTAAGGAAGAAAGTCAAAACAAGACATAAAAACCCTATGAATAACACTTTCTATAATCATTGCGAAGGAGGGAGTAACCATATTACTCCAAAAAATCAATCAAGTTTAAGAAAATTTTCAATTAAAAGACTTTTAAAAAGCACTTATTGAGAAGCAACTTAACCAAAAATTTTAAGAACTTTTAATTTTATTTTGGGAGTTCGCAATGTTAGACAATTAATTTTGATTATTAATTTTTATTTGTCTCGGTTTGTTTTTATTAGTAGTTAAGATTTTTTTAATACTTGTTTTAAGTGGGATAGAAAGATCTTTGGCCTAAGACACACTTGTTTGCAAGATTATATCCTAAGCAAATTTGCTCTAAAAGAATCCATCTATGGTATTATTAGGGACTTCCTCTTGCTATCTAATTCACTACTTAGAGATGGCAACATAAAAAAAAAGCATAACCTCTATTTCTTCATGAACATAAAGCTACTTAAATATAGGTACACATTGCCTTATATTATCTTGGAAAAAAAATCTAAAGATGGAATTACATCATCAAGTATAATTACCCTCAAATTGATGTTTCTAACTCACAAACTAATCATAATGGATAAACTATAGCCATTTTTGTTTACATTAAAATCGTTTCAATTAATTGTTTTTAATATTTTGATTTAGGAATCTATTTTTTGATCTTATTAGTACTCTCACTACTATAAATAATATTTTTATGAAGAAGTGCAAGTGTTCAATATAGCAATTAATTAATTTACCTCACTAGAAATAACATCTAGGAATTTTTGAAGTTTTTAAAAGGATCTTCCTATCTAGTAATATAATCAATCATTTTACCTCACTAGAAATAACATCTAGGCATTTTTGAAGTTTTTAAAAGGATCTTCCTATCTAGTAATATAATCAATCATTTTAAAGACTTCTTTTTATAGAATAGGTCCAAAAACTTTTTCTAGATTAGCAAGTCTTTTACAAGTTTGTTCCAAGTTATTTCCATTAACTATTGGCATATAAAACAAATTGCAATTATAATATGATACCTATTGTCACACAGGATAATTGGAAGCAATTCTAGGCCCATAATTTTTGTCGTTGATTATAATTAATTTGAATACAAGTTTTTCAGCATATTTTTTGTTAAAACCTTCTGTGCAATAGTTTTAAATATATTTTTGGACTTAACAGAACATAACAATAAGTGGTAACACAATTATCTGGTTAATTTTCAACTAACACTAGTAATATCTAGTAGGGTTAGTGCAGTTAAAGCCATGTTTTATTGATATATAACTAGTAAGGAGATAATAACACATGTGGCTAGGGCTACCTTATTTAATGCAATTACACTTCATTTACTCTAAGGATTACATAAGTTTTTATTTGGAACATATTTATATTATTTCTTTATATTTCAATTTAGTACCTTTCATGACTAGTAACTGCTATAATTTTCATTGAACTTAGTCTACAACAAAGCTAAGTAATTTCTGGACTGTCATAATTTCTATATAGCTTTGCGACTTCAAGGCAACATTGTGCACAATTTGTTTTAAGTCCAATTTCTATTGACTTTCCATATGACTCATCCTATATAACTACGTACGACATTATTCCGATGTATAATTAGTTTTAGTGTCCAACCTATGCTGCACAGATTAATTTTCACGTTTTTCTTTCTTGGCATGCTATCATGCCTTGAAGGTTTGTCCAACAAGTAACAAAATTCATACCTTATTATCAAAAAGAGTTTGAAGAGTTTAATGGATTGATACTTTTGCCATGTTAGACAATTACAATCACAGGTCGTAAATTTGAGCATCCAATTAAATCCAATCCAAGATTAGCACGTTGCTTTTTAATTAATTTGATCAAGCTATGGCAAGTCTAATAACTCCATTAATAATCATGTTTTCATTTCACTTTTTTTCTCAAATCAGTATTTCTCCGTCCACTTGAAATTCAATCCAAAGTTTTGAAGTTTTATATACTACATGTTAATTAGTAAGAAGCAATATGCTTTAAACTTCTACACATAACTAATGGATCTCTGACAATACTCATATAGGAGTGCGGAACTTAAGGCTATTAAAGTCAAATTTTCTTTTATAGTACATATACATTAAAAGAATAAAGTTGAATGTCATTTCTTGTGTATTGTTCTATTTCAATACATAAGTATTTAAACATATAAAAGATAGGCTAGCATATGAAGATTACATATATTCCACTATAAGAAAAATGGGGTTTAACGATGGAAATTACCGACGGAATGTGAAGGTTTTCTATTGGCAAGCTAAGTTAGTGATGAAATTTAACAACGGAATGAGTCGTTAGAGAAATGGTCATAGGTAATAATTGGTGAAGGAGTTCAAATATTCCATTGCTAATTTATCGATGGATATTTTCTGTTATATCGCTATATTTAGCGATGGTAATTTTTGTACTGTCGGTATCTTTAGTGACAGAAGATTGTTTGTTTTAGTAAATGTAGCGACGAACAAGGCTCATCCGTTGCTAACTTTACTGATGGATTTCCCAAATCTGTCGATAAATTTGCAACTAATTTTATCGAGGGATCTTAGTCAGCGGTAAATTTATTGCATTTTATAAATGAATTTTGGTGGTCTTACTGATGGATTTTGGTGGTCCGTTGGTAAATTCATTGCATTTTACTGACAAATATTTTTTTTCCTTTAGTGAATTTACTGAAGCTGTTTTTTAATTTTCCCTGCATTTAATTTTATTTGATAGTCTTATGATTGATGTATAATTTATACAATTATCAGTTATCTGTTGATAATATTTTGATTTGTATCTACATTTAATTTGTTAAAACAGAAAGTTGATTGATGATATTCATTTGGTGAACATGGATGCTCTGAATGTTGCGATGAGGTGCTGCCCTTCCCCTTCAACTCATACATCTTATTACAGAGCTAGGTTATGTACTCCATCGAGTATTGCAACTGAGTTGTCAGTGCCTGTACTGTGCTCTCAAGCTCATGAACTTCATTAAATGCAGACCGCCTATTAGATGCTACTGTACTGGATGTAGATGATTGCGAATAATATGTGTTCGCAAATGAACCTAAGCTGAAGATCCTTCCACGACGGTCCCTACCACCCATTGCATGAAGATATGTTTGAATCTCATTAACAGCTTTAGACTGCTGAGATTGCCGTTGAATGCTTTCTTGTACTTGGTCTTATCAAAAGGCAATGTTTATGTTAATAACTGATAATTATTAAACGTTAATATTAAAGCATAAATTTCACATACATTTAGTTCTCTACATCTGGTGTTGACCAAGTTCATACCGTCATGCTTCTTAGTGTGAGTGTGTAAAAAGAGCTGTCGGAGTGTAGGCTTCGTAGCTATAGACTTTTCCTACATCAGAATAAAATGTTATAAGTGAACTACAGTTTACAAAAATTTCAGCAAAATTTTTCCTATTTTAATGATATTTACCCCCTTTTGAACAAAGAAAGTAACTCAACAACATAGTTAAATATGGAACCATACATTTATCACATTATCAATCTCCATAATACAAATATTTTCATTCCAAAATTCATACATCAACTTAAAGTGAAATACGTCAAAGTAAAAGAAATCGTAATATAAGTGTAAAGTGTAGATACTTACAAGTCTCTCTGTATGCTCGTGGTGGGTAATAAACCACCTAATGTGTATGGAAAGACTCTCTTCTCTCGGTCCTCCACGTCTGTTCGTAGAATTACGCTCTGAAATAAACATTGCCTCAGGTGATTTCCAATACTGCTGCCAATGACTCTATATTTCTTCAGAAATATAAGGAAGATCTCACATTAGTCTTGTGTATTGCACCAACAAAGTCTCTATAACGTATGAGCTCGTCTCTCCCATACTTTATAAATAATCACGTCAAATTTTGAATCCTAAAAAAATTCTTTATGAAAAAAGAAAAAACATATGATAAGTACTTTAACCTACAATATTTACCTAATAAATGTATAAAATTTAATTAAAAAAGTAAAAGTATATTTTTTGTAGTTAAAACTCTTGATAATAAAAATCCTTTGTCACCTGACAGATATTCTTCCATATATAACCCTCAAGATCAATCTTCTCTTTGAACTTGGATGTCATGTTTCTTAAGCACGGTCCAAACATAATCAACCTAACATAAAACAATTTTATATCATTTTTAAACTTAAACCTATAACTTATTTATAAATATATGGTGTTTCATATATTTTCACTTACAGATTATTGATAATTATGATGTAAGTTCTTCCATCAACTCTCTCGCTCCAGGCTACAGGTCGTCTCCTTCATCCGCAACGTTTATCCCTGATATCTCTGTCGATATAAAGGTGGTGGATGGTGTAAAGTTATTAGATGGTGCAGCAGCAGGTATGAAAGGTGATGCCTCATCTGTATGTGCAGTAGCTGGAGGTACAACATCTGATTTTGTTGCAGCTGTAGAATGTGATGCTTCACATGGAAAGTAACTAGCTCCAAATCATGGTCCGAACCTTGGATGCATCATATCTTGTTTTCTCTTTGGTGGCATATTTTTCTTGAAATTCATATTTTATTGAATATTCTAGAAATATAACAATTTCAATTCAATACATAACAATATATTATTGATTTAATAGTTTATTTATTGAATATAATATTCTATTACAAATACAAATTAATTACTACAACAATCAATTGTAAATCAAAATCATCGTCATCTTCTTTTTATGAAGAATTAGAATCAAACTCATGCTCTCCAGATCTCTCACCCTCCTCATTCACTCTAGATGAAATTTCAACATATTCATTATTTGGATCATTCAAAGGTTCATTATTGTCATATGTAACAGATGCATTTATTTCATAAATATCTTACTGAAATGCTTCACTTTCAATTCTATGTTCTCTGTTTCCATGTGATTTAAAAACATCTCTAGGTTTAACTTTACAAACGGCCAACCAATCTAACATATCTCATCATAAGTTGGGAAAAAGGAAATAATACACCTGGATCGTTTGCATTGCCAACATGAAAGATTCAAATTGTCAAAATCTTCTTCTCTGGTTGATTTCAAATAGATTGTATCAACTATGCATGTTTGTACTAACATTAGGAGTTGAATCAAATCATAATACAAATATCACACTCTGCTTTATTGACATTGCAGGGTACTCAATTTGAAGTATCTCAATAATTTTACCTTAGTAATCCATCAATTCTCCCTGCTTGCAAACCTGACTATTTACTGTTGCCATGCTATGACCATCATATTCTGTATGATATTTGAATCCATTAATGAAACACAATACAAATGATTGAACATTTTGCAAAGCTCCTTTCACAATATCACATATGAACTTGTTCTCTATTGGATTTTCTAAGGCCTACATAAAAGAAATTATCATATTAAATAGTATAATGTTATTTGGACATTTTAATCGTATAATTCAATTATTTCAATAATTGTAAGTGAAAAATTACATATTTCTCATGTAACACACCACTTTTATAGAGCATATGCTTGAATGTAATGATGGTATTTGAGAATATGTACTATGAGGATTGCATGTTAAGATGATCGAAAATATTTATTGCAAAATTTCCATACATCAAACACATCTTAAGCAACTCATATTTCATTTAAGCCCATTTCATTACAAACTTATTCAGTCGAAAAAGTCATCACATTTTAGAATTAATTAATATAATGTACATCAAATGCAGAATACAATGTTTAACACAAAATTGACTGAAGACATATACAGGTGCAAACTGATCCTGACCACTAGTTCATGTTCATATGCAATGGCTTTACTCCAATTAGTCTAACTGGATATCTCTTCTGAACCTGAAAAGCCACATTGCAATTTTTGATGAGTTTTGCGAACCTAGTGAGTGAACCATCATTGATGATCTCACTCAAGTCAAATACACAAATATCACTTATGCAACCAATTTCACACCATTTTCCATCTCAAAAAGGCATAATGGATGTCACATATTTCACATACATTCTTTTAGAACATGTATGACCCAATCAATCACATTATCATGATATATCACTTTATCATCATAATTTCACAAAAGGTTTCATAATCATATAATTCTTAACTATACAAAAGTAGATGCATATGAGACTCCAAATTTGTTATTATTTATTGAGACCGAGCACCTTTTAGATACAAATACTGGGCTCAGTCAGATACAGAAATCACGGAGCAAAGCTCTGCGTGCAAAATTCTGAGTTTAAAGTTCTTTCAGATTGGCTACTCTGATCACAACACCTTTATCTGAACATCCATTTTATGTAATGCATCAAATCATAAAATATTCCATGAATAACATTAATTTATGATGGACAGAAAGAAGCTTAGATTCATCAGACCTTAGTCTAGCATTCAACTTTCGTTGAGTATTCAGAAATCATTCAAAATCATATGCTCATATGCAATCAGAGCACTTCCAATACATTCCCAAATATCAATCTCCTAGGACTATTAATGTCTGAAATTCACATTCAGATCATAAAAAATTCAATAATTGGAAGTTAAATAAAATAAATCAATCCTAGGAATATCATCTAGGTTGACTTATATTACGCTCTCGTATATGCTATTGCCTGGATGGTCTGGTAATGTCGAAATGATGGCGTACATCTTGAGCACCTAAATATACATATATTGTACACATTACTAACTTGATCAAATAAATAAATATTCAATTATGCACATAAATATATATGCCATGTTTAATGCATGCTCAATGACTATCCTGGGTATGTTTCCATAATCATAATTCATAATCGTTCACATATTGTCACTTGGATATGTATTGTTTGCATTTAGGTTAATACCTTAAGTAGACTTGGTTATGCTCAATTCATTAACCATACATTTACTAACTCTTTTCAAGCATCATAAATATTTCACATAATTCCCAATTCTCATTCATTCATTCATAATACAATATTCATAACCTTTGGAATACATTTGCTT
>JANZXP010000195.1:14036285-14055185 GCA_027576715.1 Erythroxylum flavicans | reverse complement strand
AACAACCTATTGGGCACTTTCTTTGGGAAAAACAGCCCATTGGCACACATTTAGTAGTCAAAATAGCCCGTTGGCATGTTCACTGGATACCTTCAATGAGAAAAATAGCCCGTTGGCACATCTTTGTTGGGAAAAACACCACGATGACACTGTCACTAGGCACTATAGGTGGGCAAAATAGCCTGTTGGCACGGTCACTAGGCAACTTAGTTGGGCAAAACAGCCCGTTGGCACGTTCACTAGGCACGTTTAGTGAAAAAAATAGCCCGTTAGCGCACCATCAGTAGGCAACACAGCTTATTGGCACTGTCGCTAGGCATCTTCAATAGGCAAAACAGTCCATTGGGCACCTTCAGTGTGAAAAACAACCATTGGAACACCTTCAGTAGGCAAACCAGCCCGTTTGCACACCTTCACTAGGCAAAACATCACGTTGGCACGGTCACTAGGCACCTTCTATGGGAAAATAGCCCATTGACATGTTCGCTAATCACCTTTGGTGGAAAAACAGCCCATTGGCACACCTTTGGTGGGAAAAACACCCCGGTCACATAGTTGCTAGGCATCTTCAGTGGGCAAAATAGCCCATTGGCGTGATCACTAGGCACCTTCAATGGGATAAACAGCCAATTGGCACACAATCGGTAGGCAAAATAGTTGGTTGGGCACCTTGGAAAAAACAGTCCGTTGGTACTCCTTCGGTGGGCAAAATAGCCCGTGGACACGATCGTTAGGCACATTCAGTGCAAAAAAATTACCTGTTGGGCACCTTCGGTGGGAAACACAGCCCGTTGACACAACTTTCGTAGGGAAAACAGCCTGTTGGCACACCTTTAGTGTACAAGACATCCTATTGACACAGTCACTAGGCATCTTTGTTGGGAAAAACAATCCGTTTGGCAGCATCGGTAAGAAACATAGCCCATTGGCACACCTTCAGTAGGAAAAATAGCACGTTGGCACTGTCACCAGGCTCCTTCGATGGGAAAAATAACCCGTTGGAACACCTTCTATAGGCAAAACAACCCGTTGACACGCCTTTCATGGGCAAAACAACCCTTTGGCACGTTCACTAGGCACCTCCGGTGGGACAATAGCTCGTTCGCACACCTTTGGTAGGCAAAACAACCCGTTGGCATGGTTGCTAGGCACCTTCAGTGAGAAAAATAGCCTATTAGCACACCTTCAATGGGAGAAACAGCATGTTGGCACGATCACTGGGAACTTTAGGTGGGCAAAATAGCCCGTTGACACGGTCACTAGGCACCTTCGGTGGGCAAAATAGTCCCTTGGGAACCTTCAGTTGAAAAAACAGCCCATTGGCACACCTTTGGTCTGTAAAATAGGTCGTTGGCACACCTTCAGTGGGAAACACAGCCTGTTGACACACCTTCGATAGGAAACACAACCCGTTGGCACACCTCTCGTGGGCAAAACAACTCGTTGGCACTTTCGCGAGGCACGTTTGATGGAAAAAACAACATATTGGCATGGTCGCCAGGCACCTTTGGTGGGCAAAATAACCCCTTGGCACGACCCCCAGGCATCTTTGATGGAAAAAACAGCCCGTTGAGCAAAATTAAACATTGGCACAATCGCTAGGGACCTTCAATGGGCAAAATAACATGTTGGGATGTTCGCTAGGCACCTTCGGTGGGAAAAATAGCCCATTAGCACACCTTCGGTATGAAAAAAACCATGGTCACACGGTCGCTAGACACATTCGGTGGGCCAATTAGCCCGTTGGCACAATCACTAGGCACCTTTTGGTGGCCAAAGTAACCCATTGGCACGTTCGCTAAGAACCTTCGGTGGGAAAAGCATCCTGTTGGCATAATTTTAGTGAGCAACATAACCTGTTAGGATGGTAGGTGGGCAACACAACATGTTGGCATCATGATTTTATACAAAGTTCCAATTATGTTGACTAGCATGCTCATGTTTTAATAATTTATATTTTCAGACATAATCAACCACAATATGAATCCACTCACTTTGCTCTTGACAAATAACAATTAGAAAACGGAGAGAATTTTAATGAATGGAGACGTAACCTTGACATTGTTCTTCAATATGAACGTATTTTATGGGTATTAACTAAAAATGAGCCTGCACCTCAAGGTGGAGATTCAACTCCTGAGCAAGTTCAATAACATAAGCATTGGCAGAATGTCGATAAGATTAGTAAGTGTTATATTCTAGCTTCTGTCAGTAGCATATTGCAAAAGCAAATTGCTTGTATGAAAACTGTTAGTGTAATGGTTCATCACCTACATGAGATGTTTGGTGTGAGGACCAGGTTTGCAAGTGTGAAAGCTATCCAAACTTTTCATAATCTCAGAAAAAAACCTGGTGAACTGGTGCAGGATTACATGCTTAAGGTAATCTATGTGGTTACTGAGGCTGAGATGCTTGGGGCCGATATGGATGCAGACAAGCAGATGATTATGATCATTAATAGCTTAAACTCTTCTTTTCTGCAGTTTAAGTTGGACTATGAGCTCAATAGTAAGGATTAAGCCTTGAGTAAGTTGATGAATACCCTCCAAAGTGCGGAGGAGATATTGAATATCAAGGCTCATGGGCCAAAAGATAATGTAGCATCTTCTTCTAAGCCCAAGGGTAAGGGCAAGCAAAAGAAGAAGGGTCTAATGAAAGAGAAGACCCAAACAAGGGTCAAGGCCTAACCTATGTAAAAGAAGGACAAAGCGGACACCAAAGGAAAGTGTTTCCACTATGGTGAAATGGGCCACTGGAAAAGAAACTGTGTGGTCTACCTTGAGTCCCTTAAAAGCAAACAAGGAATGAGTTTCCTAAGTTTGTTAGGAACTAGACATGTGGCAGATTTATCTGATTCTTGGATATTAGATTTAAGAGCCACTAACTATGTTTGCAATTCTTTGCAGGGTTCAAAGGAAAAGACTACTTAAAGGCCAGTTTCAAATCAAGATAGCAGATGGATCCTATGTTTCAGCAGAATCAGTGGGAGTAGTTGTCTTGGATTTTCCTAGTTGTTATAGGTTATATTTGGAGGATTTTCATTACATACCAATGATTGTAAGGAACATAACTTCTGTTTTTTGTCTAATAAAATATGGTTATTCCTTATATTTTGAAAATGTTGTTTCCATAAATGAGAATAAGGATTTTATTTGTAATGCGATAATTAAATTGGGATTGTTCTTTATAGAACCTATAATAGGCACACTAAACACCACAAAGTTGATAAAAACAAGACAATCCAATGTCTCTAGCATAAATTCAAGTGATCATTACACATATTTGCCAACCAATATGACACATTGATCGACCAGTACATCAACTCAAAGTTAAATCAAATTAAATGTACATTAAATTTAATAAATTTGACCTAATATTGGTCAACCACTAGCCCATATAAGTCAATTAATGACCTAAAAACATGGTTTTAACAACTTTAAATGCCGAAACTCAATTTTTTAATGCATTTATGATTTAAACACTTACCAAAATTTTTCTTAAAGTTTTTTTGAAATATCAAGAGGATTTTGTATTAAAAACCAAAATCTTCATTGCCTCTTAATGAATGAAAAGACTCATGCAAATATCATTGTTAAGTTAAACATAATTTTTTATACTTCTTAATAATTTAATAATACAATTTTATTTGTTTACTAGTACTCTTGATAGAAAATATATTTCTATTTATCTAATTTACCTTGACCATATTGGTCTCATAGAATTGAGTTTTAGAGAAAAATTATAAATAAGAGTAAATTGGAAGATTATTTTGGATGGAAAAGTATTGATATGTTATTTGGTGCATTGATCTTGAATGGCAGTAATGACGTGACTCCTCTTAATAATGAGGACTTTATAGAAATGGAAGTTGCATCCAATATGATTTAAGTGGATGTACCATATAGTGAAATTTCAGGTGTTTCATTTTTTCTCTTTACTTTTGATTTCACTTATATTTGATGTATATCTTAAATTTTAAATATGCAATATAAATATAAAACTTCTAAGAAATTTTATTATAAGTTTCACATATACTTTAATGTGTTTGTTTAATATGTTGGCCTTACTCTTTTTTAAAATTTGTTTTATATTAATAACTGTGTTTATTAATATAAACATTGACTTTGAATTGTTAATAGACTTAAGTTTATATATTTCATTATGTTATATTATTTATTGTATTAATGTGGACAAATATGAGTAGTTTTAGAATAATGGAAATATTGCTCTAAAATATATAATAAAAGGATTATTTTATAATAAGGACTAAATTTTATTTATCTAAAATTAGGAGACTATTTTATAATCTTATAATAATATCAAAAAAATATCTAGTATTGACTGGTATAAGCATTATACCACACCGAAACTAAAACTAATACTAGCTCTGATATGATATTCATAACTTTACCCAAAAAAATCGCTACTAGGGAGACAACTTTAGTCTTACATTTGGAGTTAAAGCTTTGATTCCTATAGAGTTGAAAATAATAAGGGTAAGGGTAAAACTATAGAATCGTCAATCCAATGATCACTAACTTCTTTTTAAACTCAACTTAGTGAAGAAACACAAGAATGACACAGACATTAAAAAAAAGAAGCATACTAACAAAATATTAGACAATTAAATGCCTACAGGATCAAATCTCAAAATCTCTAAAGTGGGGACTTAGTCTTAAGAAATTGATATTTATTAAATACAAAAGTCATATTTCTTAATAATTTCACTTTAGTTGTCTGACTCAAAAATAAAAAAACTTAATCTTAAAAGCCTCAAGTTAAGGATAAGTCAATTTAACTCCTTAGAAAAAATAATCAACATATAAAGAGGCATTAGGCACATGAGCAATTATAAACAAACAATATATTGATAATTTTAAAGATTTCACTAAAGCAAATAATCAACAAACTATTAGAATTGTAATCTTCATACTTAAAATTTCTAAAACTTTTGTTAAGAAATTGGAAATCTATATCTTTATTATTGTTAGTTTGAAATGCTCAAATTTTCATTAAGAAATTGGAGATAAATCCACATCCTTATGATTATCAAGTTAAATTATCAAAAATGAATTTTAGGGAAATGGATTTAGATTTCACATCCCTATAGTCATTATGTTTAAATTATCTAAATTGTGTTAAGGCATTAAAGGTAGAATTCACATCCTTACATTCACGAGTCTTAAAATTCTTAAAATTGATTAAGGCATTAGAGTTAGACACCATGAGCTTGTCAAATTAAATTTTGGAATTGAAGTTAGACTATATATGCCTATCATCTTCATTTAGTCTATTTAGAATAAGAGGGTAACCATATTCTTCACTAGTTGAAAGTGTGAGAGAAAGAAGGATAAGAAGCTAAATAAAATGGGGTGAAGGCAGTAGGGATGGTTTGTGTTAAACCCCTAAGTTTGAGATAGAGGAATTGTGTGGGCATTGGCAAGCCTTAATGAGTGTTTGACACGTAGAACAATGGAATAAAGCAAAGACTTAAGAGAAGGTAAACTCATTGGTACACATTGACGAAAATCTTCGATGAGATGTAAGATTCGGATGTGAGACCAAAAGAAGGCTTGAGATGGACATCGAGTGGAAGGTTAGCTAGATCACTCAGATAGGAATATACGAGAGTTCTGAGGTAACTTAGTAAGTAAATCAAGCATAGTGTGAGTTTTAGGAGAGTTTCGGACCTTGTACGAGCTGACTTGGCTAAGGCTGGGTTCTTTAAGGACTAAGGACTTAGTGCGTGCTCAAACGAATAAACCATGGCTAATGGAGTTGACATGGGAAAGCATTGGGTGAAATAATGTGCTATTGGTTTGGACGACTCATCATTAACGAATAGAGGTAGGGATATCTTAGATGATGTGAAGGATAACATCACAGTGGATAAACATCAACTCTAAAAGATAAAGATGGTATGTAAGGATCATTTGAAGATAAAGGAGATATTCATGGATGTGGATAGATCATTCCTAGATATTGTAATCTTTTATCTTGTGATCTTAACAAGTAGATTTCTATTTGGATTCTAACTTACACATCTTGAGGTGCTTATAAATAGCTCATTTAAGCCTTACTCTTCTCAACAAAAGGGATGGGTATGGGAGACACTTAGTGATTGAGAGAGTATTCCTTTGTATACTTTGAAGGAAGTAATAAAGGTTGACTTTTTAACTGTATCTCTTTACTTGTTTTTATTATTTCCATGATTATTTAGTTCTTTCGTATTTTTCTTATAAGGGTGTGAGATTTAAACACTGCAAAGGTTGTGAGGGGTTTGAGAACAAGTAGTTTGGTCGACGATCACAGGATAAGGCTAAATCTTACTTTAAAGGAGCTAAGTAAGATTGTCTTGCAAAAGGGTTAGTGCATCTTATGAGACAAGTTCGTGCTTGAAGGAAAACCTTTGTAATCACTAGTATCAGAGCCAACTTTTAAGATAGCAGGAGGCAACAATTTGACAGAACGTGTCAACTAAGTAGAGGCACTCATTGGGTAGATTCCTCAAGGGAAAGAGGAGGTTACTTTTCACAACTCTCGATTAGGATGTTGGAAGCACAAATCCAAAAGTTGCAGCATCAAATAGCAGAGTTGATGAAGGCACAAGAGTAGTCTAGGTTCAACGTGGCAATCCTAGGGCATACTATTGTAATGCAAGATGTTGGATGAGAAAAAAGCACTTTGGTGAAGGTACAAGAGTGATAAGTTTTCGATAGCAAGAGGAGTTCCAAGAAGCTTGAAAATTTCTTGTGGGACAAAGAGTAGTACTTTATAGCAGCAAAGATGGTTGACTTGGAGAAGGTGTCGATCATAGCAATGTACTTGGTGGAGGATGTAAAATTGTGTAGGAGAATAAGAACCTCTAATGACATTAGTAAGGATAGACCTCCCATCGACACTTAGGAGAAGATGAAGGAGCTAACGGATCAGTTCCTCCCCAATAATGCTTTATGGCTAGTGAGGGAAGCGTTGAAAATTTTGAAGTAAGATGACTCAGTGCAGGAGTATGTGAGGAAATTCACATCTTTGATTTTAACGTGCGGAACATGTAGGAGGAGGACAAGTTATTCAACTTTATAAACGACTTACAAGGTTGGGCACATATGGAGCTTCTAAGGTAGCACTTCAAGGACCTCCTAAGCACAATAGTAGCTGTGGATGTCTTGGTGACATATGGAGCTTCTAAAGTAGCACTTCAAGGACCTCCTAAGCACAATAGTAGCTGTGGATGCCTTGGTGGATCTCCAAATACCACCACCGATTAGAACTAGCTACAAGGACAAGAAGAATAGTGAGATATGGAATGACTCGGAGAAAGGCAAGGAGAAGGTAGGTGAATCTTCTCAAGATAAGAAACAATCAAAAAGGGATAATGCTTGTTTCATTTGTGAAGGGTCGCACTTTGTTCGAGAATGCCCAAAACGAAAGACGGGTGAGGAGCAAGTAAATTCCATGATTTCGAAGGATTAAAGAGAGGGAAAGGAGGACTTAACAGATGAAGTCTATCTCAGTAGTTTTATTATGTTGGGCATAATAGTCTTTGTGGAGAAGCGTTCAAACAAAAGCAAGGAGAAACTGATGGAGAGGGGATATGGTACGTGGGAGATACACTAATGGCTAAGGAGTCTTCATGGAAATCACATTTGGAGGAGTGTCCACAGATTATTTTGATGAGGGCATCGATTTCTTCTCGTGGGGTAGTTTATTAGACCCCTAAATCTAAGATAGTGGAATCATGTAGGAATTTGCAAGCTTTGACCAGTGTTCGACATGCAAAACAATGAAATAAGGCAAAGTCTTACAAGGAGGCAAGGAAGAAATGGGGTAACGTCAAGAGTTGGCATACATTAGTGTACATTGGTGGAAATCTTCAACGAGATGCAAGATTTGGTTATGGGACCAAAAGAAGGCTTGATATGGACATCAAGTGGAAGGTTAGTTAGATCACATGCATAATGGGAGTATGCAAGTGTTCTAATGTGACTTAGTATGTAGATCAAGCATGGTGTGAGTTTTGGGAGAGTTCCAGACCTTTTACGAGTTGACTTGTCTATAGTTGGGTTCTTTAAGGACAAAGGACTTAGTGCTCTCAAATGAACAGACCATGGCTAATGGAGTTGACATGGGAAAGCGTTGGATGAAACAGTGTGTGCTATTGGTTTGGACATCTCATTATTAATGAATAGAGATGGGGATATCTTGGATGATGTGGTTGATAAAATCACAGTGTATAAACATCAGCTTTAAGAGATAAAGATTATATGGAAGGATCATTTGAAGATAGAGGAGATATTCTTAGATATGGATAGATCATTCCTAGATAATGTAATCTTTTAGCATGTTATTATGATGTAGCTTAATCTTGTTAGATAAAGTCTTAATTGGATGGGATGTCATTCTATTAGTTAGTGTGATGTAATCTGATAAGGATAAGATTGTGATCTTAGCTAGTAGAGTTCTATTAGGATTCTAACTTAGTCATCTTGAGGTGCCTATAAATAGGTCATATAAGCCTTGTTCTTCTCAACAAAAGGTATAGGTGTGGGAGACACTTAGTGACTGAGAGATTATTCCTTTGTATAATTTGAAGGAAGAAATAAAGCTTGGCCTTTTAGTTGTATCTGCTTTTCTTGTTCTCATTGTTGTCATGATTATTAAATTCATTTATAGTTTTCTTACAACGATGTGAGATTGAATCACTACGAGGGTCATGAGGCATTCGAGAATGAGTGGGTTAGTCAATGATCATGGATAAAGTTAAATCTTACTTTAAAGGATCTAAGTGAGATTGTCGTATATTATGAGACATGTTCGTTCTTGAAGGAAAACCTTTGTAACAGTTGGCTTAATGATGATGATATCATCATATTAGTCAACCTTTATTTCTTCCTCTTCTTGGAAAATTATGTTAGCAAGAGTTTCCTTTTTTGATTGCTTTAGCCCCTTCTAAATACTTTACATGTCTATAACTATAATAAATACAACAAGGATGCTAGTGAGGTATTTAAAAGCATTTAGCAATAAATAATAAAGAAAAAGAAACCTACAAGGATGCTCTTTCTTACAAGACACCCCTAAATTAACTAGGCCTTTTTTGCTCAAAAGTTTTTCTCTAGGTAAAAGAGGGATGGCCAGATCTACAAGGTTTTTTATTTCAATTTAAAAAATGCACCATATTTCACTAGGGAAGCCTCTCATCTAAACCTATATATATAAATTTAAAGGGCCATATGCCAATTGGATTTAAGAGGAAAACTAATTTCTCCTTCTAAACATATAGCCCCTTTAGAATAGTCAAATTTTGATACTCTTGTTCTAGATTCAAGTTGTACCACCTACTTTATATCCTTATAAGCATCATTGATTCATATACTTGAATAATTCAAGGTTGAGGAGTAAATCCCTAGGATGTGGTAAGCAATAATAAACCTAGCTAACAAACTCCAAGTGTGTAGCTGTAACTTGTCAGAACTTAGGCTTGTCATATTAAACATCTTCTCAATAACAATATAGAAAGGAAGCCAAAGGCCACACTTAAATATGTTGTAATAAAACTTGCTTCCATCGACTTGGGGTAACATACTAGCTCGTCATTATTAAGAAAGCTAAGTGAGATCAACTTATGTAGATGGAACTTCTCCTCATCTTCTCGAATTTATCCTTAAGTTACTTATTATGGTGTAGGTACACTTCAAAATTTTGGCCAACGTCCTTAGACATAGATTTTGATGATGAGTTTTAGATACGAAACCTCTTATCAAACGTAACTAAGTTAGGCTCATACAACACTAAAAAAGGAAAGGAAATTGTTATAGGTAATGTAGAAAACATTTCTATAGACCTGATGGATATAGGATTGTGGCTCTTGTAATTAGAGGTTACTGATTTTATATTGCTACAATTACTTATAATTAGAGGTTATTGATTTTGTATTGCTAGAATTACCTAAGCTAGAACTACTAAAGCTATATGTTTTGATCCTTGAACTACTCTTATTATCTTTACTACTCTTTATAACTTATAAAATCGAAAATATATTTTAACTTATTAGAAAAAGACAAGTTCATTAATCACCTTCGCATTGATATCCCTTTAAGAAGATAAGTAGCTAATCAAAGGCAAGAGTATTTTATCCCTCTAATAAATATCTAAAAATGGAAAAAGTGAGCCATTTTATATAATGAGTTCCTTATATAGAGGGATAGACAATTTAGAAAAGAATGGGTTAAAAGCCGAGATTCAAAGATGCTCTGCCTCCCTATAAGTAGCATAAACATTTTCGTGACAATTGTATTCCACAGTATAAAGCTTCTGAAGGACGATTCCTTTCAAATCTATAACACACTTCATGCATGTTTGTCAAAGTAAAGACAGAGACAGGTAAAGCTTTTAAGGATGAATAATGATAATCAACTGAAATCTATAGATGCATTATTAAAGAGGGATGTCACTCTATCATGAGTAGGTATATTAGAGAAAAGAAAATTATGAGTTTGTTAAAGATATTTCTTAATTTTTTAAGTCATTAATTTGTGTCGTATAGGTTTGTGTATAAAAAGTCATGCTAGAAGTTAAATATGGTTATCAATTTATTAAAAGTAAACTTGCTTAGGGTGACTTGTCATTAGGTGTTTGCTCGATCTCACCTCTGTATCTGTCTCTAATAAGCCTATTAGGATTAACTGCCAATTCTCAAGTAATGTTCTTAGATTATGCTCTACATGTTCATTTTAGACTTGTAGTGCACATTATTGGTTGATTAACTTGTATTTTAAAGTGGTATAAAGGGCACTTCAATTAAATATCCATCTATAAAGACCTAAGTATTAAAAGTTTAATTCTTGAAAACTTTATTTTTGATAAGAAACTTGAGTGCAAATGATTCACTCCTGAAGAATGTATTAGTTTAGCCTAAGTTGATCTAGTAGGCCCATCAATATTTTATAGGCATGTGTACTTTGAACCTACATAAGGGTAACTCAAAAAGGTAGGTCTAATTAAGGTAGGATCTGACAATATGAGGAGGTATAATCCTACCCAAATATCAACTAACGTACTTAATAGGTGTTAATTTATATATATAAAGAGTCACCCTAACTTAAGCTCTCATGACCTGTAAGGCCCCAATATACACCCTAGAAGCATTATAGTATGTCTAGAGTGTATTAAGAAGTGAACATAAAGAATTAAGTATATCAAAGCATATTAAGGGACATAATGGTAATTAATTTAAAAGACAGGGGTAAATTGATAATTTCTTCATTTATACATGGGCATTAATAATTATATGTGAGTTATGGACTAGAATGAAATCAATTGATAACTTTGTATTCCATTGTGGGAATTAAAGGAAGAAGAAGGACCAAATGTGCAATTTTGCCAAAAATTAACATATGGACCAATGGGATTGAAACATAAGTGTAAGACTAGAAACTTCTTGAAGTGGGAAGTAGATGAGTGGGGAGAGGGACGTGTATGGAGTGTTTTAACTCCATCATTTTCTCTTCTCATCTCCTCTCCATCCCATCTCCTTAATCACATCATTTTGCATAAGGAATCAAGCTAATCCTCGGAGTAAATCTAGGTAAAAGTTTGTGATTTTTCTTCTCATCCTCATCTTCCTTGCTTTGCTCATGAAGAGCTTGAATTATAAGGTTGGATATAGGATTGAGATATGTATTTTTGGTGTTCTATTTGGTGAATTAAGCAAAGCTAAAGGGGAAGAGAAGGAAGATTACTAAAAGAAGAGTTAATTAACAAATTTCAAGGTTTAGGACTCCACTTAATTAATTTCTATATGTGTGTATATTTGAACGTGTAAAAGATTTATTTTGGCATGGAATGGCTTTTGGAATGGTTATTCAGTGTTACTTTGCATGAATGGGTTAAATATCATAAGAGAGAGTCATATTTAGTAAAATTATGCCTTAAGTTCTCGGTTCACTCGAACCAGTCCTATTGTTTTGACCATAACCTAGTCTACATACCTCAAAATTCGGTGATTCCATTTGGAAATGGAACTTAAGACATAGAACTAAAAATCTCTCGAAGAGACCCTAACCTAAGTCTAGCTTCATGATATTGGAAATTGAGATCAAAAATGAAGACCTGATGTTGCCCCCATATTGGAGCAGCTTGTGATGTTTGATGCTTATCTCATAACTTAAAATTCGAAATGGCCTAACCTTTGATGATATGAAAACTAGAGACATAGGATAATAAATGTTTAGAGGACCTAAGAGCCTAAATTGAATTTTTACTATATGAAAATTTTAGAACAAGTTTAGACTATCATGTGAATTACTTCTGGACTGATTTGTTTGTCTATTTTTAGACCCATTACGTGCTTAGCCCACTTTGCACTATTTTAAGTGCTTTACTTCCTTTTTTTTCACCAAATCATATCAAAATCTTTTATGATGTTTATAAAATTTGCAAACTCTTAGAAATAAATGAAAAGTGACTTACCATATTTAAATAGGGGGTGATTAAACTTTAAAATTTAAGATTGAACATAATACATGCTAAAGGAAATTTACATATATATAAATGATTTATATGCATATTTATTGCTTATATGTGTATAGTATGATTATATAAGTGAGATTTTGATACCCTTTAGTAAGCTATGACTTGCGTGTATGAACTCAAATACAGATTTTATGATTTCAAATAGATACCATATGACATGTCAATATATTAATCATGAAAGTGGTAAATGATTAAAGGAAAATGTTACAGTGACTACTTCATTATCTTGGTAATGGATAGATAGACATGCCTATAGAGATACATTGTAGCTGCTATAGTTTAACACCACTGGTGTTCTCCTTTTGAGATTGCAATGTCTTTATAGTTCGATACTTCGGGTATTCACAGTTCAATATCTTTGGTTATCTATAGTTCTATGCCTTTGACTATTCACAGTTTGATATCTTTGGATATCCATAGTTCTCGTTATCCACACTTACAGGAATGTGTCGGCTTAACATAGAAAGGAAATTTAACAATCATAAATAAGAGATACAACACGACAACACGACTAATTTGTATTTATAAGATTTGAATATCAATATTTGTCTTATAAATGTGTATTTCGATATATGGATAATATATTGAAGCATATTTGCATTTTTTACTTTGCTTAATTATGTCATCATTGTTCACATGAGTTTATAATATTCATGAAAGTGTGCATGCTTGGTAGATGATTTTCATGAGTGGTCATCCAAACTAAGTGTTTCCTCACTAAGCTTTCAAGCTTAACATGGGTGTTATTTGTGCAGGTCCAAGTAATAGGAGTAAGGCACAGCGATCATCTGTAGGGACCAAGGCCAACCGTTAGAAGTAAAAGTACCTTTGGATGTGTCTTTTGATTAAAGAATGGTTGTACATATAATGTAGGAAATTATAGTTTCTTAACAGTTTGTAATTAAGAATTTAAGTTGTGTGTAATATCTCTTTTATATTACCATATAAATATAATGATGTAATACTACTTTTAAATGATATTGTTAAGGGATATGAAATTCCGCAATATGTACATGTACTACATCGAATAGAATTGTACGTACAGGAATTTTGGGTGCCATGTGTGTGGGTGGTTGTAGGTTCCATATTGGGGGTTTTACATGACCACTTTCATTAAGCACATTTTGTGATCATCTATGCATATTTGACAATCTTCAACTTTATTGACATAGGCATTATCCTGAACTTCATAATCTCCTTCAATTTACTAAATCCTATATGAGAGATCCATTTCATCTGTTACAGATTAAAGGTCTACACTAATTTAAACACCTTCTCAAAAAAATACCAAATTTGATAACTCTACAAACACTCATATTGCATCGGTCACAATCGCGCATAACAAGAATACTTCATAATATATTAATATAGTTTTAGACTTTAACTAAATAAAACGACCACTAAAATTAAAGATTGTAGTTTAATATTACAGAGATAGACAAAATAAAAGTTCAAGAGAAGAGATGTAATAGCACCAAAAAAAAGTTTGGATGGAAGGTGAAAAGAAGTAGTTTAAAATAAAAGACTAATTTTACAATATATCCTAAAGATCTCACCTATGTGTGGATCCTACATAGTATAATGATGTTTTTAGTAAGTTAATATCAAGTTCATACAATTGATCAATATAGATGAGATTTCAAGAAAAAGAAAAGCATTAGGTAAAGATAACTTAGATACTTAAACAGCACTATACTTTAAACATATATAACAAAATTATCAATTGTATGAACAGGTGAAACAGAAGAAAAAGTTAAGGAATCAAATATAAAGGATTTAGAAATCATGTGGTTACAACAAGCGTAATTAAAGTACCATGAAGAGGAAGTAACTAATGTGGTAGACTGAAAGGATATACAATAGCATCGAATCTAGTTGAAGTTATTGTGGAAGGGTATAAAGACCGTTCAAGAGGAATTTCAAAGATGTAATCTCTATTTAGCTTAGTAGCAACAACAACAACATGAATAAGTTGAGTATGAGAGAACTTAGAACCTTCTATAGAAATTTGTTTGAGTCATCTTTTGCATTTAGAGATGTAATGACCACTACTACTCTTTTTATAGTAGTTGCAAAATCTTATGGGATACTTCTTGTTTGAGTTCTAAGGAGTAGGGGACTAATAAAATAAGTTCTAAGTGACATGAACAACATTAGTAAATAGTGAAGAATGTTCTATTTGAGGGGCAATAAGTTGAGTTTCTTTTACGATTAATTCTTTAATCTTAGTATCAAAGTTAAATAGAAAATCTTAATGAAGAAAAGGCCTATTGATGGACTCAAACTCATATATAAGAGTCACTAAAAGGTAACAAATGTGCTAATGATCATAAAAATCTATATAGATAGTGAGTTGTTTGAGGATTGGGCCATAAACAATCTCCAAGTACTAACTAGTCTAAAAAGTTATTGCACTTTAGACATAAAATATGAAAATTATGACTAGGCTATTGTTGCATCTAATGAAGATGTTAATATACTTGAAATTGGTTCACATCATCAAAGAAAAAATATTATTTTAAAAAAATCTTATACATCTTATTTTGGAACATATATTATGGGATAAAGTCAAGATTTGATGATTCATTTCTTCCCATATTACCAAGCATTCATTGAATTCATCTTTATCCTTATTTATCTTTTTGGTAGCTTAAATATCTCACAATCTATAATATTGCCTTATAACCTTGCCTTTTAAACAAATTATACTTCTCTTTAGCCTACAAATCATAATTAGACCTATTAAATGTGACATTAGTTAGTTAGAAACTATATCGAAGAAGTTTAGAAGTATGCACAATGCAGAAACAACAGGATGACTATCAATAGAGTTGGAAGACACTATAAGAAGTAGGAGAGAACTTATCTATAAAAGTAGAATTTAGCTAATATATCTCAAATTTGAGTTCAGAGCACTACAAAACTTTAAGAACCAATATGAACAAAGACAAACCAATAAAATTATCAAACTGATCAATGGATGATAACATAGATGATTTATAGGACAATATGAGGCATGATTGATGATGTGATAAGACAAATGAAAATGACTTAGCTAATGGAAGAATATTGATCGACAGTTTACATATGCTAAGTTTACTATTTTAACCTCGATAATACCGCAAGCGTATGGATCATTCATGTAGTACCTAAGGTATCGATCCCACGAAGAAAGTCAATGTAGTCCTAAAATCTAAGGTCAAACTAGATTGTAACAATCTAAAATAAACAATAAATGTAGAAAATTAATCAATCAACAATCAATTATGATAATTAAATTTCGAAAATAATAACAAAATAGCAAATCACACAACCAAATCAAGAATTAACCTAGGAACTATCAATTGAGAGAAAGCGGGTTTTAATCCAAAATTAATGAAAATCTAATTAATTATGCAATTACCGAATTATTAGGTCTAGACGGTCTTAGGATAGATTACTCTCTCTCGAGTTATAATCTTTAAACCCTAATTAATAATCCCTAATTTAAATTATCAAATTGTGATCTCTCGACTCACAATTAACCCAAAACCTAAATTAGTTCTAAACTTGTCTAATAACCTACTAGAAACCTATATTCGATCTCTCGTTACACAAATTCACCAGTTTGATTCAATTCTTATCTATCAAATTACCTAACTCTCGTTAGCCTAATTTGATTATATTCATTCAGCTCACCCTCTCAGTTTATTGCGAATTATTAAGAACAGATATTGAATGACAAATAAATCACATTAAATCAAACTTTATTAATCTCAAGAATGAAAATCTCGAAGCTGAGCTTAGACAAAAATCGACATTCGACATAACCTATTCTCAACAATTATCTCAATTTCATACATTAATAAAACTGAAATAAATTGGAAAATACGCTCGGAACGGATCAATGGAGGTAGTGATAGTTGAAAACTACCTGTTCCGGGAAGTACTTCGCATCAAGCTTCATCTCTATGTCTGTCTTCCTTTGTCTCCTTCCTCAAATCACTCAAAAGCTTTCTAGGGTTTCTGGATGTTGGCTGATGTGAAAGCTCTACAAAGACTCCTCTAGTCTATATTGTAATGTTCTATTTATATCTTAGAAGCCCTAGGGTTAATTTAGGGTCAAAATGGTTTGAAAATCGCATAAAATTTGAGTTTTTATACCAGCCCGACGCAGGCCACGATCGTGGCCTTGCCTACCACGATCATGGCAGCACTTAACTCTTCTGTCACAATCGTGGCCCAAATTGCACGATCTTGGCCTAGGTCCTGTCAACTCATCTCTTTCTATCACGATCGTGGCCTGCTATGCTACAATCTTAGGCTATATTTTTAGCTTGAAACTTCTCCGTTCTTTTCTGTTTACCCTGAAACACGAACAAACACATCAAGGTACCTCAAAAATATAACATTTGAGCTCAAAGAGTCATACTAACCCATAAAAACAATTAAACACATAAATTAACACAATTGAACACTAAATACTCAAATTAACACTAAATTCCTAACAAATTGATTCCTAAAACATCATGCAAATCATAACTATCAACATCCCCATACTTAAATGTTTGCTTATCCTTAAGCAAACAAAATAACAAACACACAACACATAATGCAATAACGAGGCAATGGCTTCAACTTCATGAACTAAATTTAATCTTAAACACAATCATACAAGTTATATCTAATCATTAACATACAAAATCTATGTCTAGGGACTTTGACCTAAATATACAATTTAATCGAGATCTAAGTATTAATTTATTCATCCCTTTCAATTATATACTCACATTAATAATTCTTCGGTCCTTCAAACTCTGTAATTGTTCCTAAGTAAATTTTCATGAAAAGTTAAGCTTATTACAAGTCCGATAAGTTTTATTAAGGAAACACATTTTTTATTATTCTTAAACGTAAGCTTAGTCTTTTTTTGTGGAGCCAAATATTGGTAATGAATGTTGATACGGATACTCAACTAAGTCATGTTTTTATTAAATCGCTTGGTTAAAATGTCATTATAGCTTTTAATGCGAAGGCACACATTTGTGATGCATGTCTATCTGGTTACTCAGCTATATCACATTTTCAACTGGCTACTCACTCTATGCATAACTCGAAAGCGAGCGGAATAGTGATTTATTTAACAAAAACAAATACCCCCTTTTTTATTTATTACCTACCTTGTTGTTTAAGCTACTCATTCTAGTTAAGCTACTTAAGTTAAAAGGCCTCAAATTATGAATGAACGTGACAACCTATAAGGTGCTAAATTTACACTAAGTCCTAATTAAGCTATATATTTATCTAAATACACCTAATTCACTAATTTTGTGAGCTAATGATTATTTACAACCTAATAGACTATGTTCAAAATTAAATAAATTTGACTCCCTCTAAACCATTGACACATTCATACAATTCACACAATGCAACCTAATAACTATCACACAATATGCAAAATTCACATTCAAAAGAAAACACATAACCCCTCCCTACACTTGAACAATACATTGTCCTCAATATGAGAAGGAAACACACAAGGGCATGAAAGACAAGAAAATACAGAATTTAAAGTAGATAGAAAATAAAATAACATAAAAAATAAAGCTAATTTTGAAAAAGAAAAATAAATGGGTTAGACACATATCCTATGGAGATTAAGGTGATGATGGTGTCGGAGGTGGCAATTGAATGCCCTCAGCCTCAAAATATTTGTGGATCCGATAGATATCCCAGCTCTGACGTCTTTATGCCCGGATCATCTCCTTAAACATTTTGGTGTTTTCCACGAGTGTCTTGTCAGATTCAGAGATTAAATCCAAAACCTCCTTCTAACCATGTTCTTCTTCCTCTTCCTCAAACTCTTCACTAGTATAGTCCTCCTCTGCTTGTCAAGTTGGTGCTGAGCTCGAACTTGCCCGACTTGCCCTAATTTGGACATGTGTCTTCTGGCTAATATTCCTAAGTTCCATAGTATGGAACTTAAGGATTTCATCCTGTCATAAGTGATGATGGTTTAAGATATAAGGAAAAACATTTTCATAATCACAAGATGGAAAATATTATCAACTCCTTCGCTACAGCTTTAACTCCTAATTGTGCTATCCTATCCTTGGCAATGTATCCTCTCCTAGGTGATGTATCCTCTTCATCTTATTATATCCTCTTCTTGATATTGTATCCTCAACCAAACTAATCTACCACTTGTTCTTCTTGGACAACTTGGTTATCCTTTGTTGGGAAAGGAGAAGAAAACTTTGGAGGAGATTTTTCTTAGAAGAAAGTAGCCAAAAATGAGACACTATCATGCAATTTTCGGCTCACCATGTAAGATAGGAGAGAGAGAGTCAAAACAATGCAAGAACCCTTTCTTACACCCTCTCAATT
>JANZXP010000195.1:13985493-14009106 GCA_027576715.1 Erythroxylum flavicans | reverse complement strand
ACAAACTCATCTCTTTCTCAAATCCCTTTTGTTTTTCTACTAAGCAAGAAGAAAGATGATACTTACCTTAAGCTTAGCCCAAATCTTCTTCTTTCTCCTTTCTCCCCTAGCTTCCTCGCACTCTTCTTTCTTTCTTCTCTACGTTTTCTCTTCTCTTTTCTAACTCTCACGATTTTCCTCTTCTTCTTTTAAACAAGACCACATTTTACTTGCTCTTCCCTTTTTACCCTTCATTTAATTAGTTCTCCCAATTTTGCCCCTTTTAGTCTATCAACTACTAACATCTTAACTACTTATTCTGATCAGGTAAATAAAGAAATTTGATAACACTTCCTTCTAGAAAAATGTTCCTCATTATCTTAAGGTTCTAATGACACCTAAACCATTCAATTTAGTTAAGAAATCTGAAAGTTATACCCCAAATATTTCTGGACTATTCATATACTGAAATAATATTCTGTACTCAACTTCCTTCCAAAAATTGAAATTCATATAGGTTGAATTTAAACTTGATTTCTTCAGAAAACTTGTATCCTATGTCTGTAGTTTACTCCAAATAAAAAATCATCTCATTCGGGTAACTATCGAACCAGTTATTCCTAAAATAGCGAGACATGTTTAGTGTAGAGAAAAGTTCGCCGCGACAAACTCCTCCATAGAGGAATTCTAGCACAAATTTCACAAGTTCGCCACGGCAAAACCTAGAGTTGGCCGTAGTGAACTTTACCCGAGAGGAATCCTAGCCAAATCCATTCAAGTAAGGAGTTTGCTGCGGCAAATTTCCATAGAAGCAAACCCAACTTTTCAACTTCAGGTCAAATTTTGAGACTCTTAAGGACAAAATTTAAATTTGAAGTCTTCATGAAAAATATAGCCATATGTCTCTAGTTTAATCCAAATTATGAATCATCTTATTTGGATAACTTGAGGGCTAAAATACTGAAGCATACTCAATGAAATTCGTTTTGTCAAAAATCTTCAAACTTTCTAGATTTTACACCTAACATAACTTGTACAAGGATCACCCTTTTCTACTTCATTTACTCCTTATTCTCAACTCCATTTCAACCCAATATCATCCATAAAAAATTATAGTTCATGATTGATCATTAACATTAATAATAGAACATACACATATATACTCATTCATCATCAACTTACTACATTCACTACCTTTATCTTGTCCATCATTTCTAATTCAAGAATTCTTTTTTTTTTGTCTTTGCTCATGCCTAATTGCAAAAAATTTCTCATTTTAATAGTTCCAACTTCTAAGAAAAGTTCGGGGTCCAACAAAAAGGGTTACTACATAAAGATGTAAAATGAAGGAATTTGTAGAGAAAGGAGGAAGAAGATGAGAGGTCGTGTTCTTATGAGTTAGTGCATGAAATAGTAACGAAGAGATGAATATGAAAAGAAGTGATTTATATAGGTATTATAAAAAACAAAGGATGTGAAACCAACAATAGTTATTGTAATTGTAATTGTAAACAAACAAACAAACAAAGAGAGCGTGGCAATCTCTAGCCTTCTCTTGTCCACTAGCCCTCGACTCCTTTCTCCTATTTTGCTAAGTGTCATTTTCATCATTTGCCCTTTTATTTTATTTTTTAACTATATCTTCCTCTCTTTGTCTCTTTCTTCTTTTTCTGACTCTTATTTATCCACAATGTCTAGTATGTCATCTTTCTTAGTTCTCTTGTTATCTTCTTCTTTAAATATTTAGTTTTTACCATAAATTTAGAGGCTTAACCCTTTTTGAGCAACCCAACAGGATTTCTTAGTTCGGCCTTTTCCATGGTAGTTACAGTTACAAAGTTGCTACATGGTTTGAAAGTTATTATTTTCTTGTTTTTATAACTCATAACTTACCTCATCAGCCTCCCACCAAGTTTTTTCTCCCAATAAATAGTAGACGAGGGGCTACTAGACTTATGGCAACAATTATTGTTTTCTTGGTTCTTTTTATTTCCTTGGTTTCATCAATATTCTCACAACCTTTCACTTCCATCATTGACACGTCTGATCTTTTCCATTTTAAAAGCTCGATTTTTGGCAACCCTCTTCTTAGAACTCCACTTTTGATTACTACACTTGGTATGGTGTCACTTGCGATGAGTTTTCTGGCAGAGTCATTGCCTTGAACATTACTGGTATCATCATCTCACTTCTTGCAAGAACACCAGCAAATCCTATTGAAAAATTGATAGAACTTAGAAATTGATACTTTCTCACAACGCCCTCTCTGGTGAGATCCTTGCAAGCATTAGGAATCTTCAGGTCTTTGAGGAGTTTCAAGGAAACAATTTCTCTAGGATTATTCTTGCTCAGATAAGCACTCCTGAAACTTGGTCAAACAAGAGGTGAAGACAAAGAATTAGGGATTCTTTTAGGGAATGCAAGAGAGGAGCATGATTGAAGAGAAGAGAAGAATTAGGAGGGATTAGAAGACAAAACTAAGGTTTATATATAGTTGTCAATTTCATTTAAAAATAAGAATGCCACATCAATAAAAAGTGGGTCCTACTAATATGCAAAATTTAAAAAAAGTCACGTCATCATTTAATTGATGAAACGTAACTCCATTAGATTTTTTATCCTTATAGGGTCTATTTTGAACGTTTTATAAACATTGCAGTTCAGCTTAAACACCCCAAAATGATATGACTCAGCTTATATTCTAGTGTAAAAATTAAGGTTTAAAATACACTTTTGGTCCTCTAAAATAATATATGCACTCTTCCTCTTTACACAACAACCTGTAATATTCATTCCTATCCTGAGAACTAATAACACTACAAGAATTAAGACATTTAGTGACAATTTTTGTGACATTTAAATATTTAGTCAAAAATATGATAGTTATTGTGACAAAAAATTTGTAAGCCGCTATTACTTTTATTATTTTTGATAAATTATTACGTAGTCACTAATGGTATAGTAATTGTGACACTACCAAGTCTTTCACAATTGTGTCATCACTAATAATACGTTATTAATGTCAATAATAGCTTTGTCACTCTTAAGTTGTCACTAATAGTATTAAATACTTAGTGCCTACACTATTTTAGCATAAATGAAATGTGATTATAACAAAATAAATTATTGTCACTATTATTATTCATTATTGTGATGAGAAAATTGATTGTCACTTAATTGATATATTTTGTGAAGACAATTGTCGTCAATATAAGCGAAAATAGTTAGTAGCAATAATATATCATCACAGTAGCATATGAACCATTAGGGTCACTATTATTCAAAATGACAGTGACAAGAAATCTTTTCATCACGCAAATAATCATACAATAAATCCTTTCTTCACATAAATTTTAAACCGTTTTTGACTAAAACTTGTCGCTAACATAAACCTAGCTAATTAATGTCAATCAAATATCATCACAATAATAAACTTACCCTTATAGTCAATATTATTCAAAATTATTGTCATGGAAAATATTTTTCACACTTAAATATTTTAATTTTTATGATAAAAATGTTATGACTACTATTAAAAATATTGCAGAAAAGAAACGTTAAAGTGAATTGGTTGGTGAAGTTGCAAGGCTTAATGAAACATCAAAAAAGCAAGAAGAGGATATTCAAGCTCAACGTGCAACACTGGACAAGCAAACAATGGACTTGAAATGACTTCAAGGAATTTTTGCACATTTAGTAAATACCAGAGTGATTCCTGGCATGTTACTTAATCTGTCTTCACTAAGTACTCTAACTAATAATGTAAGTATAATTGATAATTTATTATTGTATTATAATATTTTATTATTAAATTAATATATTAATATTTTATATTCTAATTAATTTTTTTGTTTTTTTTGCATGATACTAATCCATAGTTGCCTTGATTCATGTCATCAATGTGATGGGCTTTGAAGGACTATCTTTAGGGCTCTGAGTTTTGTTATTTGCTTTAAGTTTTAAGTTTAGTGGACAACGAAATTTTAATTTTAGTGTTTAATTTTATCTCTTGTGTGGGATTACTATGAGTTTCAAAATAATTGTTTGGGATGATATATTTTATAATTTTTATATATTACAAATTAATATTTTAATTTTATTTTAATTTTATATATAGCTTTAATATTTTAAATAGTCGTTTTTATTATTGATAAAAAAGTGATAAATTTTGTCACATAAAACATAAGTGTTTTGTGACAACACATAATGATTGTTAATGATATTTTTTGCATCACTAATGTTACTACATTATTATATTCAAAATTTTATTAGTGACAATAGTGAACATAGTAATGACAATATTATCGTACAGTATAAATTTTAAATTTGTGATGAAAATTTATTGACACCATTAATAAAAGTATTAGTGACTATATTTTTCTCACTAATAATGACAATACATGTGACAACATAATTTTTCACTATTAAATGATCATATTAATGACGAGATATCTTGACACAATTTAATATAATTTTAGTGCATAAAATGATATCACAGTATAATAATGCTTGTGATGTTTTCGATGTATCACTATTAATATTTGTGACGTTTTTGATGTATCACTATTAGTATCTTTTTTGTTGACACTTTCGTCGTAAATAAGTAATGTTATTGTGACCATATAGTTTGATCACTTATGCAAACGATTTCAGTGGAAAAAACAATGGTCATAAAAATCATAAGTAATTTTGACAATTTTTTAAATATAATCGCTATTTCATCAATCATGGAGGTATTTGTGATGGCAAGTGACGACCTAAAAAGGTCATCACAAAAATTAAAAATGGCCAAAATTCATGCTTTTAGTGACAACTTTAGCTTCCATTAAATGTCCATTTTCTTGTAGATCATTTCATAAAGTGAATAACATTGTTGGACTCTTCTATGATGTATTCAAAAACCTGTGAAAAGGGCTTTGAAGAGGACTTCAAAGAGGAAAGTGATCATAATGAGTCTCCATTTAAGGAAAAAAATTAGTATCTCCATAAGTTGTGAAGTAATCTTCGGGCAATTGCCACTCTTCTGAATAGTAGAGTGCATGTTATTGGTTGTTTAACTCAGTTAAATAGAAAGGTCAATCAAATTTAATAATTTTTGGTTGTGATAGTCAGATGTGACCCTATCGATTTAACTTAAAGATTGGCACATATCAATGCAAGAAATTCTAATGATATATATACATATCTGTGTGTGTATAAAATACATAGCTAATAATCCCTTTATTATAAAATAGCGAAGCTGCAGTAAAGGGAAAAAAAGTTTTTAATAGTAAGAAACCATTATTTTCTTTTTTTCAGAAGTGGTCTTTTTTCTTTTTTATTTTTGAAAAATAGAAGTTATGTCTTTTATTATTAGAGGATCAAGTCTTTTTATAAAGCGAGATAGATAAATAGATACATAGGCATATAATTGCACACCAAAATCATGATTCTCGCTATAGATTCTCTAGACGATCAAATATCTTATTAATGTGAAATTGTTCATTTGTTGAACTCTATCTATCTACATTATTTATTTTAGTACGGTTGCAAGGAATTTTCATTTTAAAAAGATAAAACCAAGAAGTAACTGCAAACACAAATTACGAGAGCACTCTTCCATATTTATGAGTGAGTAGGGGGGGATCCAGTGGAGAATTCATTTTCCACTTTTATTCTTTGCGATACTTTAAGCAAGCAAGGATGATGACTTGACCATGATTGATGTTTATTTTCAAGTTTAATTATTAGTTATTCATCTTTCCAAGTCCTGCACTTGTGGATAAGTCCAGTTGTAATGTCCCATGTAGGTACAGAACTAATTTGAACCAAGTATTATACTTGGCTCAAATTGATTTCACAGTACAAGACGGGTGAGAAGCTCAAAATTATAAAAAGAATCTTCTTGCCAAGTCCCCTTTTTTGTTTGGAAAAGTGATTATGCGGTTCATTATATGTGTGCTTTATTGCTATATTTGGACAACATATAAACTTGTGAAACATAGACATAACTACTATATTAACATTCCAAATACCGCATTAGCATACCATTTTCAGGCTAGAAATCCCATCATCTTAGATAGCTACTAAAGAAAAGCTCTCCCCATAATTTCACCTTTAGATTTGACCTGTACTTTTGGCCTCAAATATCGATTACCAAATAATCTTCTCATGATTATATAAATTTTTTGTTATTATCTAGTTCGATCCTTAATAGCATGTTGTTGTCAGCCATGTATAGCTGCAATTTGTTGTCAGATTACCTAATCTCAACAAAGAACATTCAAGCCAACAGATCTTATGTGCCCATAACCCAGTTGGGAACATAAGATCTCATCCCGATCATTCAGGGTATCTATGCTGTGTTGCATTAGTAAAAGCAAGAGAAATTCTTGACCTATCAATTTCTCTATCATACTCAAAATTAAGTAATTTTATGGCTTTCATTTCATTTTATTAATAAAAGATAATATCCCCCCTTAACTTTGCGAGCTAAAGCTAATTAGACGATTACTTACACTTTATAAGAAAACCATTTGATGAAAAAAAAAATGTTTAGTGTATATTTTTAGTTTTTACTGACCAAAACTAATACAAAGCTTTTTAAACTTGTGACATATATAAACAATAAAATTTTTAAGAGATTATCGACGAGTATATCACACATCTAATGTTACTTATACACCCCAAGGCAATATTCTCCCTCTGGTTTTAAATAGATGAATACAGGAAAGCCCTTGTACGAATTTAATACGGACAATTTTGAAAAGTACTCGAAGAACACCAGAGGCTGGTATCTTGTGAATGGATATAGTATAAATTCCAGCCACAAACTATTAGCTTTCAATGCACTTTTCATGTAGTTATATATAAAGTAACTAAATGCGTGGCGCTTTCAGCTACGTCCCTCCACTGATAATCCACATTCGTCTGTATTGATCTAAGTCATGCTCGGAGGCTGAACTATCGTGGCAATATATATTCTTCAATACATGTGCAGTTGTCCCCAATAGACAAGGAAACGACCATGACATGTAGTGGAGTCAATAGGAGACTTGTCCAAGTCCTATAGATCAAAATTAATGTGCCACCACTCGGCTACTGGTAGTACCCACTAATTATAAGAACAACTAATCTTCTATATCGCTAGGCTCTCCACATCAACCTAAAGTCTATCATTGAAGTTACTAGCTAGCTGGTTTTGCCTCTCTTTGAATAGTTTGGAGAGTTTGATGTGTTGAGATGTACGCAAACCTATCTAAACAGCATACTACAGTAAGAGAATAGAGATACTTATTGTAGTTTTGAGTAGAAGCATAGTGAAGATAATGTCATGCAATTCCTCTTCTATAACACTTCTTCCTAATACGAGTGCTTGTGATTTTCTTGTGATCATACTTCATATACAGACAAGGGAAGATAAATAATAGTCCATGTCTTAGCAGTTCGGCATAACTTGTAGGGTGTAGATTGGTGTTTGAGATGGCGGGTTGGAGACATTGATAACTTAAAATTGATAGCTCACATTTAGTAATGATTATATCACATTTCATAGGTGATAAATTTTAGGATGCTTAAGAAAATCAACTTATAATGGTTGCTGATCAAAGATGTAAATAATCAAAATTAATTAGACATAAATTGGATATCTTTATAGTTCTCTATTTGTGTGTTCCTCTTTTTTTTTTTTTTTTGAAATGAATGGATTAAAATATAACACCATAGTGACTTTGTTCGAAGACCCGCGTGGAGCAACTAGGCTTTAAAGGACATATTTGGTGACATACTTCAAGGTGTAAGAGATTTATTTGGACAAACTCAAAAAATGCCTTGCGTAACTTATATTTTAAGCCAACAAATCATAAATCATGTTCAACTAAATAAAACAAAATATTTATGGTACAAATATGCGGAGGCATGAAAGATACAAATGCAGGAAAATTTTGAAATTAATTGAAGTTTTTCTATAAAAGAAGAAACCGATTTTTAAATATCATATGAGTTAAGGTAACCTTTATAATTAACTTTTATTTCCTCTTATCCTCATTTCTTAAACTTCATGTCCTTTAACTTATGGAATGCCTTTTACTCAATAATTTATCAAATTAATTAATAAATAATTGACAATTATATGCAAACAAATGAAGATATTTATTTTTAGAACTCTGACAAGTTATTAATGTTGGAATGTGGCTCTATTAGTAATTATATTCTCTACATATTAATAATATTATTAATATAATTAAGAAGCCTTATTGGTGCATATTTCCTAATAATAGTAGACTAAATCTCAACCGTTTATTTCGATCACTGAATGGATGTACCAGATTAAAAGTTACAGATATATAAATTGGTCATCTCTATATTATTTATGGTTATAGAAAGTTTTTCGTGAAGTTTTTTATTAGTAAGAGAGTAGAAAGTTTTTCGTGAAGTTTTTTATTAGTAAGAGAGTCAAGAAAGAGAAACCAATTGCAACAAAGAATACAATGGTGTTTCTTGATCTCTTTACTATAATGGCACCTTCTATATCTGGTACATAATATTATGCCTTAATTATTTATAACAATTGTTCATTCAAGAAGCTAAAGTTATAAATGTTGGTTTTGATCTTATATGATAAAGATTATGCTTTTACATTTGGTATCAAAGCTAGTATTTGAATAAATAATTTTTTAATGATTCTTTATATTTTCTTTGGGGTTGTTGACATTGTCAAGTATTTGAGCATTTATCAGTTCTCATAGTGCTTTTCATTATTTATTGTTCTTAATACTTTTTTAATGAGGTATGGCTACCTTGAGGCTGAAATTGATGGTTTCTTTTATTTTCCTAAAGAATATCAAGGTTCTCATATAGATGGAAGAACTTTCTTTATCAAGTTTAACCACAATCATTATTCAAAGCGCAATTCATAAATTGTATGACAGCTAACTTTCCAGTCTTTAATTCTTGTTCAACTAATTTAACTTTAATAGTTAGCAAGGACACATTAGTTTCAATTTTATGGGAAGTTCATCTTATTTATGAATATCTTATTTTTCATATATGCTTAGATAAGTATATTTTAAAAAACCTAATGTAAGATTGGTACAATATGGAAGTGGTTTGACAATTATAGAATTCATCCACTTAGTAACATCCACAAACTCCCTTTAGTACTTGTTTAAGTTCACTTTTTTATTATTTTGGTTCTCTCTATTTCAGAAATTCAAAGCTATTTTTTGTTTTATTCTAATGTTTTGTATTTTATTAATTTTATTAATGAACTCATGTTAGATTTATGTATGTTATTATTGAAATTTAAAATAAGGTGTTATGTGTTAAATTTAAGGATGACATTATAAAATGATAGTTTTTTAGTTACTAAAGTAACCAAACTAATTAAGTGGTTTTTGTGTATAAACGATCGTTTATCCATAAAATACTAAAACCTATTATTAAATTAATTATATGTATGGATGACTTTTATTAGTTGATAGAATTTTAGAGTTTACCCAAAGGTAAATTAATACTTTATTATCAATAAACATATAGAGGAAAATCAAATGTTGCTTGTCAAATATGTCATGGATCCAAAGATATTGATTTTATTTGTGAGTTTTATTTGATTGTATGATAAAGTTTGTATGGTATTACACCTATGATAGTATATTGTCAAGTTTGTCCAAAAAATCCTATAGTATATTCTAACTGTTTAATTATTTGAATCTAAAAATTTATTGAGCACTTATGTATTTGCAACCATTTTTCTTCATTCACATGCTTCTTGTATTTTTTAAAATTAGATAATAATTAATTGCCAAAGATATGGGATCTAAGAGTGAAATAATAACTAAGTCTTTGGATACAAACCCAACTTTAGATACAAATTATGGTAACATCATTTTAATAATGTTTACAAAATCACTTAAGTTAAACTCTCCAAACTATTACAAGTAGGATAAATGGTAATCCTTTGTTCACCTAAAGTTCATATGCCTTTTGCCTTTGTTTTGTCTCTAGACTTAACTCCTTCCTTACATTATCCTTATCTATTGAGTTGACTATTTACTTTGTTTGTTCGCTTGTTTCCATTGTTGCATTCCTTAACTTTCTTTTGGCTAGGTTTCATCGAATTTACTCCCTTATAACTTCAAGAACTATTAAGTCTAAACATTAGTCTTCACTTCGATCTTAGACATACATACATAATTATGGAGATAGAACTACTACTTGCATGTTATTAGACATGAATTTGTATATAAATTAGGAATTCACTAGTCAGTTCTCCATACACATACTATATTCTCAGTAAGATGCTTTAAGTCTTCGTAAAGAATTTATTTCTCCTTTATACTTTCTAAAGTAAGTTGCTTCTTTCATTATGGTGTTTAATGGTTTGAACTTCTCTTAATTATGCGAATAAGTCAATTCCTATTTAAGTGTTTTGGATTTTGACTTAGCATGTTAGAAGAAAAACCTACAACCATTACGATACAAGTAATGAGGTTGTGAAATCAAACTATAAAGCATGGAAAGTTTTAACATATTGTATCTTAATTTTATGCAAATGACCATTGCCAACAACATTAAGGCCATTATTCCATAAGAATAACTTAACAATACAAGAAAAATAGGTTTTAACGATGGAAATTATCGACGGAGAATAAATATTTTTTGTCGAAAAAAAATTTGACAATGGAAAGAGTCATCAAAGAAATGACTGTAGGTAAATTTTACTGACGAAAATAAGGAATCTGTCGGTAAATTTAGTGATGAAATGTTATATATCTATCGATAAATTTAGCTTTGTATTTCTGTCGATAAAATTTGGTAAATTTATCAACGGATTTACAATATTCCATCATTAAATTTGCGACAGATTCCTAATATTCTGTCTGTGAATTTACTGACAATAAATTAGAAGTCTGTTGCTAAATTTTACCGATGAACATATAACATTCCGTCGTTAAATTTACCGATGGAAAGCATTATCCGTCGTAAAATTTTTACTAACAAAATATTGTAATTTCGGTCGGGAAATATAGTTATGATAAATTTTAACAGCCATTTCTCACTTCCTACCTTAGTTTTCTGTTGATAATGTTTTGATTTTTGATATATTTAATTTTTGATATATTTAATTTTTGTAAATAATATAACATTGATTGATAAATATAAAGTAAACATTATTCTAATTGGTAATATAATAAAAATATTATAATTTACATGAATAAGTATCTTAAAAATAATTGTAAATTAAAAATTCATACAAAAACTTAACAGTAGCAGACTATGAAATACATTCACTTATCCAGAAGCTATGTAGGTGGTGAAGGCAGATGCTTTGACTGTTGCGATAAGGTCTTGTCCCTCCCCTTCAACTCATTCACCTCATTACGGAGCTGAGTTACGTACTCCATCAGCCTCTCTACTGTGTTCTCAAGCTGAATGACTCTCTCATTTGATGCAGACTGCCTACTAGATCCAGCTGCAGAGGATGTGGAGGATTGCAAATAGCATGTGTTTGCAAATGAACTTAACCAAATATCCTTCCACGACGGTCCTTACTACCCATTGCATTAAGATATGGCTGACTCTCATCAGCAATTTTAGATTCTAAGATTGTTGTTAAATGTTTTCTTGTATTTGTTCCTATCATTATAATTTTTTGTGATAATAAGTGATAATTTTTAAGAATTAATATTAAAGTATAGATTTTACATACATGAAGTCATTTGCATCGAGTGTTGACGAAGGTCACACCATTATGCTTCTTAGTATGAGTGTGCAAAAAAAGCTGGCATGGTGTATACTTCCTGCCCATAGAATTTTCCTGCATTAAAATTAATTGTTATAAGTGAACTATAATTTACAAAAATTTAGGAATAGTTTCCTATATTTTTATGATATTTACCCCCTGTTAGATAAAAAAATTAACTCAACAATACAACCATTATTGGCACCAGACATTGATAGCATTGTTATTCTCTATAATATACATATATTTTTATTCTAAATTTCATACATCAAATTACATTGAAATCAAATTTCTTATATCAAAGTACAAAAATCAGAATAAAAGTGTAAAGTTTGGATACTTACAAGTTAAAGTGCATGCTCCTGGTAGGTCAAAGATCCTCCAATGTGTACGGGTAGACTCTTTCCATCCGATCCTCCACGTCTGTTGACAGAATTGTGCTCTAAAATGAACATGCCACAGGTGATGCCCAATACTGCTACCAACGACTCCATATTTCTTCATATATATATAGTGGTCATACACCATTCTTGTGTATCGAACCAAAAAAATATTTATAACATGTACGAGCACACCTCTCCTATACATTATAAATTACATCGTCAAATTTTAAATACCAAAAAAATCTTTCTGAAAAAAAGAAAAGCATACTATAAGTACTTATAAATGACAATATTTATCTAATTAATGTATAAAATTAGATAAAATAAAAATATTAAAGAATATATTTTTTGTACCTTAATCTCTTAATAATAAAAGTCATTTTTTTCCTGAGAGACATTCTTCCATGTATAACTCTCAAGATTTATCCTCTCCTTGAGCTTGGATGAGATATTTTTTGAGCACGTTAAAAACGGAGCCAACCTAATATATAAGTTGGATGAGATATTTCTGGAAAACGTGATGACTTGAACTTTGGCTGTAACAAATCCTATTTTCTCTTTTGTGGAATATTTTTAATCTGAAATTCATATTTTATTGAATATTTTAGTAATAGAATTATATAAATTAAATACAAATAACATTATATTATTGATGCAATAATAGATTTATTCATATAATATTCAATTACAAACACAAATTAATCGCTATCATTACTTAATTGTAAATCAAAATTATCGTCTTCTTTTACTGAAGAATTAGAGTTAAACTCAGGCTCCTCTTCAGATTTCTAGCCCTCCTCATCCTCTTAAGATGAAATTTCAATATATTCATTATTTGGATCATTCAAAGGTTCATTCTCGCCATATGTTTCACATCCATTTATTTCATAAGTATCTTCCTAAAACGCTTCACTTTTAATTCTCTTATTTTCATGGGAGCTGTATAACGAGTTTCCAACCTATATATCATCCTAGGAGTTTATTATACAAAGAATTGTGTCATCAATTATGTAAATTTCTTATGATAATACTAAGTTTGAATTAATTACATTGAATTTCAAGTCTTTATGTTTCAATTTTAACAAATTTCCAAACATAAATACTTACATTATTAAACCCTAGCCTAAAAACTCATAAATTATTGTTAAAGGTAAAATTGCAAAGAACAACACAAAATCGATCACATTGTAAACATTACTTAGTTGAACAACCTACCTTAATAGATGAACAATCCCAAACTACAAAGAAGAAGGATGAGGTTGGACAATTATCGAGGCTCTTCAACACAGAACATGGTCTACAAGAAAGAAAATAAACAATTACCTATTAATGTTTTCATATCCTACAACTTATAATATTGCTTAAGCCATTGAAGCCTCGATCTCTGCTTAAAAAAGAACAATTAACCTCAAATTCATCATAGCCATTTTTTGCAATATCACATATGGACAAAGACAACATATAAATTTTTGCAAGATCATCACCATTATTATGCAAAATCATTATTTTGGAAAACCATTATTACAATCTCCTTCTCATTCATATAGGCATCTTTCTCATTAAAATGGTGTGAAATAAACTCATAATCATTATAGGTCTCTTTATAAGCATAAAGATATGATACTTGCTCCCATTTAACATCAATCCTTACGAGAAACGAAAAAGAATCGCATTCATATTTTCATGAAAAGAGTATATCATATGCTAATCATTTATTACGCATTACTATCACATAAAGAGAACTCCAAGGACCAAGTTTGTGTGGGTACATAGAATTGAAGTTTTTTAATCTAGTAGGACCAATTATCGATGCTCTTCAACACAAAACACAACCGCTAAGAAAGACAATAAAAAATTAGCTAGTTTTTGATAAGTTTTGAATTGAGCATAGGTAAAGATATGCATGAAGTAGCACAAGTAGCCAAAACGAAAAATGACCAAGACATAAACTGTAACAAGTCCCTGATAGGCACTCAAAAGTTTTTTAGCTTGGAGTTAGATTGCTCACTTTGACTTATTTATGTTCCTAATGAGAAACTATAAGAATTATGATTGATGATGATGTATAAAGAAATTAAATTACATATTAATCATAAAAAGAATGTTGTAGTGGAATTTCTCCTATTACCTCTTGATTTGTTAAGGTAATTGAAAAAAGAAAATACCATTAATAGCTTTTGCAAAATTTAATTTATTTGTATTTCCTCACTAGTTCGAATCAAAACTTTTTAATTAATATTTAAAGTTGTTAACTGAATTATTTTAACTCCCTTCTTTTAGTAAAGTCCTTAATGTATGAAATTTGTTCCCATCATTACCTTTTTTGTTGAGTGATATGAATAATATATTGCAAATAAAAGAGATAAGAATGTATGAACTGGCCAAAATGAGTGTCATATCTAATCTAACCAAGTCCTATAGAGAATTAGATATTTTTTCCATACAAAAGGGTAATAATATTAAAACAAGTTCTCTAATAGAAAAATCAAAAGTAAATAAAAGGTCTAGAGTCACATAGTTTGTTAAAATTAATTGCCATCAAGGATGAAGATGTAGTGATATAGGTTTTAGTTAGATGCTTGGCTTTGGATGAGAACTCATTTTTTTTATCCATTTGGTTTCTCTTATCCATTGAACTATCTTGTGTAAGAGTTCTTGCAAATTCATGTTTTGTTTATTAGAATTCATGTTAGTTCTTTCTTTCCATACGTAATAAACAAAATAGCTAAGTGTCAAATAATTCAAGTTTCCTACTTCTTAATTCCTATTAGTATAAGATATAATCCAAAATGGGGAGCTTTGCCAAGGACATATCTAGTGAATATTAAAAATGAGTAGCATAGATTTCCACGTGGATTGAAGAAAAGAATAGTTAAAAAGGAGGTAGTTAAGGCTTTTGCATGGTTAAGGAATAAAAAGTAGTTAGTAGAAAGGTAAATTCATAAATGAGAGTTTATCCATTATTCTCAATTTCTATTTAAATGCTAGCAACAAAATTAAGCTAGCTTTTACAACTAAACAAGACTTATATCAAGGAGAGGTTTAAACTAGAGCCCTCAAGTGCTTTAGTTTAGTATTTCTTAAGAGGGAGTATGACGCATTGCTAACACAAATGATCGTCTTTAATGAGGCCCTCAGGCGCTTTCAATTGATTTTACTTATTTTAATAAAATATTAATGATATTTAAATTATCAAAATATATTCTATGATGTTAGAAGTTTAAATTTTTATTAATCATTTATGAAAATTTTTAATATAAATTGTTATCTAACTAATTATTAAGTACATGATTAATTTAAAGGTCATTCTAAATATTTTATTTTTAAGCCCCGACATCCACCTTTAAGCGTTTCATTTTTATTTCAAGTCCTACCATACAACTTCAAACATTTTCTCCATTTTAAAGCCCTAATATTCATTCTAGGGATTCCATTTCATTTTAGTTTAGTTTTAAGCCCTAAAAACTACCTATAGGCATTTCATTTTCCATTTCAAGCCTTATGGAACTACTCTAGGCATTTTCTTTAGATTCCAACAACTAATATTCATTCTAAGCATTATAAAGTTGCTTTAGATTATGACAAAAGATTTATGCATTATGCATTATATGCAAATGATTATGCAATGATTGAGTCCTCAATGTATTGAAATGAAAAAGAAAGATTACAATGTTTTCCTTAAATTTGTATATGATTGATTCCTCGTTATTCCTAATTCTTCATTTGAATTGCATATGTGCTCCACTTTTCTCATTTACTTCATCCTTTAACTACAAAATTGATTCAATTAGTTCCTTTTCTCACTTTTTCTTCCATTGAACTTAATCTTTCACATATTAAGTTATTAATATCACTAAAGATATAGATAACAGTAGTTTGTTATCGTCAAAACTATCGATTAAAAATTCATTTAGTCTAAAAATCCCCTTATTTTCATTATGGAAAAATATTTGGTGATATTAGGAAAAATAAATGACCTTGAGTAATCTCCCCTTATATGAAATCAATATGCAATGCATGCTCTATCTTAATTCATGCATCTCGAAACTATCAAGTTAAATATCATTATATCCCTTTTTGTTAACATAAAAAGATCTATAATGTATAAATTGATAAAAATCAAAAAGAGAAAAATAAATAACTTCTCTTTCTCCTTTACAAAAAACCTATCATATGGGCAAAGATTACATGTAAACTATTTATAAAATCAAAGAAAAATTCTTATAATTAATGGACAACATAAGGGAGTACCACGAGTTTCATGAATCTTGCATGGTCAAAGAACTCATAAAAGGGAACAATCAGGCTCACTATGTCTAATTTCCCAAAAGCAAAAAAAAAAAAAACTTATGCTTACATTCATGGCTAAGTTAAAGATGCAATAGATAAGTTGATAAGAGCATAAATATCTAGCAATTAACCAAGTCTCACCAATATCCCTACAAGACATTTCATCGAACAATTCATAAGAAAACCGAATTCATCTCTAACTAATAACAAAACCACCATATTTTTCCATTATTCACCAACATAAACACGTTGAAACAAGAAATGAACCAACCAAAATTGAAAAAATGCAAAATACTCAACCCACATTAACAAAACCGAAGATCATATAAGCATTTAACAATAAAATTTCTCATAGAAAAAATAAACCCGAGAGCAAAGCATGGATGACTAACCTTGATAGATGATTAACTGAAGACAATAGACAATGGAAGAAAAGTTAAAGAAGACGAACACTGGTGATTAAGAAAGAAGACGAACGACAATGATTAAGGAAGAAATGAAGAAAAAATAAGCAGTGGAGGGAAAGGGCCTTCGGCTGTAGGTTTAAGTTCAAAGGAAAATGACATCGTTTGGTGGTGGTAACCAAACGATGTCATTTTCCTTTGATTAAAAATGTTGAAGCTGAAGACCCAAACGATGCCATTTAACTTTAAATTTACCGATGAACATTTCTTCTGTCGATAAACCCCAACACTTACTATTCCCACCAACCATTGCCATATATTTTTTCGATGACCTTTACTATTCTATCGCTAAATTCTGTTGGTAAAATTTTGCGGATAAATTTCCTCCACCTTTACCAACAAATTTTTATCTATCACAAAATTACCAACAGAAACTCAATTTCTGTCACTAAATTACTACAGAATTATTTGTTCCATCAATAATTTATAATTTTCTTGTAGTGTAAACTTGTGGAAGAATGTTTCCATTTTGCAGATAAGTCTCTTGTTGGTACAGTAATGGCTAAGCTCACGACCGTAGACTTTGATAGGTCATGGAGCATGCAATAACATATCCTAGAGATGACAAATATTACAACAAAATTAAAGACCTTGTATATGATAGTTATGGCTCCTTAATGCAGTTCATTATGAACTTATTGCTTGGACCTTTTCAAATTAACTACAATACTATAAAGGATAAGTGGAATATTAATAAATTGTCTAATATGCTTACTCAGAGGAAACAAGGCTAAAGAATCAAAAAGCACTTTCAATTAACCTTGTGGGTCAAGGAGCTAGCAAGATTCACAAGTCAAAGGCTATGAAACTTAAGAAGAAAGTGACTGCTAAAGTGACATAGGTTGCTGTTAATATTAACAATAAGGAGCAAAAGACGGATAATTTTTATTTCTGTAAGAAAAAGAACATTATTAGAAAGATTGTTTAAAATCTAAGGCTTTCTTTCAAAAGAAAGGTACATCTAACCTGTTTATATGTTCTGAACTAAATTAAACTAAAGTTCCTTTCAATAATTGGTGGCTTAAATTTTTTTACTACAACTCATATTTATAATGTGATGTAAGGATTCTTTACAATCCAAACCATAAATCCAACTGAGAACTTTCTGTTTGTAGGAAGTAGTAAGAAGGTCCCAATTGAAGGGTTGAGCCTTACTGTCTAATATTATATACTAGTTATTACCTGGATCTAATACAAACTCTGTATGTACCTTCAATTTTTAGAAACATAATTTCTATTTCTAAACTTAATGAAAGTTTGCTTTTAAGTTTGGTGATAGTTGTTTCAATTTATTTAAACATAATTCCATTATTGGTTTTGGAATTCTTATGGATGACTTACATAAATTTAAACTTGATGTTAATTTTTTAAATCCCTTTTTTTTGTTTATCATACCATTAGAGCCAATGTAGCATAATGAATGGTAATTCAACTTTCTTGTGGAATAAAACTTTATTGTGGCATAAATGTTTGGGTCATATATATAAAGAAAGATTAGTAAAAAGTAAAATTCTTCTGAATTTAGATTTTACTGATCTCAATATATATGTAGATTTTGTTAAGAGAAATTAAACCAAACATAGTAAGAAAAGAATTACAAGAAATACTCAGCTCCTTAAAATTATACACCTTGATGTATATGGACCTTTTGACACTCCAAGAAAATTATTTTAGCACCTTTATAAATAATTTTTCATGTTATGGATAAGTCTATTTACTTAATAAAAAGAACTCAAGTTGTAAACTCCTTTGTGGTGTTTATAAAGGAGGTTAAAAGACAATTAGATAAAAAGGTAAAAATAGTAAGCTCTAATAGAGGTGGTGAATATTATGGAAATTAAGATGAATTAAGACAATGTTTAAGTCAATTTTAAAGTTTATCAACAAACATGATATATGTGCACAATATACTATATCAGGCACATCTTAATAAAATGGTGTGGTAGAAAGGCGTAATAGGATAATAATAGGTGTAGATATAAGTGTGATGACTAATTCTTCATTACCTAAAACCTTGTGGATGCATGCATTTAAAGTTTTTTTTATATATATTGAATAGTATTCCTAATAAGGTAGTCCCTAAAACTCCTTTTGAGTTATGGAACTAGAAGGAAACCTAATATAGGACACTTATATATTTAGGACTACCCAGTAAAAGCATGAATTTATAATCCATATGAAAAGAAATTATATTCTCAAACAATTAGTGGTTACTTTACTAGTTACTCAAATATTATAAGTTTTATTATACAAACCATAGTTTAAGAATTGTTGAAACAACGAATGTCAAGTTCACAAAAAATGGTAAAGTTAATGGTAGTACTAAAAAAAATATGTTATGGATATTATTGAAATAAAGGTTGATGTTTTATTATCCATAAATGTCCTATTATCCACAACTATACCGAATATTGTCCCATTATTGGAAGAAGAAAAAGATCCGGACAACATTTGGATGAAGCAACTGCTTATTAAGAAACTAACTTACAACTAAAGAACATGAATGAATCACTTGGAATAACTTTAAATAAACCTATAAAAATAAGGAAATCAACTATTTATGATGACTATATGGTTTGTTTTCAAGACTTAAATTTTAATTATGGCATTAATAAGATTCTTGTTTCGTTTTCACAAGTTGTAGAAAGTGATGAGTCTGATAAATGGATCGATGCTACAAAACATGAGTTAAATTCAATAGCAAAAGATAATGATTGGGACCTCATTGATTTGTCAAAAGGTTCTGAGCAAGTTAGATGCAAATGGGTCTTAAGACAAAATGTGACTCGAATGGTGTTATTGAATGATATAAAGCTAAACTTATTACCAAAGGTTATACTCAGAAGGATGGTATCGATTATAAAGAGTCTTTTTCACTTGTCTTAAAGAACGACTCATTGAGAATAATTATGGCAACTACATCAAACGGATGTGAAAATTATCTTTTTGAATGGTGATCTTGAGAAGGAAGTTTACATAGATCAACCTGAAGATTGTTCCATAGAAGGAAAAGATCACATGGTGTGTAAACTTAAGAAATCAATATATAGGCTTAAAAAAGCTTCCTAAAAATGGTATATTAAGTTTAAGATACCATAACATCTTTTGGTTTTCAAAAAAGTATTATTGATCAATGTATCTACCGAAATATCAGTAATAGTAAGTTTATATTTCTAATTCTATATGTTGATAATATTTTATTTATTGCTAATGATATAGACATATTATGCTACAAGGATTGGTAGGATTATCTTAGAAAGATTGTATCAAAAGAATTCTTGAGAGATTTAATTTGAACAGATATTCAGCAAAGGTTATCTCGATATAAAATGGTGATAAATTTAATTTTATTCAATATTGAAAAAATGATTTCAAACATAAACAAATAGAATTTATTCTATATGCTTCTGTTATTAGTGGTTTGATGTATTGAAACACATAAGGGACTCGATATCAACTTTGCAGTTGGAATATTAGGCAGATATCAAAGTAATTTGAGTATAGACCATTGGAAAGTTGCAAAGAAAGTTTTAAGATATCTTCAAGGAATAAAGGACTATATGCATATGTATAGAAAATCTAATCTATCATAATTAATTGGATATTCAGATTTAGATTTTATTGGATGCATTCACAATAGAAAATTAACATTTGATTGCTTGTTTCTACAGAATGATCAATTTCATAGCGAAGTGCTAAACAATATATCATTATTTTATCCACTATGGTAGCAAGATTTGTAATTTGTTTTTATGCTACAGTTCATGTTTTATAGCCGCGGAACTTTATTTCAAGAATTGAGGTTGCCAACACTAATACAAAGCTACTGAAATTTTATTATAATTATTCTACAACATTGGTCTTCTCCAGGAATGACAAGTACTTTAGTGATGTCAAAAATATGGAGTTAAAATATTTTGTTGTAAAAGAGGAAGTTCAAAAATAAAGACATGTGTATTAAACATATTAAGACTGATCTCATGATTGCAGGTCTCTTAACTAAAGTCCTACAACTAAAGATATTTAAGGAATATGTTCGAATGGGCCTTAGTTATTTTGATGATTATCTTTAATGATGTTTTAATACTCTTAAGCTCAAAAAAATTTGTGATTGACAATTTTCTCATTTATTATAAATGTGTACATCTAATTGTTATTAAATAAGAAATAAAAGTGTTTATGGGACATTAATATGGATCTTTATGATATTTATATATCACTTATGTTACATGACTTGATAAATTACTACTGTTGTATTATATAAAAGAAAGTATGTAATATTGAAGTGTATGATCACCATAATCTACATTATATGGTTATTTATGTTGAGGTAAACTATAAAGATATTAATAGATATGTTAATGCAGGTTTAATGTTTACTTTATTAAAAAAATATCAGGTCAAGTGGGAGAACATTGAAATATGGCCCGATTAGTGGTCGTATTCTATATATACTAATAATAATATTAATATAATTATGGAATCTTATTTGGTCTATTTTTTATATCGTTCATAGGCCTTTAGTTGAGTTCCATTTGCTCTTGATTTGACAAATCCAAGTTAAGGAATAGTGCAATAAATCTCAACTATTTATTTTGATCACTTGATGGGCATACTAGATTAAAAGTTATAGATATATAAATCGGTCCTATAACATCCCGTTTCCTCATGCTAAGGATTAGAACTCTAGAATACTGTACATGAGAGACATCAATGAGAAAATTAGGAAATGCATTTCATGCTCATGCATAATTTAGCATACACACACATGTGAATATTAATTATTGCACACATTACAATGATCGTTCATGCACTCATTTGACATTTACCAGGTATAATTGATTTATAAATGTGATTTTGATGTGAATTGTGGATTATATGTCTTGGAAATTGATTTGGTGAGTATAAATATTGATTTAGACTTTTTGGTGAAAATTGAGAAATTACTAAAATTTTGAGTATTTTTGAACTAGAAAAAATGTCAAGTGGCAGGACAATTGGTTTATGGTAGTAGAAATAAGTGATAAATGATAATAGAAATAATTGGCATATGGCTTTAGGATTTAATGACAAGTGTCATAGAAAATTGGGAGATAATTGGATTAGAAATTGGAAAGAAATGGACTAGTTATTAAAAATGGGACCAAGTGAAACCATAAGAATGACACATGTGGCAAGTGACAAGTGACAAATGTCATGCCACTTGCCACACACCTCACCGTTGTTATACTCACCCTTGCAAGACATCTTTGATTTGTCTTTCATTTGGCTAAATATTTCATCTCCTTCGTTGCTTTCTTCTTCTTCTTTACGATTTTGTTTCACCAACCTGCATCAACACACCTTGCTTTCATCCATCATTTACTACTTCCATTTAGTTATCTTCTTTATTTACCATTAAAAACCTAACCTACCCAACCTCCATGTTGATGATCGTGAGATACATAGAAAGCTAGGGTTCTCATGATTTTGAAGAGCTTGGAGTTTTATCAAGTAAGTTATACTTTGATCTTCATGGGTAGTTGCAAATGAATCAAATATGATAAATGGTTTGAGATTGATGATCATGATCATGGAGAAATATATATGTTGTAATGTGGGTGTAAAAATATGTTATGTTTTAGTACATTAATGATATTCATGGTTTATTTAAATGAAAACATGTATAATGATCATTTGAGATAGACTTATAGTGTAAATGATGTGGGAAAATGATCAATAATGTTGATGACTAAATGGAAATCTTTATGTCTCATTCTCATGTATGTGAAGAGTGTGGGGAAATTGTTGAATAAATGCATATGATGTGTTTTTATTTTGAGGTTATGGAATCCATTAGTTATAGCCCATTATATAAGGAAATAAATTGAGAATTTAAGGTATAATGAATGCAAAACTCAGGTATAAGAAAGGTATTGGTGTAATATTATAAAAATGAGAAGAACTAGGATAGTAGTTTTGAGGAAAGGTGAAGATAATAAAGGAGTTGAATGGATGTTGAAACATTGATGAACATATGGACATGTTTGATGTCCTGTTTTTGTGGCTATGATTAATGACCCTGTATGACTTGTTTTATGAATGTTTTAAATGGGTAATTGAGATAGAAATAAAAGGTTATAAATCCTAAAGGATGAGTTATGAAAATGAATTGTTTGATGCTTTATGAATGAGATATATTATGGAAAGAGTTAGGAGTTTATGTATGATGAGATAAAGTTGGAAATGATGAATCAAATGAGTTGAGTTTTATGGAGTTTAATGCGACTAATTTGGTGGTTGAATTAGCATGTAATGAAGTTGCATAAATGAATATTAATACTGGAAAATTTAGAGTGAAATTTTTGTTAGTATATATGTTCACGATCGTGGCCTAGCAAGAATATGGTTATGTCACGACCGTGGCCTTCACCCCACAATCATGGCCAGACGAGAATATGGTTTTGTCACGATCGTGGTAGGGACCAGTCCCACGAGTTTCTGTCACGATCATGGGCAGACTTATGAAGTAAAAAGATTGTATTTTATATTGGATCCTGATTTTTTCTTTTTTTCTTTTTTTGCTAAATTACTTATTATTTGCTTAATTATTTATTTATGTTGTTTGTTGGGTTAATTATTTATTTTTAGAATTGGGTCATAAATTTAGTGGGCCTAAGTAGAAATTAGAATTTTTAATGGGCATGTTAGAATTAAATTAGAGTATGGTATTGAGAAGATTAAAGGAGTTAGTAGATGGATTAAATGAAAGGAGGGGCAAAATTGGAAAGGGCAA
>JANZXP010000195.1:13973906-13985393 GCA_027576715.1 Erythroxylum flavicans | reverse complement strand
AGAAGAGGTGGATTTGAGGAGACTATGAGTAAAAGGGATGTTAGAATGGAGTTAGGATCCATTGGAGGGGTCTTGGAAGGTGAAAATGTTCGTTACACCCAAAGGTTACACAGTCAGGTCGTGTATATTCACACTGACCATGTATTCCTAATGCAGAAAAATTTACAGACCTGAAGGTTACACGGTCTGTCCGTGTTGTTTCACACGGCCCATGTTTTAACCCTCCAAATGACAAAATCTCATTTTGAGTTCTTCATAACAGTTGTAGATCCAAACGTCCTTGTCAAAACCATATAAAGAATACCTTAATCCGATATCCCTAGTGAAAGTTATGCCAATTGTTCCGAGATAGGTACAACATGATTGAGGACATGAGCATGGTTGATTTGTTTGTCCATAACTTCATAACCTGACCTCCAAATTAAGTGATTCTTGAAGCGATAGATTCCTGACACATTTTTCTACCTTTAAACAAAAATTTGTATCCTTTTATGATGATTCAAAGAAGATTGACGGAAAGAAAATGAGGGATCGGTTGGAAGGGCATAATTAGGTTATGAACATACTTTGGATAATTTTTTTAGTATATCTTGAGCTATAGAGCTCCAAACGAGATGGTTCTTGTTTCAAGATAAACTAGAGACATAGAGCTACAATTGTCTTGAAGAAGTTAGATTGTGATGTCGGTGTTGGCTAGTATGGGCAACCCACCCTTGTGAGATGACAGCAAAGTGAGGGTTCATTAGAATAATCCTACAAGGAAACCCGCTCACGCTTTTCGACTTCGGAACGATAGTTGGGCTCTGGGAATGGGGTCCAACATCTTGTGGTGTCAGAGCTTAGGTTTTTCCTAGGCTTAGAATGCATAGTAGGACGAATTATTATGCTATGTGATTAATTATTTGCATTGTTAAATTGATTGATTGTATTAAATGACATGCATATCATACATACATGTAGGGATAAAATGTAAGCTAATTGCTAGTGTTTCCATTGAAGGAGTGAAATGTCACCTCGTAGGAGGACACGAGAAATATTGCAAGGATCGGTTGCACCTGACCCTCCACTAAGAGAGGAGGGAACGGATGAGTCTAAAGCCCCAGGAGATGCTAAGGCTTCTGTAGGGCACAATATTGGGCCCTCTCGCTCACAGACGAGGGAGTCGCCTGTTTCGTCAGAATAAATGCCTACCTTGGATATGAGGATGTTCCAAGCCTTCACTCAGGCGTTTGTCCAAGCTATGAGACAGATGCCGCAATCTTCTGCTCCGGCCCCAGTTAAGAAGGGGAAGCAGTTCGACAAGTTGAGGAAGTATGGAGCAGTGGACTTTTATGGGACCACTGATCCTGAGGAAGCTGAGACATGGCTGAGAAAGGCAGAACGGATATTGGAGCAGATGGATTGTGAAGATGACAAGAAGGTTGAATATGCTACGAGTTCGCTACAAGGGGATGCTTTGCATTGGTGGGAGAGTGTCCTAGGAAGTCAGATGAAGCCATCAGGGTTTGCCTGGAAGGACTTCCTGAATGTTTATAAGAAGAAGTATTTGTCTGAAGTGTACATCCAGCAAAAGCAGAGAGAGTTTTTGAGCCTCACCCAGAGGGAGATGATGGTGAGTGAATATGAGTGCCAATTTACACAATTGGCCTGATATACAGCTAAGTTAATGATGAGCGAAGTGGCTAGGTGCCGAAGGTTTGAAGTGGGACTGCACTTAGCCATCAGAGAGAAAGTGGTGGTGCAAAATTTTAGTGATTTTCAATAGCTGGTTGAAGCAGCACTGAGGGTTGAGAATATAGAAAACATAAAGAGCACAACAAACAAGAAGAGAAGGGGAGAGAACAGCTTAAGAGGGGAGGCGGTACTCCTATCTTAAAGAGGAGTGCCAGGACTTTCCCTGCACAGTCTGAGGGTAGGAGCAGTGGAGCAAGTAGGCTTAGACAGATGAAAACTGTCTCACATCAAGCCTCAACGGCTGGAGGCAGTAGCAGGGGAGATGGGGATAAGCCACCCATTCCCAAATGTGATCACTGTGGAAGGTTTCATAGAGGGGAATGTTCCTAATTGACTGGTGTGTGCTTCAAGTGCGGGGAAAAAGGACACATGACAAGAGAGTGCAACGTGATTGAGGACATGAGCATAGTTGATTCGTTTGGCCATAACTTCATAACCCGACCTCCAAATTAAGTGATTCTTGAAGTGATAGATTCCTGACACATTTTTCTACCTTTCTACAAAAATTTGTAGCCTTTTGTGATGATTCGAAGAAGACTGACGGAAGGAAAATAAGGGATCAGTTGGAAGGGGCATAATTAGGTTATGAACATAGTTTGGATTTTTTTTTGGGTATATCTTGAGCTGTAGAGCTCCAAATGAGATTGTTCTTATTTCAAGATAAACTAGAGACATAGAGCTATAATTGTCTTGAAGAAGTCAAATTGTGATATCGGTGTTGGCTGGTATGGGCAACCCACCCTTGTGAGATGACGACAAAGTGAGGGTTCATTAGAATAACCCTACAAGGAAACCCGCTCACGCTTTTCGACTTCGGAACGATAGTTGGGCTCCGAGAACGGGGTCCAACATTTTAAGTGATGTTTGAACCAACTAATGTTAAGGTACTTCCTTATGATGTATTTAGGCTTGAATGAGATTTTAAATGAACCTAGTTGATGATGAAATTAGGTGATTAAAGTGAGTAAAGTGCATTAGGTATTAGAGAATGATTGAAAGATGTTAATGGTAAATGATTATGAGATTTGTATTAATGAAATATACCAGGGAATATAATTAAGCATGCATTATACTTAACATATATACATATGTGCAAAAATGAGTACTCACGTGATTGTACAAAGTTGTAATGTGTGTAAATATGTATGTGTTGCATGATATAAAAGAGCAATTAGAGCGATAACATCCAAACATTGCCAGGACATCGAGGTAATGAGTTATCTGGAGCAAACTGTGAGTAACCTAGATAGTCTCACATTGATTATTTGTTTTGTTTAAATTCTGAAATGAATTATTATGTGATGTGAATGTGTTGATTCCAGACATTGAATGTCCGGGGCGTTTGATGTATGAATATCATATTAGAAGTGCTCATTGTATATGAATTTAACAAAATAAGTGATGCTCAACTTAATTATTAAATATCAAACTAAGGTCTGAAGAAAAATGTGAATGAGAATGTGAACGTGAATGATTGAGCACAAGTAATTGATTGAATACATGTGGTGCATCTCTATACATGAATGCATAATAATATAAAGGCAGATGTGACTAGAGTCGCTAGTGAAAAAGAGTTTAAAGCTCAGAATGCGGTAAGAGCCTCTGGCTCACTATGTATAATAAGTCATGTATTCCCAATGGATATGGGACAGTTATTAATGAGTCCAATATCTACAATGGATACAAGACAGTGAAAAAGATACTCGGTCATAACAACGTAACAATTGGAAAGTGAGTCTTATGAGCATTGCATATACATATGATATGTATGTTTAAATGATTGAAATGTACTGTTTGAATTGTTTAAAATGTGAAATGTGAAATAAGTGATCAAAGTGTTATGTGATGCTATATGACAATTGTTGAAAATATGTGCATTACATGATGATATGAATTGTATGCGAACTTGAAACATAAACTGTATGTGTTATGTGTTATGAGTGAGCCATCGATGATAGGTAGTTCACTGAGTTTGCAAAACTCATTGAAATTGCAACGTTGACTTTTCAGGTATGATAGAGTGGACTTAGCTTCTAAGACAACTTAGAAGATATCTAGTACTGCTTTTAATTAGAGAAAATGACTTAAAGGTCGATCAGTTGAGACTGAAGGATTTAGATAGAATTTTTGTACAGTTCCTCATTTATGTAATATATTTTGTAAACAGAGCTGTAGACTCTAGCAAGTCTTTGATATTGTATATACATAGATGATGTATGTATTGCTACAACGTATATTTTGTTTTATGAAATGAAAATGAGGAATTGGGTTTTTAGATATTGGGATATTTATGTTTTAATTTATGATGCCATGAGGCAAGTGATGTGATTGCTCTAACGCACTGCTTCTACTAAGCATGTGCTCGAATGTCTGATGGACATATAAGCACAAATGTCTAATGGGAGAGAGGTGCTACAAGTCCCCTCTTTATTAATTAGGATTGCAAAATGTTTTCTATCAAGTTTTATATTGTATTAAGCCAGTCAAGAGAGAGAAATCAATTTCAACAAAGAATATGATGAATTTTCTTAATCTCTCTAAGATAACGACATCTTTCACATCAGATGCACAATATTATACTTTAATTATTTGTGAAAATTGTTTATTCAAGATCCTAAAGATATGAATGTAAAGTTTGATTTTACATTATAACGATTATGTTTTTACATTTAATTATATTTAAGTACATTTTTTATTTGAAAAATCAACATTCTTTTTTCTTATTTTTCTACATCTATGTTGCGATTGAAAAGCATTATTCAAAACGTGTTTTTCTTCTATAATTTTTTAATCTAGGGCTTAGTGCTATTTTTTACCCATTTTACAAAATTCATTAACTACAATACCAGTATGGTGCTTTCTATTTTATCCTTCATTATGTTTCATGTAGCAGTAATTGGTGTAACATTATTTTTTCAAGAAGAAAGTGATTTTAATTTTATGTAAAAATTATCGTAATTTGTTTACTTTTCAAAGATTTTCATAAATGGAGAAAAAAATTGAAGTAAAAAATTAAATAATATACTAAAATTTTTCATCCACTTTAAATTTTTTACAATAAATATCTAAGAAATCCATTTGATTTTAAAATCTGGTGTACCAATTCATGTTTGTGGACTACTAAATCTCCCTACCACTGAATCGAATTACTTCTTACTTATAAGCACACCACAACACACGAGAAGTGTGGAATAACAGACGGATCCAGGATGTCGTAAAACAACCAGATCGAAGGGTCAGGATTAGGTAGAACTCCAGGTTTCACCATAACATATGTTTGTGCTCTAGATAACATATGTTTGTGCTCTGTAGGGCCTAGATTTGGATTGTCTTCTTGATGTGGCATCTTTCAACAACACTCATTTAATTACCCTGCTTTCTCTGGTTTCTTTTATTCTAATTTTCGTACCACTTTAATATGCTTTATTCTCGACCGTTCCGATTAGATAACTAACCTACAGAGCTACTACCTACATTTACTATGTTTTAATTAATATAATTATTTAAACTTAAGTTAAATGAGATAATTATCATGTTGATGCAATATAACGAACTGACTTGAAACTTTTTCCGGTGGACATTGAAAATGAGATGTATATATCAAGAAGCCGAAGCATGAATGAGAAGTGGGTTATCTTTTTATCTAAACACGACTTCCACATAAAAGGCAGCAATTAGCAAGTGGAAAATTTGAGTACAGTTCCTTAATGGACATCTATCCACCTGCGTCAAGCCATCAAAGTCTATACTTTGATTGATGTTTCGTTCCTAGGTTTTTCATCCCATAACTACTTGTGTTTAACTACATATTCCTAAGTCACGCTATATTGTCAATTACTTAATCTAGCACTTTTAGCTGAACTCTCTATCAGGGGAATGATAATTATTTCGGCCTCTAAATCGAATTGGAGACTGACTGAGTCCATTTGGAATTTAGAACATGACACACCTCCTTTCTGTCAAAGTTCTATCTTTCTGTGAACTTTCAAGATAGGTAAGTGAGATGACACTGAGAACTCCTTCAAATCAAAGAGCTAGGCTAAACTAGTTTTTGCAGGTTAGTCATCATCTTTTTTCTTTTGGAAGTGGTTAGTCATCATCTTTTAGTATAAAGTTCGTACACGTTGTACTTGAGCTATTAGATTTTGATGACTACGTTTACCAACATATTTTATAACCCAAACCCCAACTCCACTCTCATTTTGTATTCAAGAGCACCTCATGATCGTCATAGCAACATCATAATAAATACTTTCTTTTAATTTTAATCCAAGTGCTAAAACACTAGACTGCATTAACAAGAATCAAACCCCTAATTAAACTCCAAGAATATAGGTTGGCGAAGCCTGCTCCAAAAATTTTTATTCCTAGTAATTTACTTCAGTGAAAGAAAACAAATGTTGCTGAATTACATGCATCTATCGTAGAAGGATGTCTTCTCTTGCAAGGTACCTATGCGTATGTGAGCTAGTTTGTTACACTTATGTGTTGTACCAACACAAAAATTGAAGTACTTCATGTTGTCATATAATTCATTACGGTTTTGGCTTTCCGGGATAGTTGTATATATTTACTTTACCGCATAAAAAGGTACAAGTGGTCCAAACCAAGTTGACTATTCAAAAGGTTTCAACATACAACAGGTACTATACGTGATAGTGAATTAGAAGCGCCTAGCTAGACGCACACAAAAAGAACCAACAAGTGGGCGATTAAGCATTAGTGTTTTGGCATAACTTCCTTGGCAGGCCCGGTAGAATCGACCACTGAACTAACGCAAAATGTTCTCTGGAACTTTTGGGGAGGTCCATTGACTTCACACAATGCTTAATACGCTACTCCACTATAAGTATACGCGACCACTAGCTCTCAGTTCGGCATGTGCCTCCCATAGAAACCGATATTATTCTCTCTGGCTTTTATTTTAACACATCTTTTAGTTCAGTTCTCTGATATGGGAATGTTATATGGGTTGGTTTTTTGGTTGCTGCTAGGATGTGCCTTCGGACGGACCCCGATGTTATTGGCTGATCAAAACTTCCAAAATCAATGCAAGTTTACTAGATATCCTGCCCTCTGTCTCCGAACATTTGTGGAGTCAAAAGCTCACCCTGAAGACATTATGTCAGCTCTTGTCAACAAGACAATATCTGAGACCAAACTCTTAAGCTCTTACTTCACAATCCTCGATGCCCAATTGGACGTCCAACAAACCCAACGCGCCCTATCTATCACAGGTCTAAACATCTGTTTTAGGAAAAAAAAACTACATCTATATTGTGCATTTGCAGGTTTTCGCTTAGCCATTTACCTTAAATTTCCCTCCATAGCAACATATCACCTGAAAATGACGTATTGACATTTTCATTTATGTGATTTTCTCGTAAAATTTCGAGCAGACTATTGCAAGGAGCTCATGAGTATGTCCCTGGATCGACTACACCGGTCGGTATCAGCGATCCAAACTAGTCCAACGAAAAACAGAAACGACATCCAAACATGGCTTAGTGCTTCCTTGACTTTCCAAGAAGCTTGCAGAGATTCCGCCGACAGTTTTGGTCTCTCCGGTGACGTCGCAGTCCACATCTCTCGCAAAATGGATTATCTATCTCGGTTGGCCAGTAATTCTCTTGCCCTTGTTAACAGAATTACAAGCAGCTCTAAAGATAATAACCTGATAAAAGACAGCAAAAAGACTCGACATTTACAGGAAACACAAGATTTTCCCAGCTGGGTCTCGCCCAAAGATCGAAAATTACTTCAAAGTACAACCATTAGAGCAAATGCCGTGGTCGCGAAAGATGGAACAGGCAACTACGGGACAATCTCAGAGGCTATCTCGGCTGCTTCTGGGAATAGGTTTGTGATTTACGTGAAAGCAGGGCTTTACAAGGAGAAAATTCGAACTAACAAAGACGGTATTACGCTCATCGGAGACGGAAAATATTCGACCATCGTTGTTGGTGATGATAGTGTCGCTGGTGGCTCTTCCATGCCTGAGTCTGCTACATTTAGTCAGTATACTTTCTATTTTCTTCCAATGTTTCTTTTAGATATTCTGTTACAATTGAATAAAACTTAACATATATATATATATATATATATATATATATATACACACACAGATATATATATATAGGCACACACGAATATTGAACATTTTGTTTTTTGTTCAAGGCAAAATTCTTTGGTTTATAAACTTAAAAGGTCATAAATTTCTATAGATGCCTCACCTTAGTTACTAGTTTATATAGGGTTCAAAAGGCTATATAAAGTTATGATTTTGCATTCAGATTTTGAGCCACTTCTAATACCCAAATTTGTTAAGCTTATTACAAAAAGAATTTTTAATTATAAAAATAATATTATTTATTATCTAATAATAATAATAATCCCTATAATTATGGAGTGATATCCACCCAAAATTTTATTTGAAATTTACTTAGCCTTGAGTTCCTAAAGGACAAGTTTTGAGTTTCAGATTTTCCAAGACGTGCTGTCTTATAGTTGCCTTAAGCAACTCAAAGGGCAATACATTAGACCGCCTTCACCTTGGATTCCATTCTTTTAAATAAACAATATTATGATTGGTATGCCTATCATTCTCTTAATTATAGTATAAAACATTAGCATTTTAAGAATATCTTATTTTTAAAAAGTGTCTTAATTAGTTTTAGTCGTTGTATTAAACTATGTGAAATTTTGTTAATGTCTCCTAGCACATATCGTGTAGCTCTTCTTTTGGATATCTGCATACCTTTTCCTTTCTTACAACAATTACTAGCATCTAAACTACGCCAAAATATGTTAACCCTTTTTTAGAACTGTCTTATGAACATAGCACCTTGCTACATATGTTAAACTAACCAAAACAAAAGGAATGGAACAGGGGGAATATTCAAAAGGTTGATGGAGTACCAGTGCAAAAAGTATGGATAGTCTACCATAATATTATTGTGGTCCATCAAAGAGTTCCTCCTTCCCTAAATTTAAAAGATTATTGTTTCTAAGAATTCCGATGAAGCTTGATTGCAGAATTTAGAAAAAAAAAAGTCTAATAATACACAACTTTACTCTTAACTAATAAAAAAGTTATTTTTAAAATTATTATTTCTAATATAAAATGTATTATAAAAAATTGAGAAGAAATGAAAATATGAAAAGAAAAATAGTCATGAAATAGTTGCACCATAAAGTACATGTCCAATCCAACTTGATTTTTTATTAAGAAATTTTTTTGTTAATTCACACAACTTAATTTGTTTTATTGTACGTTCATGAACGTTGATAAAAGTACTAAAAGACTTTTAACAAATTTCTTGTACTAATGATGCAATAAAATTTTAATAAATTTAGATCTTTAGGCCAATATAAACATCAGTTAAGAACTGACAATATTGACTTTGTTGGTCACTTCAGCAATCACCGGCAATGGATTCATCGCTCGAGACATCGGATTTCAAAACACGGCAGGCCCTGGAGGAGAGCAAGCCTTAGCTCTTTATGTTGCTTCCGATCACTCAGTTCTCTACCGCTGCAGTATTCTCGGCTATCAAGACACTCTATTTGCCCTGGCCCTCCGCCAGTTCTACAGAGAATGTGATATTTATGGAACAATAGACTTCATCTTCGGCAACGCAGCTGCTGTCTTCCAAAACTGCAACTTGGTTTTTCGACGACCGGCGAGTGGACGCTACAACGTGATGCTAGCAAACGGAAGAACAGACCCTGGTCAAAACACAGGCTTTTCAGTCCAAAACTGTAGGGTTATGGCTGGCTCAGACTTTGCTCCAGTGAAGCACAGCTTTAACTCGTATCTGGGCAGACCTTGGAAGCAGTACTCGAGGTCTGTGGTGATGCAGTCGAATATCGACGAAGCTTTGACGCCCAGAGGTTGGATCGAGTGGCCTGGTCAGGGTTCTTATGTGAAGACATTGTATTTTGCGGAGTTCTCGAACACTGGTCCTGGCGGTACAGTTTCTGGCAGAGTGAATTGGCCTGGTTTTCATGTTATTGGAGCAGCCGAAGCGTCAAAGTTTACAGTGGCAAATTTCATTTCCGGAGACTCGTGGTTGCCTTCTACTGGAGTCATTTTCAATTCTGGACTACAGTGACATGTTGCTGATTGATTGTTACGTGAAAGTGGTATAAACGTAAAGCGCCGTAGGGGGAGCTCAAAGAAGAGGACCTACGTAACAATTGCCCGTACTCATGTACTAGAAATTGTGTGCTTATATATATATATATTTTTTAATTTTCCTGGGAGGATAAATCTGCAAGATTATTCTGTCTTCTTCTGTTGTTGGATAAAACTTGTAGCCTACTAGCTAGCTATTTGCCAAGTGTAAAAAAATATTGTAAACCCTTCAATTTAAAAGACAATAATATACAGTAAACATTGCTGCACGGAGATGATGTGGCGGTGGTCAGTGTTGATAGAGGAAAGTAAGAGCTGTCTGCTGTGGCTTCAGCTACGTCCACTTTTCACTGTTTTCAACTCAAGGAGATCGGTGGTTATGGATTGTTTTCCCTTCGACAGAGAACTTTGCATCTGTCACTTTACTCCAAGACTCAGAATCTAAGACCTTCAGTCCTACTTTGATATAAGCCAAGTCTCACAATATTAGCCTGCCAATCCTAAAGGAGCTAACTATACTGAATGTATTACTACGCACGTTGTGATTACCGTAATAGTATCGGTACTAAATTTAGTTATAGGATGATACTATACTCAGTTAATAACTTATATTATTTTGGGTAAATTTTTAAATTTAAAAATAGTACTTAAATTTTTTAAAATTATAAAATAATTTATCAATATATTGTATCATATAATTTCTTATTTTATATCAACCATATGTCTCTAAAAATTATAATAATAAAAATTTGAAATAATAACAGTTTATTAATTTATATTAATATTACCTGTCACATATTTAGCATATAAATAGTAATTACAATTAATATTAAAAAATTGTACAAATATAAAGTAAAGCACAATACAAAATACTTAAATTAAATGTTACAATTTTATCATATAATAAATAATATTATATCAAACATCAAATAATAAATAATAAATATCTATAACTCTCTAAGTATTATAATTTACAATAAAAGTTCGTACAGAAGAAACAATCAAATAGAAGTGAAACTTAAAATAAAAACATTTACGGTTACTTTTATATTACATTTATAGAATTTAATATATACATCAAATATAAGTAAAATTAAAAAAAAAGATGAGCAATGAAAACCTAGAATTTCGTTCAAATTCTAAAGATAATATCATTTTATTATTAAAACAGATTAATTTTTATATAACTAACAATTACAATTTTAAAACTCTTACAAGTTATAAATAATTACTATATCACTAACAACTAGAGAATTTAAATTATTATCTAAAATTTTATTACATAACTATATTTGTGCAAATTTCAGATAAATTAAAGAAACAGATATTTTTCTTTATTTTTGCAATGAATGAATGCAAGTATTTTGATAAAAAAATAAATATAAATTAGTTCATCCTCTAAACACATTATTTACAATTTCAATTTTATATTTACAATTTCAATTTTATGATAAATTAAATTGAAATTGTAAATAATGTGTTTAGAAATTTGACTTAGTTAAAATTTTATGACAACTTAAAATTTTAAAATATAACATTCTCATACAAATATACTTTAGAGTAATCAATAAAATTAAAATTTTCAATTCACACACACACACACATATATATATTCA
>JANZXP010000195.1:13949142-13971516 GCA_027576715.1 Erythroxylum flavicans | reverse complement strand
CATCTTCAGGTGAAGAAAATGAGATCGAGTGATAAAGAGGGTCAAGGCATCGCTTCAAGTTACATATTTTTGTATTTAAGCTAGATTTTTGTAGTAATGAGGATTTTAGTTACATTTCAAGTATTATTAGTTCAAGCATCTTATGTATTTTGGGATAATGAGATATGGATGTATCGTGGGTTGAAATGCCTTTATGGCTTTGTGAAAACTCTTATCTTGTGATGTTAATGAATTATGAATTATGTATGGATGAATTTGAGTGGACGTATGAATTTACGTATGGATAAGATTGAGTTGAAATTAGGTATAATTGAAAAAGCTATCGATTAGAGATGATAAATTTTGAATAGGAATTATCATGACATATGAGTAAGATATGTTATGATATAAAAGCATGAAGATGAATTAATAAAGGTTAAGGTGTTTTTCATTAGATTACGCTCACGTTATATGATTCTAAATAGTTGGCGAATAAGGGTTCTTTGAAATAACCCTACAGGGTAACAAGCTCATGTTTTGTGATATGATCTCTGAGTTGGACTCCGAAAACGGGGTCTAACATCCATCTTGTAGAGTCCTGAGAGTAGGAGAAATGGTGGTTTGGAAAGAATGATTATGAGGAGCATGAAACACTTCTTATTTGTTAGTGATCTATTTAGTTGGCATCAAATTTTCAAGCTCCATTAGTAGTAACCGCTTCGAAATTTGTATGATAGTAGCCTGATTATGAGCTCTATTTGCCACCATATACAAAGCATTCAAAGTGGAATTTGGAAATTTTAGATCTACGACAAGATTTTCAAGTGGTAGATCATTTGGTGGTGAAGATTAGATTTCAACCGCATTACTCCAGATGGGAATTTTGGATGATTTCTTTGACCTTTGGATGATGGGTAGAAAGAATAGTTCTTATACTTCTTGTCCAAGAATGGTCATAGGAGTATATACTGTAGGGACTGAGTAAAGTTAATGAAGTATCAGAAATACGACTCTTAGTAAGGAGATGGGAAATTTTTACAAGGTGTTCAATTCGATTCGAAATAGTACGTTTAACATTAGAAGGGATGTTAGCTATAGAGAGAATTGAAGAATGATGAACAAGGTCCCTAGGTAAAGAGTCAATCATGGCTAAAGGAAACTCCTTACATACTCTTATTCGAAATAATGTAATCATAGTCAATAACACTTATGAATCTGATACCACACGAGCTACCCCTGGTCAAAGGGCATATGGGGATAACATCACTAAGGTACATGGTTGTGATATCAACTTACCTTAGCTTCACTTAACATAATTTGTGACCAGAAAATGCTTTTCAAAAACATGATTAAAGGCAGTCACCTGTTGAAAAAGTCTTGCAGAAAGCCTTACTTGATGATCAACTGCAAGGAGAAAAAAGATTGTGAATGTCGTACAAAAAAGAAGCATCGTCACAGAAAGTTATCCTATAAGAAGTCCCACAGATCCCATATTTATTATAAAGGAAATTCCAAGCCCTTCAGAAGAAAGAAACTATGCTAATTTGTCAAATTCTTCAAAAGAAGAAATTCTTAAGCAAAGAAGGTAGATCGGTGCTTTATTTGTGGCAAGTCAGGCCATTATGCTTGTCAATGTCCTAACAAGATGAAAAGGGATTTTAAACTATTAGATTCATTGAGGTTATCATGCCTATCAAAGATAATGGAAACATTGACATTTTCGTTGAAGAACAATACAGTGAGGAGAAGAATATGCGATTCTCCTCCAACAAGGATTAAACAAGCCCACAAAATTAGATTAAGCTTGCCAAGCTTTTTATATGAACAAAAGATCTAAATAGAAGCGCAGAAAAAAAGAGGCTAGTGATTGATTATAAACCTCTCAATGTTTTCTTGCAAGATGGTAAGTTCCTATCGCCAAAGATTAGTACTCAAGTCTTGTTTCTTAAAGAAGTAACAATTTTCTCTAAATTTTATTTAAAAGCAGGATTTTGGCCATTAGGAATTGACCCTTAGGAAAGATACAAGACAACCTTCTGTATTCCTAATGCCTAATATCAATAGACAGTAATGCCATTTGGACTCAAGGTTGACCCTTTATGATTTCAACGGGTCGTGACAAAGATCTTTGAGCCCATTCTCTGCAGTACCTTGGTCTATATTAGTGACATACTTTTATATTCCAATACCCATTACGAACATAAGGCCCTATTCTGATTTTTTTTGGATCTTACAAAATAATATAAGATTATGCTCTCATCCAAAAAGAGTCATATTGGGACGACCTAATTAGAATTTTTGAGTATGAATTTCTATAATGGATTCTCTCAGCCTGGTTCTCCTATAGCCAGTGAACTATTACACATCCCAGATGAAAATATCAGCACTAAACAAATTCAGCAATTCATTGGGATTGTTAACTACATCAAAGATTTCATCCCCTACATGGCTGATTATACATCTCCTTTATCAAAGTTGTTGAGGAAGAATCCACCACTTTGGAGTAAAGAACACACCAGAGCCATTCAACATTTAAAGAAAATCTGTTAGAACCCACCTGCTTTAAAGGTTCCTAAAAAAGGCCAACACCTTCTACAGACAGACACTAGTGACCTTTATTGAGGGTTATTAATAGAGAACCAATTACAACATTTGGGTACGTAGTATAGGCATTATCAAGAAGAGAGATCTGGGTTGTAACTGAAGCCCTTTTTTTCTATAAAGAATGAGAACAAGACGGTTAGCGCCAACATACAGATGTGTATAATTTTGCTCTCTCCAATGAGAGATGAGTTCCTTTAGAATTTCTAACTTCACATATTATTCTGTTGTCGTAGCTTTCAAACCACAATGCTTTAGATGGAAACTTTGGATGATTTCTTTATCATTTGGACGATGTGTAGAGAGAATAGTTCTTATACTTCTTACCCAAAAATAGTCACGGGAGTATTTAAAAATATTGTGTGCTTTTTATACTATGGTTTCTTTCTAAAGTTTTCTCTCTCTTGAAAGCTTGATTCTTAAATAATGTAGTCACAGTCACACAAAAAGACAAGTATGCTCTACACTTTCTCTTCATGAGGATCCTATGTATCAAAAAGTCTTAGACCATAGATCTTGTTTGAGGTCTTTGTTAAACAAGGAAAGATTGGACAACTTAGATTTTTAAAAGGCAGGCCTTGAGAATTGATGCCTATACAAAGAAGAAAGGCTTGTGTCTCAACTATCATACCTGAAATCTGAGCTACAGTCAATCTTTGTTTATCTTTGATCTTTAATAGATGATCTATTTTATAAATAACTTAGATGGTATATAAGGTGGAAACCTATGATGCAACTCTGTTGAGACTTATTGGTGAGAAGAGCCTTTCTCGATTCACTAGTGTAGACAATGCTATATACCTTTGTGATGTTATCCCCGTGTACCATCTGGTTCCTGTGTTATATCAGAGCTATAAATGTTATTGATTGTGATTACATTATCTCAGATAAGAGTAAATAAGGAGTGTCCTTTAGCCATGGGTGAATCTTTACCTAGTGACCTTGTTCATCTTTCTTCAACTCTTTCTATAGCCAACCTCCCTTATAATGTTAAACATAGTCTTTCTAATTGAATTGCACACCTTATAGAAATTACCCATCTTCCTACAGAAAGCCATATTTCTAATACTTCATTACCTTTACTTAGTCCCTACAGTATATACTCCTGTGACCGTTCTTGGACAAGAATTATAAGAACTTTTCTCTCAATACATCATCTAAAGGTCAAAGAAATCATCCAAAGTTCTCGTCTGGAGCAACGAGGTTTGAAAACTACTACAACGAAACAATATGTGAAGTTAGAAATGCTAAAGGAACTCATCTCTCTTTGGAGAAAGTATAATCATACACATCTACATATTGGAGTTATTCATCTTCTTCTTACTCTCCATGGTAGAAAAGGAATCCCGGCTATAGCTCAAATCTCTGTTTTCGATGCTACCTATACTACGTACCAAAATGCCTTAATTGGTACTCTGTTAACAACCCTCAGTAATGGAAGTGCTATACTCAACATTTCCCTTGATTTCAATATCAGGTTAGATGATCTCACCTTGTATAAGCAGCTTCAAGTCCAGATCCAAATCACTGGAGCAAAATAAGATCCTACGACCATTACGACCACTCTTCGACACCAAATGATCCACCATTTGCAAAATCATGCACTAGATCTAAATTTTCTAAATTCCACTTCCGATGCTTTGTATACGGTGGCAGATAGGGCTCATGATTAGACTACTATCATACAAATTCCAAAGCAGCTACTACCAATAGAGCTTAAAAATTTGATGCTGACTGAATGGATCACTATCTACCAAAAAGTTTTCCATGCTCCTCATAGACATTCCTTCCATATCACCACTCCTCCTATTTTCAAGACTATTCGAGATGGATCAGTAAAATCCATCTATACCAGGCACAATGAAGATCATCCTAGACACTCGACTACATCTGGTCCTATTTTGATGCTTCAACCAGTATTCTCAAATAAAGAAGGAAAAGATGGACCTCCGATCCATTACTTCAAACCTAATAGAGAACCTATTTATATTAGCCATCATCATAGACATTTTTCTAGGATGTAGATCCCTCTATATGTGAACCAGATTGTGAAATATGTCTGAATTATTAATCAAACAGTGATGATGCTGAGCTCTACAATCGACAAAGGAAGAAGAAGAATAAAAGGAAACAACAACCTAAAGAAATTCCATCCTTGTCAACCTACCTAACAATTCTCCTATCAATAAGATGATCATGATCCTGATTCTAAGCCACATATTGGGATTAAAAATCCAAGGTCAAGACCTCAAAATCTTTGAGAATTACTCAAAGCTATTGACAACGAACATTTTTTCCATCCAGAGTCAATCTCCAATAACCCTCAGCCAATTATTCCTTCTATTGCTGTTGTTCCTACTCCCCCTCCCATTCCTTGTATGATGGTCAAACCATATAAGGAAGAATTTTATCCTTTGCAGTGAAATTTTGATGAACATAATAGGGTTATTTTTAGCTCTTATGTGCGAGCTATAGGAATTACTTCTCAAGGAACTATTGTCTCCAATCCTTCAGATGTAGTAATCAAATGACATAATGACAATGTTGTAGCCTAAAACAAAGTTCTTCACCATATTGATTCTAAACTTGATGGGCTTCGTCAGCAAACTTAGGCAACTCAACAATGAGTAGATACAGTTTCCTCAAAGATCCAAACATTATACAAATCTTTAAAGGATCACATGGATCAACTTGATGTTGATCTTAGAAGATACATCGACACTTAGTATTTTGGACCTGATTTTACCAATAAAAGCAAGAACTTCGAAAGGTGAAAGAGGTACTTCAAAGAATGGAGGTTGATATGTAGATAGAATAGTTTAAGACTATATAGAGTTTATCCTATAACTTTTCCAGTCATTCAACCCTTCAATTTCTCTCCAACTTACTTTGAAGTAGTTGATTATAAGAAAGTATTCAAAGTTAATAATCCTTTGATTAGGCAGCATATCCGTCCTTCTTCCACTAAACCCAAGTCAACCAAATCTCGAAAGTCTAAACCTTCAAAGCCTTTTGACCCATTGTCATCATATACTAAACCCACAAAACCTACTAGCTCATGGACAAAACCTTTGCAAATCAAAACCCCACCTTCTTCACCACTAAAACCTCAAACTTTTACATCTACTGGGAAAGACAAAGCTCCTCAATTAGAGTTCATCGTAACCTGCATCTATTTTATTTGAAGAATGCCCATCTGAGAGTTCTAACATATTTAAGCAATCTTCTGACATATCTGAACCATCTTCAGAAGAGTCTAAACAATTTGCTGATTTGTCTGATCTCGCTCAGATTATGATGACTATGCCTAAATCAATTGAAGTTGAACCTGACATTAGTGACATTAAATCAGTAGGAATTGAAACATTTAGAACCTCACCACCACCATTAGCATAGGTACCACAAACTAGACCTACTTCAGGTCCACAATTTACCTTTGATGATCTTCCACCAAAGAAATGGCATGAACATCTCCATGAATTTGGAGCATGGATTGATTTACAATGACTCGACCAAATAATCCATTAAGGGATATTTTGTCTGAGTTTATTTCTCGTTTCACTGGAACTTTACGAGGATGTTGACAAAGCTTAGATGATTATCGCAGACTTCAATACATACGAGTACCATCTACTGGACTACTTCTTTGGGTGATTCATAAAGAGTTTACTAGTGATTTCTAGCTTATTGATAAATAAATCAGGCAATAATATTTTGAAATGAAATGTTGTTCTCTGGATAGACAAGATCTACAAAAGCATTTCCAACATATGATGGAACATCATTATCTTCTTAATAGCTTCAATGATGTCAACCTCCGTTATACATTCATCTCCTCCTTACTAGGTGAACTACAACCTTAATTATAGTGAACTATTGTCGCACTTCAACAAGATATGAGGGATATATCTATTAGGGAAATATATCAACTCGCTTAAGTTTCACTTGACAAGCTTTGTGACCAGCAAAGTTTTTTCAAAAACATAATTAAAGGCGGTCTCCTATTGAAAAAGGCTTACAGAAAGCCTTACTTGAAGATCAAGTGCAAGGAGAAAAAAACTGTGAATGTCATATGAAAAAGATAAATCATCATAGAAAGTTCTCCTATAAGAAGTCCCACAGATCCCATATTTCTTATGAAGGAAATTCTAAGCCCTTCAGAAGAAAGAAACAATGCCGATTTTTCAGATTCTTCAAAAGAAGAAATCCTCAAGCAAAGAAAGCAGATCAATGCTTTATCTATGTCAAGTTAGGACATTTGTGCTAAGCTCGAGCTTGGGTATTAAATTTTGAAAAAATCCAAAAAAATTTTGAGTTCAACTTGAATCTCAATCAAACTAGGTTGAGCTTAGGCAAAAATGTCAATCCTACCTCTTCATGTTCAATCTCTTTTTGTTTCTCTCTTTAGCTTAATTGTTTCTTTGTAGTTAAGCAATATACAAGTCATCGATAACAATTGCCTAAGGAAGTTGACGTTAGTTTATATCTTAATTACAATAAATCAATTAAGCATATTTATAATATATTTAATTAAAGATATTCGTTATTATATGTGTATTTATTTAATTAATTAACTAATAAGATAAGGTTTATGGATATTTATGTTTTATAAGTAAAATAATAAAGGGATCCCAAATATGATATTTATATTATATTTATGTATTATCTTTAAATCACTTATTGTCATTGTCTATTAAAACTAAACAATAATTTAGTAGAAAAACTACCATATATTATATTTCTTCTTTATAAAGAAGTAATTGATTTCATAAATTAAAAAATGGAGATATTTAAGAAAAAAGCATTAGTGCATTTTAAAAAATAAGTTCATTAAACTCACCCGATATAAGAATTTTATATAGAATATTAATTGTTTGTTTATGAAAATATTAACAATTGTTTAAGTTATCTTTTAACTTTAGATCTTTAAAGCATTTCATAAATTAATAGATATATTTTGATACTACTTATGATTTAACTATGGGTAGCCTAATGTAGCTATTGAACATGACAAACTATATGGAATAGTTAATTGATCGATGCTAAGATTTGTAACCATAAAAGAATTAGAGGTAATGTTATAATGTTCTATCATTCTCGAATATTATTTATTTGAGAAATCACTGATCAAGGTAGAATAATACTTTAAAAATAAAATTTAAATATTATTAAAAGAATCAATTACTACAGTTAGAGAATTAATATGATTAGAATTAGATAGATTAGACATTAAATCAACAATCTATCTATAATTATAATATTATATGATAAATAATTGAATTATGCAAAAATTATGCACAAAAAAGGTTAGTAAAAATCTACTTTAATTTTCCTTTTATCTAGGTGATTATGATGCATTGTTAGATACTAATCTTGATTTATGGGTATAAAATTTTTGATTAAGGAATCTTAATTGATCTAATATTAAATATAATTTATAATTATAATTCATATATATTTCCAATATATCTAATAACATAATGAGTCAAAAGAGAAAAAGATAATTTAATCAAGTTAAAATTGAGTATAAATTTTAAGAATTTTAATGTCAAATATAAGATATTTGATAAATAGGGACTAAGATTTAATATTAAATTTTATTAGGATCTTATTGAATTAAAATCGATTGTAATTATAATCAAAGTTGAACTAGAATTAAATTATAATATTATTAAAATATTCACACTTTATTTTTAAAATGTACAAGCTTTATAAGAGTTACCATTATTTGACATGTCCTTTTGTACACATCTTTAAAAAAATTAAGTTAAAAATGCATTAACTTAACTAAAAATTTGTGCAAATTGAACCCTAGTGACATACTCAAATTCGATTTACAATGCGTACTAGACTAAATACAAATGAATAATATTACTGATATAGCATTATAATAGAACAAAAGAGTTGACTAGCTAGTACAATAATTCACATCTAACCAATTTATGAAGATAACAACCCGGACCTTATGCTACGTTATCTCCTCCTAGAGTAACATTAGTGGCTACCATGTTGAGCCTCCATTCAAATCCTGAAATATTCTTCGCTTTAGTCTTCCCTATTTCAAATCTTAGTTTTGGTTTTGTAAAATAAAAAGCTGCCAACACTAAACACCATTGATCTAAAGCGCAAAACATTAAACCTACAACTCCCTTCATTACTTAGCACCTCTAGACTCCATTCTTAACTGATTTTCTAGGTTGCTACGTACAAATCGATCACTACATCCCCTCACAATTTTATTGACTATTAGTTGCTCTCTAATCTATTCATTAAGCTCCATTATAATTTGTTCCTTGGATTTATCCTCTACTTTGAAGCATCATGCATTTCTTTCTTCCCATACTCTACAAGCACATCATTGAAAAAATATCAAGAACCTTACCTTGTATTTCAATTGTGCTTGTCCGTATATATAACCAATTCATGAATTATACATTGCTTCTTCCAAGCATATCAAGGCAGTATAAGGCTAACATTTACTTCTAAATATCAAAAGAGAATTCACATATGAAGAAGAGTTGTTATATGTTTTTTGGAATCTCTTTACATAGGAAGCATATCCTAGATATATTAAGATAATCCAATCTGTTTCGAGATGCTAATCTATTTCTCCTCATCAACCACAAGAAAAAGGACACTTTAGGCAATGTATTTGGGTTCCTTATGATATCATGCCAAGTTAGCTCCTGACCTCGACTTCTAAGCAAATCTTTACAAGAGCTAACTGAAAATTTAGCCAAAGGATTTTCCTAAAACAAATTACCCAAAGGATGTTGAAGCCATATAGAATTGTCCTCCCTCTCTACAACAGGATTATTCAGGAAGTACATTATCAAGCTCACCTAGAATGTTACCCCATGGATTGACATTTATCAAAAAATTCTATTTAAAATTCTTAGTGAATATGTTGCCTAACATATGGATCAACTGAGAATTAATAATAGGTCCATATGCACTCCGATTATTATAAAACAAAGATCCTATCTCACTATTTCCCGCTCTACATTTCATATAATCTGATAATATGCTTCTCAATTTCATCAGTTGAGCAAGGAATCACGAAAAGTATGGTTTGATACCAACCTCCCACACAATTTTTCCTTTTAAGAAGAAGGTGTGAATCCAACGAACATAGAGTGAATCCTTGTTCTCCAATAATCTCCACAATATCTTACTTATAAAGACCTTATCGTTGACATCTATCAAGGTGATTCCTAATCCCTTTCCTTTCTTGGTTTACATACTTCTAGCCACCCTTCTTTAGCATTACATTTCTTGGTGTGATCCCTCTACCTATAGGAAGCTTCTCATCAACCTTACAATGAATTTAACCAGTCTTTTGGAGAGGAAAATATGTGATGACTAATAGACATAAAGATAGTTGATCACTAATTTCACCAATTGTAATCTTCCTGTAAATGAGAGGTCTTTATTACAATAGCAAGCTATTCTTCTTTTGATTCTTTCTATAAGAGGTAAACTCTCCCCTATTGAAGCTTCTTGGTGGAGATGAGTGACCCATGGTAGGCAAAAGGTGAAAATCAGTGAAAACCAGCTTAGCCATCTACTGAAAACTTGTAGAGACAATATGACTTTTATTTCTATTTAACAGACAAACCAGATTACTTGCAGCATTGTAGAGAAGCCATAAGGATGCTAATTGATTTATCATGGGATATAGAAATTAGTATCAAATTATCTAAAAAAAGAGGTTGAATAGTTTCAATTTCTTGTACGTACTATGATATCTGAAGCTTGGATCACTCTTAATATTGTGTTTCAATAACTTTGTAAGGGCTTCCGCACATGGTAAAATAAATACAGAGACAAAAGATCCACATGTTACATCAACCCGGCCCCTTCCCCCTTTAAACAACTCAGTTGGGTCACTATTAATCAAGACATTAAAAGAGATTGTAATGATACACAACTTGATCCATGTTTCTAACATTTATCGACTATTGTGCTTTTCACATAATCGATAGGATTTGTAATAAAATACTATTTTATGTTTATAATTTATTATAATTATGAAAAATCAAATTATAAATTAAAGTAATCTTACTTTTTAAGAATTCATAAAAAGAATATGTGATATGATCATATCCTAATTTCGAGGTGTAAACAGGGTTCGGTTTATTTTCGAACAACTTTAAGCAAACTTTTTTATTCCTAAATTGAAATTTTTTGAATGGTTGATGATTTTGTTGATAGAAGTTTAGTAATAAGATTATTTGGTATTTTTCTTTTGATAAATGTTTCTTATATAACTGACAATTTTTTTCAATTTTCTTAAATCTATTTTAGTGTACTTACTTTGATTACAGGAATCTAAATTAAAATTATCCAAATTTATTAGATTTGGTGTGTTATTTACTATCATTTATTCGAATCGACTAATGAGTCCAAGGTCAATTTATTATGATTCTACACTAAATATTTTTCAAGGTAAATTATTAAAGAAATTTGGTGCTTATTTATAAGTTAGAAAATATTAGTTTCTAAATAAGAAAAACGCTTAGAAACCATTATATTAGTGATTTATAATCCATTAATATTGATTCAATGACATGCACGAGTATTTCAATAAAAAAATAAATCGCAACAACTACCACTAAAATGATGATGATTTAAATATTAACGAGGAAATCTTGCATTATGGTATTGAGACCTATGCTTCGAGCGTCGCCTCCAATTTGATTATCTGTGTATTGCCGAATGCGGATACCGTGCTAGCTTAAATGGCCTTCCCTAATTTCGTTTCTATTTGCATTAATGAGAGTCGTTGTAGGTGCCATTTTCTACCATGCTTTGACTTGCATAGTCGTTAACACAAGGCATCAGGCATTCCGTCTGTTGACGTAAAGAAGCTGAAAGATGCAGGTCTCCCTACAGTTGTCTGTGCAATCTATGGGTAAAGGAACTTGTAACTTGGGTATTCGGGCGACGAAGTTAATCTTTTGCACCTCCATTCTTGTTAACATAACTATTTATAAAAATTTCCATAATTATCAAAAAAGCAAAATGAATATGTATACAGTTATACATAAGCCAAGTAATCAGTTCTGTTTATTTTCAATAAAAGAAACATCTCAATTTCAATTATAACAACTATAAGTATATACAAAAGTCCCCAAGAGAAACATCCCAGTTATAACAGATTACCAACATAAAAGAATTAGACAATAAGGATTAGTCGGAGCAAGCAAGCTTCAACTCCATAACAGAGTAATTTGCCAAATTCAGCGTGGGTTGCAACCAAAGGCTATTTGTAAAAGACATACATTATTATACACATAACCTCTCAGGAAACAATGAGGATATTGAGCCTTTAATTGCAAAGAAAATGTTAACAAGGTGAATCAAGGGGTAAAGATACTGTACAGTTAATAAGACAAAAACTAAGAAATTTTCATCTGACAGATATCCTCAATTTATCTTCTAGGCTTACAAAGAACCTTTCCCTACTTACAACAAAAGAATAAATGGATGCATTTGCAACAACAGATACCGAGAGGAGTCAGCCAAAACATACATTGGAAAGAACTCAGGTAGAAAAGTAAGGAATGTAAAAGATTCAACTTACATCTTGAAATGTACAAGTAAGAGGTCTTGCGGTATCAACCAAAGGAGTTCCATTTTGCGAGTTTTCCTCACAAAGGTCTGACTGTGATCCACTGGTAATGATTTTAGTGGGAGACCATTGATCTGGAACCATAAGAAAATATGCAGTCATGGCTTTCCGGAATCTTTTCTTGTACTGCTGAGGTGAGATCACTGTCGGAGTGGTGTTTTTAGACCCACCAAGAATCCCTGAGGTTTTCACCCAAGTCTCAAGGTGTTTGTCCCACGTATATTGTCTCATAAAGTCAATTATTCCAAGCACCAGCTCATGTTTCTCCTCATCAATACCGACCAACAAAGAGTAGTCCATTACATCAACTGACTGTAGAAATGTAAAACAGAACAAATTATGCTAGCATATTACGACAAACCAATATACTAAAATATATCTCAATGCTTTAATATGATGACAGCACAAGCAATTTCATCTCAAACGCACATGACGGCCTAAAGACTACCTAAGATGATCGTTTTAATTGTCTGGCGACCAATATGAATTGCAAAGCCATGGAACCAGAATACTTGACAGTTAAAAAACTGCTGAGAATGGATTCTACCAGAGATGACACATAGTAGGCAATTGGCCATGAACTTACGGCAAGAAATGAAGTGTCATTCCACACAGCCCTCTCTAGCAATCGCTTTGCCTTGTTTCCAACAAAAATGGGTGAAGTTGGCATTGCTTCTATCAGATTCTGGTCAAGCAGAACTTTGTTGCTCCCACTTGTGTCTGGGTTATACCGAGATCGACATGATCCTTTAAGGTCATATAGTCGAGTAACATTACGTCTAAACAGAAGATTCTCCATCACCAAGACATCCATTTTAGAGTCTTTGCCCCCTTTCAGCTGCTTCGATGAAACCTTGGAGACAAAGCCACTAAAGGATTAGAAGACGAACTTAAGCTAGGAGAGACAGAGAAACTATATTATGAGGTAGGAAATAAGTACACTTTTCTTTTTGATTATTTGGTCTCTAGAAGCCTACTGACATTTTTTTCAACCTCAAGAGAGTACAACATCATATTCACATTCTTATATTTTCAATGGGACATTTGACCTGACATAACATAAAAGAGAACCCATCAAATCAATAAGTTTATAGACTCCAAAACATGAAGATAAGAAGTCAGACAAAGGAACTACAGACAATATGGCCTAAAGGTGGTTAAATGTTGCTTTGGATATTAGGAAACAACCAATACCTGATATATGCCAAGAATTTTTGCCAGACAAGTTGGGCTTCTGGTACTAATTGACTCGGATAAGTATTTAAAATATGCTGCTCCAAACTTGATAAATGACTCAAGCTCTGTCTTTGTAACTTGCTTGATGATGAAACGATCATCCAATGTTTTTGCAAAGAAAACATTGCTCTTGCCACCCTGGGCACCCCATTTCTTACACCGACTAAGAGATCGAATAAAATCCAATTCTGAAGGACAACAAGTCCTCCTTAGGGCCTCAAAACGCTTCGCATAATAGCAAGTAACTGTATACTTCACCTTTCCAAGAGGACTATCGTCTGTAAAAGAGACTCTTGCATGCAGATTCTTTGTGTATGCCAGAGGATCCAAACCTAGGGAACTTTGCGACCCAGACATGGATAACAAGCTCTCATCCAAAGACCCAAGACTCTTATAGGTCTCAGAAGATGAGTCATCAAGAGAGTTAACAGAAAGTAGGTTCACAGAATCAAGAAGCGATGATGAGACTGACGAATCCCCTGTATCTTTTGATTTTTCAAGCTCTGACATCTGAACATGATAATCTGATGACACTAGTGCATATGCTATAATGCTAGTAGGTTCATCATCATAAACAGGAACAACAGTATCATTGACACCAACAGGCAGGAGTAGCCTCACACTGGTTTGTCGTTCCAACTCCCTAAAACTTGAGATGTAGACAGGATTGTACTCACCTATACCATGCTGTTGAACATTTAATAATGAATTTCGTTTGAATGAATTGTGAAAGTCAGGAAATGGAACACCAGCTATAATTGTGGAGTTTTGTGTATTCTGGGGCCCCTTAACAGTTGGCCCAGAGCTTAGGGAAGAAATAGCCTCAATCCCAGCACTGTAAGGAACACAGTTTTCCATCTCTGATTTAGAAGAAATTTTCCTTGTATGAGAACCAGGAACTGAGCAACCATTTTCCGTAGGTGTTTTTCCCTCAGTCTGACCTTTTCCAGTCCATGCGGCATCAAGAGTCTCAGATAAATTTTCCACGAGTGGAAACTCTACCTCTGTACGGACCTTTGGTTCAACTTTTCCACCTTCTAGAGGATCAATACGCTCATCAATATTTGCACTGGAAGAAAGACTGCGCTCAGCCTCTTTTCTGAGATTGATGTCCAGGTCTATGTCCCTTCCTTTACAATCACTTGCTTGGCTAAATTGATTATTTGCTTCTCCTTGATTGAGATTTTCTCCTGAATTCTTATCCATAAGATATGAATCAGAACTGCTAAAGACTTTTTCAAGTTTAGAAGTTAACTCCATATTGGCAAGCTTATCCACAGACTCAAAGTGTTTGTCCTTAACTTTTGGAAAAGAATTCTTCTGACCATCCAGACTAGTTTTACTAAAAGTTGCAGCAAAAATCAGGCGTTGGTCCCAAACATAAGAATGGAAGAGTATCTGCCTCCTTAATTTGTTGATCTCCAATATATCAACTGCAGGTTGACCAACTTTCACCTCTCTCAATAGTGTCTTCTGTAAAGATTCCTATACAGAACCATGGTACCCATCAGCCACTGGACAAGGCAACTTCGGCAAATAATGAGACCTAATTCTAACCAGATCAAATGCACAATAAGCACACTTTTTCCAGATAAGGCAATGAGTTTTTCTTGCAAGGGACATGTAAGTCACTCTTCCCAAAAAGGTCAAGGGAACAAAAACACAAATTATTGGTACAATTACGGTGGTGTAAGTCCAACAGGACTGAAGCGTACCCAACACCAAGCAAGGGCAAAACTTACTAACATAGGGACAATCTGTAATGTTGAAGCTACTAGAGAAGTTAATCATGGCCAGCTAACTAACCAAAGTCAGCAAACAGCTCAGCTTAGCTTAGTTTTACCAGGTCAGGAACTAAATGAGTATCCTGATTTGTGCATGGACTATGTAAAATGATTTCATATTCAAAATTCGTCCCCAAATACATTGTTCACTTTCTTTCCAAGATTCAGATGTACAAAAGGTAAAAGGTGATAAAACAAAAATATTCTACCTCAAATTCTTCTTTCTCCTTCTGAAATAGCCCACTGAGTTCTGCAATACGAAGCCTTGAAGATTCATGTGCTGTCATATCAGCATCTTTAGACACTGCCCCTAATAGTTTCTCAAGAATTCGTTGCAGAGCATTGTAGACTTCATTGAACAAGAATTCTGCCCTGTGCTGAACCTGTTCAACAAGTAGTCCTAAATATGAATGGGCTTTTTCTTAAAAGAAAGAATTGCTAGCTAAAAACCAAAGATAATAATCATGGCACCTCAGTGGCTTCTTTTTGTATCCACTCCTGATTATCATAGCCAAATTCAACTTTAGCTGGTGGAAGATAGACTGAATGAACATCAATAGAAGCATAGCGGAAGCAAGCAACCTTTCTCCCAAAGCTGCAGTTAAAGAATTTGTCATAAAATTAAAAGGAGAAATATTTCTTGTAAGAAAAAATTACTTGTTCAAGTGATAAAAGCAACATCACATAAATCTGTACACATGATACCGCAAATATCCCACATTGAAAGTACAAGAGAAAGCATACCCATAGAACCGTAGACAATCTCTGTGAAGAGAGTGACCACAGCTAGCAACCCGGCTAGCTGCTGCGTGATTTGAAAAGCTAAGCTCCAAGAATTTCCCAAAAGATAAACCCCAGGCTGCATCAGACATCACTATTCTCCGGGTGGCTGGAGGGAAGCCATTTGTTCGAGGACATCGTAGGCACCTGTGCCACATCCAAATTTTTCCTTCTCGCTCGCCTGGTAGAAGAAATTCAGAAAGTTTCTTCACAGATATTGTAAGGCTGCCCTGCCTATGAGTGTAACAATGGACATGTGCTTCTGATGGCAACTCACATGAGTGACAGCGGAAGTCCTAATAACAGGATAAAAGCTTGAATAAAGAAATAGGGGGTAGTGAAGATACTAATTTTGCAAGAAAATGATATTTGATAGGAACATTAAGGCCTACCTGATCAAACAGATGATCTCGTAAAAACCGCCCCAAAGGCTTATCAAAGCTCCCATAATATTTGATTCGAAGGAGATGTGCACGATCACATACGGTTCCCTTCCACACACAGCGTGTGGACAATGAAACCAAAATGCTTTGATGGTCAGATGGGGATGGAGGGAACTCCTCCTTCGAGGATCCAATCACCTCAATTGGGTCAGTTCCATCTTGCTTTGAGGAATTTGCAGGAAAATTATTGCCATCAGCATGGCTAATGCCAACACATTGTTCCATTGCCATTGAGGTTCTAAATGAAGTAGGCAAATCATGGCCACTGAACCCAGCTTTCTTGTCAAGAGGATTTTCATGAAAGGGGTCTGCCACTTCCATATTATTGACAACTCCATTAACATAATTGGATGAGAGTTTGATACGGCAAGGGCCTGAGGGATCCTGCCTCAAAGAAGTAAAAGAAATGGGGAAACCAGAATGCTCATTTGAGCTTAAAGCAGGTTTCATGAGCATATTTCGAAATGAGGGGTCTTTATACAACTTTGTTGCACTCACATCCTGAAACATACAGCCAGCATCTATATTTGTAGACAAGACAGTATCTGATGTCCCACTCTTATCAAATTTCTGTAGTTCTTTGGTGCCTTTGTCTGATTTTGTTTCTTCACCATTAGGCCATACAACTGAAGGCTTTCCAGTTCCAGGAACAACAAAACCAGGTATAGTGGATATTGACCTATCAATACTTGACGGTTTATCAGGTAGAGCAACAGTTATTGGTGATTTCAATGGGAGTTCTGGAAGTGTAGCACCTTCATCAGCCAGAAAAGACGTCTCTAATGCCAAATGATAAGCTGCAAAAACTCCAAATTGGAGAACATATTTCACCTTTTTCAGCTCATCCCCGTTGGCACCCTTTAGTAAAATCTGAAAGGGAAAAAAATTAAGTGTACTCTTAGTTCTTCAATTAGCCTACAATTTGTGGTCCCAAATAATATATTTGAAAACAAACAAGCACTGCAAACTCTACATTCCTTAAGTCCAATGATCAAACCGTATCACTTAAGAGATGTAGCACGCGAAAATACAAGAGAAGTTTTCATAATCTGTGAAAAAGTGTTGGAAAGAAAATGTACATATTACAATGTTTATAATCAATTGAAATATTTTGATTGCCAAATTTATTAAGCCTAAAGTAAGGGGAAGTTGTTGCGGAAAACATACTGTACAACCCAAAGGCTTTGGACAACCCTCAAAGAACATTAGTGTCTTGGTCAACTTCTTTCCACCTTGCCCAGCACTGCCATGCTCCTCAAGAAATTTCTCAACATGGAACAAGTCACAATGCCCCAATTTCTGTGACGATAAGTGATCAATTGAAGGGATGATTTGTGAACCAGTGCACCGGGCTATCCGCTCTAACAGTGGTCTCTTAATATTCAGAACAAGTGAAATGTCTTTTGCCAGGAGGTACTCCTGAGCATATCTTGACACTGACTTCTCTACCAGAAGAACATCAGGATGAAGTGAATCAATCCTTGAAACTGCCATTTTCAAATGGTCCATTTCCTGAAGACAGTGTAATGGGAATTGAGACAAGTAATGGGTAAGTCCTTACCTTAACAAGAAACAGAGTAAATGATATCTCCCTAGTCACTAGATTAACCAGAAAAGGAGTGTAAAAGAAATCTTGTGTTGAGTTAATCCGTCTGATAAATCCTAGAAATATTAGCATTCAGTTAAAACTAAAAAAAGAATAGTCAAAGGACCTGTTGCAGCAAAGTATCAACACTGGACAAAAGGTTTGAAACACGCTGATACTCAAGTGCTCCCGCAAGGATCAGAAGACGTGGTTTATCTCTCTTTGACATCATTCGCCTGTGGGCCACATTTTTCTTGCAAACAACTCCTTTAACAACCATGCTAGAAGACAGAAATCAACATCCCCAATTAATGCAATCAGAAGGAAAGGAAGGAGCTCTAGCACATTAACTAAACAGACAAACAAAGGAAGTTAGAAACATCATCTTCCAATTAATCACTCTAATCCACCACTATAAAATGTTTTAGTATTTTGATAAACACAACTCATAGATCTAAAGCTAAGCACAACATCTTTGTATCTCATCAGTTACAAAAATTCATATAAGATTCCTAACCAAAGTCGTAAAAAAGAAAAGATAGTCAAAGATATAGCATTGTTTTACAAGAAAAGTAAAATTAGTCCAATAATGGAGTAGACTAGCCGAAAGTTACAACAGATAGAAACAGAGTTTAGTTGTTGCACGATCGCCCCGCAAGTGATGTAATACCAAAAACCATACATTTCCAAATTACCTCTCATTACGACGCCCACAAGCTATGCATTTAATCTTCACATATCCACCAGGATCCATACCTCCACCCTTGCTTGTATCTGGCTTAAGAAGGGTAGCAGCTTCCCATGACAAAGATGTAATTATCTCCAACCAATTATCTTCATCTTGATCACTTACAGTAAGGTTCTCAACTTGCAACAGCTGTGATACTAAGGCTCTGAAATGCCCCTCCACCACATTCTTCATTGCCTTCCTGTGCTCATCAGTTGATTTATCCCTGCGGTATTCCCGACTACCAAAACTATTTGAAGGGCGTAAATACCCCCACTCTCCTGGAGCACCCTCATCATCATCCTCATCATCAAATAAAACAGCTTCTCTCTCATCCTCTTCATTTTCTGGCTCTGGAGGGAGCCAGAGTAATCCGTTACTCTCAAAATCAACAGGTTCAGCATCTGTACCCTCCACCTCATACGAAGGAGCTTCACCTTCACACTCATCACCATCACGTCCATATACTTCTTCCTCAATATTCTTAATTCTATCTGGACCCTGTGGATCAAAATTGGACTGTGTTGAGCTTATGCTTTCTGCATCAGTATGAGTTCCAATATTATGCACTTCATGAGGTCGATATATTTTCCGGATTTCATGGTTAGGAGCAGAAGCATGATAGTCATCAGGATTAGAGAAATCCCTTCTGTCTGAAACTGAATGATAAACACTGTAATCATCATCCTCATCATCACTCCTAATACTGAAATTGAGAAAGAGAAAACACACAAATTAAGATTTGTAATGCTGCAAACATGAGAGTATGATCTCAAGGTACTACAAACATCTTTAATATCAAGAGAAATATTCAAGTCTCAAAAATTGGCAGATAAACGTTCTGTTGATTTAATAAGGGCTTAATTACACAAAAAGTCATTTCATAGGCTGAAAACATTTAAGTACAGAAGCTTTTATATGTTTACCTTATCACATCCAAAAGAATAAAAAAAGGCAAGAAAAAGAACACACTTCAGTAATTACAAAAAGGATTACCTGTCCATGCAGTACTCTAACTGATTTTGGGAAATATAAAAAGCATCTCTGGAGAGACTCCTTCCAGATGTTGCATTGTGTGTCTCAGTAGTAGTTGAATCCATTTGAATAGATTGCCGAGGACTAATAGCAGAACTATATGCAACATGCTGGTATGGTCCTGTTGAGTAAGGAGTTGAGCCAACAGTGCTGCTGCTGCTGTTGTGGCTACTGGCTAAGCTTGCGGCAGAAAGTGATGGACTTAGCCCAGGGCTAGCCACACTGTTTTCGTTATCAACTATCCGCTGTTCCCACAGCTTAAAGCAATAATTACATACCCTAATCCTATCCCATTCCTCCCGACCAGTCCTTGGCTCATCTGATGGAGCAGGAATTGAATTTGCAGTACACTTGGCACAAAAAACACGGCCACAAAGCCGACAGTGATGCCTGCGGTTAAACACAGTGAACTGAGAATCACACTCATAACATACCCTACAGCTCTGGTCGGGCATCCAAAAATCCCTTGACAAATTTGTAGTTTCACTCCTCCTTGGGATCCAGGACTTTACTATATCAACAAGATCCAATATCTTATTGTCAGGAGTGCCCATTGACAACAACAATCCGAGCCCACCTCCCAACTCATTGTGAATTATTCATTTGCCACCGTTGCAATACAATCAACAGATTTATCAAATTCCCTCTCCCCAAAGCCCCTGTATGGAAACAAGGTTAACTGAATGGAGAAGTAACATCAAACCTCTACTTCTGTAAACTAAGGTGTCAGAAAACCGCTCAATAAAAGATGCACATGCACAAGAATCTGCACACGCACACATAAATGCTTGATGGCAAGTAGCATAACTCACGGCTTAAAAACATTTTAAACCAAATGGCCTGATGTAAGTACTACATGTGACTTGCTCCCTTTAGCAAAAGCTTAAATCCAAATAGCCAATTCAATCGGGAAAAAATGGAACAGTAGAAGCGCAACAATATGTTAAAACATAGAATTACCTACCAGAAACCACCGATGTGTTTAATCTCCAATCCGCAGAAGCAAAGATTGTCAGTGCCCAGAATTTCTCAACAAAGCAATTCCAGAACAGAATTCAATACTCCGAGTACGAGACAGCAACTCTCCTCTTAATAACCGGCGAAACCAATTCCGTGTTTGGCTCTACTCAACACGCACTGCTGGCCATCCACAATCAAAAACCCAACATATAACAAAAACCTAATCTCACCATAGCACACAATTCCCCTTGTAAGCCCCACAACACACAAACCAGAAATTAAAAACAAACAAACAAACCAGGAGAAGAATATAACAGAGTTCAGTAAACACTAGCACATATTTCTTCGATTAATTGGTTCATTAATTATATTAATTATTAGTTCAGCAATCGGGGAAAAGATTTAAAACAGTTTTTTATAGATTCGTAAGTAGAAATTTCTACCGCCTTCGATTTTCTTCTTCTTCAGTGGTTTCTGTGTTTTTCTTTTCTCTGTGGTCTGATTTGCTTTTCTTTTTTTCTTGTGCACCCCTTTTGACTCTAACCGCACACGCGTATGTGTGTGTGCTTGATAATCCGTTTTCTTTTTATATTTTACGTCTTTTATTTCTATAATCCAATCTTGCCTCCTCTCGTCTTTCTTTCTTTTTTTGTTAGAAGTATTTCTTTGCTATTAAAATCTTCAAGACAAATGATACTTGTCTTGAATTAAACGGTCCCGACTCCCGAGAGAAAAACATGGAGGTTGCGTGTGAAAACGTTCTAGCAATTTTGAGTTGAAATTTAATTATCGTCTAACAACTTTTATTTTAATAAATACAAGTCATTTCACAATACAACACTATTTAACAATAAAGTTGCAAATAAAACAATAATACTTATTAAAAATCAAGCATTTAATGGACAATTAAGACAAGACAGTACTGATACAACATGAGTTGTTATCTTTGCTTGAAACGGACAGAGGATCTCACAAAATGGTCTGAAGGTTCATTTGATTAGATATCTAATTTGTACGAACCCAAATATAGCAGACAAAAGTACATTGTTCGGTGTTACTGAAATATGTTTAAATGATATTCTTTTAATCGGCAAGTGTAAACAATGGAAAGTTAAATAAAAATCAACGGAGGTTTATATTAGAATAAAAGATATCCGCCTTTCATATAATTCTACTAACTTTTATTTTAAAATTTTTATAAAAGACTAATATGTTTTATAAAAAATATATAATCAATTCTTTCATGAAGTTATGTCATTAATTTAACATAAGAAATTATGAATACATGAATAATCAACATTACAATATTCATTAAAAATTAATAAACGAAAAGATGGTATATGTCAAATAAATTAATTTTGTTGATTTATTTTATATATTATGAATTATATTAATATGTAATTGTTGATAACTTAAAAAAAATTAGCATATTTGACCTAAGAAGCAATTCAACAAACAAATGAAAGAAGCTTAGGAGTTTTCTTGTCTACTGTGTGCAGGTGTTCTCTCTGTTTCGGTCCCTTGGATTTTCAATCTTTAGGGTTTCTGCCATGGAAACCCATCTGAATCAACTATCTCTGTCGGACGAGGAGGATGAGGGTTTTATCCCT
>JANZXP010000195.1:13908054-13936692 GCA_027576715.1 Erythroxylum flavicans | reverse complement strand
ATACCGAGTTTTTAAATGTTAAGTGATGTGACACGCCACCCTCGAGGGGCACGGATTCGGATATCACCATCGGTATCAGGTTCGGGTCCAACAGGAGTGGGGTGTTACATATAACATTTCCACTGATTAAGCTTCTGTATTTTAGCCATAACTTGTTCTGTAGTTATTCAAATGATTTGATTCTTAATCTAGATTAAACTAGAGACATACGGCTACATTTTTTATGAAGACACCAAATTTTAATTCTGTCGTTAAGAGTCTCAAACATTGACATGAAGATGAGAACTGAGTGTAGTAAATTGATGGATGAAAGTATATGTTCGTATCCTGTTTTTATCGAATAAACTGTATTTATAGAGACCGAATTAGTCAAATGTGTCTTCACAAAAGTTGTATTTCATTTTCTTATCTTTCAACTGGTATTAAGTTTGTAATTTTTTTTTATATCTAAGTTGAAAGTTATGAGTTGTACAATTTGAGGGTATGATCATAAACTAACCAAAAGTTAAATTATACACAGTTTGTGGTATTGTAGACATAACTCATTAGATACTAAGCCAAATTGAATGATCTGGGTGTCATTAGAAACTTAAGAGATAGATGAACAATTTTCTAGAAGAAAGTACCCTTGAATTGCTTCATTTTCATTATTAGATTGACCATGGAAAGTTAACCCGAAAGTATGTCTTAGGAAAAATCTGAATTGAAGAAATGAGTTATGAAGTTTCATTTTTGTGGTTTTATTGAGGTATAAAGCATAAGCATAAATGATACTTATATGATTTTGGAAATATGTATGATTATGTGAGGAGAATAATGGAAAGATACTAGGATTGTCATGAACATGCATTGTATATATTTGATATTCATACATGTGTATAAATGGATACATATAATTGTGCTAAAGTGTGATGTACGTATATTGCTTGTTTTAGAGGAGCAATTAGAACGTCAACATCCAGACATTGCCAGAACTTTAAGGCAATAGCTTTCAAAGTAATTTTTGAGTAACCTAGATGGTCTCACTCAATTATTATTGTGTTAAATTTTGTTTTGACTTATCCTACGAATGTGTAATGTTATGTACTGAAATCCAGACACGAAAGTTCGATGATTGTGATGTATGGATGAGATATTGAAGTGATACTTATATGTGAATGGGAAGAATTAATTGTTTGATGAATTGATTGATTAATTATGAGATGCATTCCATACATGAATGCATGGTCAGATAATGAGAGTTGTGACCTAAGTAGCCACCGAAAACGAGCTCAAAACTCTAAATGTGATTAAGAGCCAAAGGCTCACTATGTAAAATGAGCCCTATATCCCAAACGGATAAGGGACAGTATAAATGAGCCCGGTATCTACAATGGATATGGGACAGTTTAGGCACTCGGTCACAACAATGTAATAATTGAAAAAGAGTCATATGTGCATTCCATACAAATTATATTAAGTATGTTTGATTGATTAAAATGCAATTGTCTAACTCTTAAATAAGAATGTGATATGTGATATTATATGTAAAAATGCAATGACGTGAATTATCTGTTCTGTGAAATGATATGTTGCATGAATTGAGTGAACCATCGATGATGGTTACCTCATCTGAGTTCGCAAAACTCACCCAAAATTGCATGTTGACATTTCAGGATACAGAGAGGATTCTAGCTACTAAGAGACCGTACAAGAAGCTTAATTCTTGTACTTTTGTGAAGAAGATATGGCTTAAAGGTCGGTTAGTTGGACTGAAGGATTTAGTTAGATCTTTTGTATTAACTCTTTCATGTAGTATGTTTTGTATTAGGATATGATGATGTACATGTACAGATTTTTGGAAAGCTACAATGTGTATACATTCGGTATTTATAAAATGATGATATACATGTACAGATTTTTGGAAAGCTACAATGTGTGTACATTCGGTAATTATGAAATGAAAAGAGGAAATTTGTTTTTAAAAAAAATTGGTGACTTTCTTCTATGATAGTAGATACCATGATTAACTGGGATAAATTAGCATGTGATAAAGTGAAAGTAAGGCTGCAATATGCCGTTGTTATAGGGTATATACTGAAATGTCATATGGGTGTTCCGGTATGTACCTTATAGAAGTAGGGGTGTTACAGTTTTACTTGTTAAGAATTCTATTTTGCGATGTAAATAAGCATGGCCAAGATGGTTTTATCATTCGTATATTCTTTTAAATGATTTAAATTCACGATATTTTTAAGAAGCAAAAAATGCTACAACAACAATAGGTCCATGATTTAAGGTACCTTCTTATTATGAGATTCATGCCTTTACTTGAAGATTTAAAAATAGAATGTCAGTTAATTATGGATATATATATATAAGTCTAGTTAGGAATCAACATGATGCATTATTATGGTTGATGGGTAGACTAACCAAAAACAAAGAACCTTGATTAATTTCTTAGTTTGTTATAATATTGGAATAACTTTTACCAAGTTTATTGATGCTTTTGATATGGTCATAGGTCCTCATACTTTAACTGAATTATTTTCTGAAATTGTCAAGCAGGTTAGAGTAAAGAATGTTGTACATTTTTTTACAAATAATGCAACTAATTATGCATCAATTAGGTACTTGTTACAATCAAAGTATGGACATATTTATTGGTCTCCATGCATTGTTCATTGTAAAAATCTCATTTTAAAAGATATTAGTGGTATAGACAATATTTTTAGTCTTGCTTCATGTACATCTAAGATCACAATTTTTATGTATAATCATATTTCACTTTTTTTCTTAATTAAGAAAGCAAGAAGATTGAGTCGAGATCATGCATCCTGCTACTACTAGGTTTATAACTACATTTATTACTTTGAGAAGTGTATATGAACATAAAAAATTTAGTTATAAGTAATCATTTTTCAAATTGTAAGTTATCAAAGAGTATAAAAGGAAAAGAAGTTTTTTAATGTATTCATGCAAAGAAACTATTCGTGGACTTATCCCTATTCCAAACTCGACCTATTCGTTGGCTTAGCTTAAGCCACCAACTGAACTGAGACTTATGCTTGGTATAACTCAAACTTCCACAAGCACCAGATCTTAAGAATCTATAATATATCTATAAAATTGTTTAGAACATCAAAGCTCAATGACCTTGTTTACGTTAGTTATAATCTAGGAATGAAGAAAAAATATTGTTCTGATTTCTTTTTATTTTTTGTTGTTTCATTTTTATTATTAACTTTATAATTTCTCTATTATATATTCAGAGTGCTTAGTAAAAAAAGAACATATGATCCAGTTGATATTGATTGTATTAACCATACTAATTTTTGAATTAAAGAACAAGAAGAACCACCATCTGATCTTGATTATAATAAACTTGAAAAGGTGATTTATAAAGAAAATGCATTTGTCATAACGAATGAAATAATAACATCTACTGATGGTGAGTTCGTATGTTATTTTTGAAATTTTACAATTGAGAATAATTTCATACATTACTAATTTGTAATTTATTTGAATGCAGTAGAAGAAGTTGATGCACATACTTTGGATGAAAGTGTAGTTTACAAGTCTTTAGATAGTGTTGGAGAATTTGGAGCTTTTGATGATGTTGAGACATAACATCCTTCAACAATACAAGTTTGGTTTTTATTCTTATTTTAAGTTTTATATTAGATTTAGATTTATTTTAAATTATTAGATTTGATTTATTATTAGTTCATCATATAATAATAGACATTGGTTATTTTTTAATTTTAGTAAATTGTTTTATATTTCTTATACTTATAATTTTTAGTTCTTGCTTATTATATACCGATTTTATAGAGGTTTAATACTAGTTGAATCTTTAAACCTTAAATATTTCATTTAACCGGTTTAATATTCAGTTCGATTTTTAAAATATTCGATGTAGCTAGTCAAAGCACTTTATTGCCCTTCAGAGACAAGCTTAAGGAGTTGTCCAATCTCAATCTCTAAGTTGTGAAGTAATGACTTTTTATGTCAAATAGACTTTTTATTCTTTAGATGTTAGTGTTAATTGTAGTACAAAATGTTATTACAAGCTCCTTAAGACTTGGCTTCCATTCTTGTTACTATTGTTGAAGGAATATGGGTGGAACATGATTGTTCCATGTAAGTTTGCAATAGTTTTCTTCATTTCTTTAAATGCTAGCCTTAGTTGCAGTATAAAATCTTACCTACCTCCTCAAGTTTTGGCTTTCCTTATTGTTACTGTTTTTATTGAAATATGGGTAGAGCTTAATTGTTTTATGAAAAAGTAGAATGGTTTCTCTATCTTCGATTATAGGTGTCACTATCGGAGATATTTTGAGGCTAGTTTTCCACAAAATTAAAATTGATTATTTGATTGCTACATGTTAAAGGAGTTTGACATTCATGATTAATATGACCACCACTATAAACATTATAGTGTTTCACCAATATTGATTGAGTTGTCAAAAACATATTATCAAGTCTCTAGCTTTAAGAGTTTTATGTCACTATAAGCGATGGTATAACATAATCCCCCATAAAGCACTCTTCTCCTCATTTTGTAATTATATTTGGTAGTTGTAGCATCAAATACCCAACTCCTAAAATTTAATCATAAACACAAGACCAAAACAAACAGCTCTATAAATAATTCGATGCAAGAAGAAAAGAAAAAAATGGCTTAGATTAATAAAAATAAATAATGCAACAATAAAAGAAGATTAGATTCATAAAAACAAAGCTTCCTTAATGTTCTAATACATAAGAATAGTATAAAAATTGATATGATAAATATAAACAAAGCATAAAAATAATACTAAAGAATCACTAGGCAAGTTCACCATTCATTCTTATAATACAGCTTATATGAGTTGACTATCAATCCCATGATGACTACAATTACTAATATTAGTCATCCTTTTATTACCTAATATAATAAAATGAATGATTGATTTTGCAAAGAAAAATTAACTAAACTAAAATAACAAAAAAGAAACAACTAATTAAGCGATAGATAAGAATAAAACAACTAATAAATAAACTAGATCTCAATGAAGAATCCTCCTAAAACCTATCCTATACTTGAATTTATCTTAATTTAATGGTTAATCCTAGTTTTTTGGACTAGTTGAAGTTACAAATTAAAACTATATTCTTTTTCAAGACATATATCACATATCATTAAGTTGTTTGACTGAATTCTATAATAGGTTTGAACCCAACCTATAAGATTTATATGTCCTTATCTCTAGGGCTTTATGTAACTCCCGTTATTCATTCTATAACCTAATCATATATACGATCTCTTAATCTCTATATATGAAATTCGATATTAAATCTTCTGTGTTCATTACTTCAATTCAACACAATTAGTAAACATAAATAATTCTTAAGAAAAGTATCTATAAATCAAAAATTGATTCAAAATAATAGGTCTAGGGTTCATTCTACCTAAATTTATATCTTAATTATTTCATACTCAAATTGAAAATTTCATAATAAATAAGAAGAATGCAAGAATAAGAATAAGTTCTCATAGGTTTTGAATCATAATGGATTTCTTGCTTTTCTCCAACATTTCTTCCTCCTTGATATATTGTTGAATCTCCTCAAGCCATCTTCTCATCCTTTGACCATCTTTGGATGCTCTTCTTATTGGTTTATGGTTCTCTTAGACAACTTTCTCCTTTTTTTCATTGTATCTCTCCTTTTTATTATAAAATCTTATGTAGGTCTCTATGTTGCTTTACACCCCTCTTAACTTCTTTTTAGTAAAAATCACCGTCAACATAAGTCTAGCATAGCCTTTTGCTAGTCCAATATTTTTTCACTACTCTCTTTGGCTGAAAACTGGAAGAAACAAAATGAACTAAACATAAAATGTGGGTTAAATACGATTCCTTATTTGACTTATGTTGTTGAACATAGGTCTTTATTACCCTCTTATTATTGATCATAAGTCCCTGTTACTCCTATGTTGCTGAACATAGGTCCCTGTTGGCCCTATGTTCTAATAAAATTATGTCAAAATCATTTCAATTCAAATTAAATTTGCTCAAATTCACTCCTCCTTTATTGGAAAGTTAAAACAAGACCATAAAACAAACTATATGGCAAATTAATTACCAAATTCAATAAAGATCATCTAAACACAAGTAAAATGATCTCAAAATTATTATAAAAACATAGTGTAATTAGCACTTATCAGTATGCATACAATTCCGTTGCATACTTATTGGGTAATACTTTTTTTTCCAACTTTATAATTTTGTTCTCTTATTTGAATTCCTTTCTTAGCTTAGCTTCACTTTCATCTCAGCTTGGAAATAAGCTGAGTTGAGTTGAACCTATCCCTGGTCTGATCCGACACGACCCTTCATGGCATGATTCAAGCCTATTCTAGGCTTGGTTGGGCTTGAGTTGCCCAAAATGATGTCATTTTGATTTAACTTTCTAAAACAATGTTATTTATTCTTGACTTTTTTAAACTTAAAGAACAAAATGACATTTAGGAAGCTAAATCAAAATGACATTATTTTGGAGAGGTTGTTTAGACCATTTAAGAATAGCTCTTTTAAAGTTTAGTTGGGCTTTTGAGCTACTTAAAATGATATCATTTTGATTTAAGTTTTTTAAAATGACGTAATTTTAGTTTTTTTCTTGAACTTAAAGATCAAAATGATGTCATTTACACTAATATCATACAAACGACCACAAGAGGGCTGTTGGAAAAGAGTAGTTTAAAGCAAGTCAAGGAAGACCATAATAACGGTCAAAATGGATCACTCTTTGTTTTGCTACTCTATCCAACCAGGACTCTCTGAGTCATAAGTCTACGTTAGGTGCAATTTCTCAATTCCCTTTTAGTTGTATTTGTTGCAAATTTGAATTTGAGTAACAAATTTTCTTTATTACGCGATTCATACTTATTTTATACATTCCAATTTAATTTCTCAAAATAACATCGTTTTGATCTTTAAGTTTAAGAAAATCATCAACACTCAAATAACATCATTTTGGAAAGTTAAATCAAAATGATATAATTTTAGGTAGCTTAAGCCCATATCATTTTGGAGAGGATGTTGAGGTTGAGCTTCAGATTGACCCCTTAAGATTAAACAAGACCCAAAGTTTGATTAATCCAAGCCTATCCTATTGACTTTAGGTCAAGTTAAGTCGAATCAAACAAATATGTCATTCCTACTTTTACCTTCGTTGTTGTCCATGCTCTTTTCTTATTCATCACTTTCTTTGTCATTACCTCACTTTTTTCCCCCTCTTCTTTGGATTCTTTTCCTTTTTTTTCTTTTTTTTTCTCTAGCTCTTGATTTACTTTCACTGCGTGCTTGCCTATTCTCTTATACATGTATTCAATTAGGTTTGGAGGGTCAAACACTCCCTTCACTATCTCCTCTAAGCTCTTTAGATATGGTTCAATTGATTCCACACCTATGTAAAAGCAAGAATTTTCCATATTATCCTAAAAAAAAAGAATTTTCCAAATTATATTTGGTTATTTAATGCAAATATTCATAGATTATTTAAAATTGATCAAGTTTCAAGGATTATATTTAACTTGTATTAGATTGATTGAATGGAATCTTGAGACTCTATCAATAAAATAATCCAAATATTGTGTTGACTTCATTGACTGGTAAGGATCTTAAGCTTCTTTTCTTTAAAAAATTTAAAGGTAGAAAAATTTTCTCTCCGTAAACTTCAAAAAAATGAAAAGATTTTCAAATGCTCAACATAATATGATGACTAAAGTTACATGAAGCAAAGAGTCACAAAAAAGCTTGCGCCTTTCATTCTTTATATCCATTTCTTGAGTTATGTAGTGCAAGCTTCACCTGATCACCTGAGATTACACACAATCAAGAAATGAATAGAAAAGAAAGAATAATCATGTTACAAATTTATGAGCCTACCAAATTGGTTTTGATGTACAATTTTGTCGAGTGAGTGCATCTCTGACGAGTTAAAAACAACATTGTTTATTAGTAGAAGGGTAAGAAATTATATTGCCTCCCTTCTTTGTGAATCACTTATAACATGATATTATTTTACATATGGAAGATGAGCCTAAAATTACACCAAATTGTGAAACTTAAGTCCAAATCCGGTTAAAAAGCTCAAAATTTTTTTGACATAAAATACAATTAGTTTGGAACGAATTCATTTATTTCAAATTGGGACGAATTAAACTTAGACTCTTCCATCGTTCTTACAAACAAGGTGTTTCTACTTTCCGCCAACTAAACGTGGGAACAACGGGGATCAGATCTCCTTTACCAGTTATGGTATTCCTATCATATTTTATTAAATTTCATTCCATATTTATGTAGACCTTACATAAATATATGAATAAGATTTAATAGAATATAATTGAAACAGAGTAAATAATAAGATGAGATCCTTTGTGCCATCAATCCTGGTCCAATTCTATGCCACTTTATCCTAACCATCTATTTATGTGGACCTTCATTAATTACTCTCTTAATGGTTTGATCTTTAAATAAAGTACTCTCGTTGTTTTCTATAAAATCTTCTTTATTATTTACGAACTCAAATCCTCTCTATCACCAATCCTAGTCTAATTTTGTATCACTCCATCTTAACTATTCGTTTATGTGGATCTGAATGATTAGATTGACGGTCAAGGATTGCATTCTAAGGCCACAGCAAGGGCTTATTTTTTTTAGCACAAAAATAATGAATGCAACTGGGTCCTTGACCTGGATGCATGCTTATGTTTCTTACGGTACGACGAGCTAAAAGACAGAAACTTTATGGCAAATCAGACAGGAAGCCAAGTCGATAACTTGATCTTTGACTTGGCCCACTTTAACCTATCAATCAATTTCTAATATTTTACCTTTTGTTACTTGCCACCAATTGCAAAAACGAGAATAGAAGCAGCTGCACATAATCCCCGAGACTACGATGAGATCCGTGACAACCATGTAGAGATCATTGTGTTGACAATCACGGTTGATCCTTAAACGCTTCGAATCATGACAAAATAAAAGGAAGTTGAAGTAATGCAAAACAAAAACAACCGAATAGATTCATACAACATTTGACAAGAATCTTCCGAGTTCATCTCAGCTTTGTTTCCAGAATTCCTAAGAACATGAAAAAAAAGAAAGGCCTAAAAGGACATATAAGAACGAGGAAAACATAAATGTGAATATATACATGTACATTAGCATGTATGTAGAAACAATAGCGTTGAAAACGGTAACATGTTTTGTTGTTGGGTTTGGATGTACGAATATTGTGGAACAAAAGTGACGTACCCACATGATCTGAAAAGTTAATTATATCCCAATCTAGTGGAACCTATTACCCTTAAAGTTTTCTTAATTGGTGGAGATATAATTGTGGTTTTGTTAGTTTTTGACACAAGGGACGTGAAAGATCATCCTTGGGTTTAAATTTGTCAAATTATAGTTATTTTCATGTTTTCGACCTGATTGAAGTTGGAAACTGTAGTTAAACTGACACTTTCTCTGAACCAGAAAAAAGAGGAAAGGAGTTTCTGGTTCTTTTTTTAATTATAGACATCTACTTTTGAATCTATTATATTTATTGCGTGTCTCAAAAATTTTCGAAGTTCTTTTTGATACTAATCTTTTTTTTTTTTTTAATTTGGTTCGGTGAGTGACTTCGAGGGATTTCTCTTAGGTAAAGAAAGGGGAGGCCTTTCGGGTTTTCGTGAGATTTCTGAGTCTTATCTAGGGTTTCTCAAAGTTACTCTTATTGCTTCTGGTTTTTCTATTTCGTTTCTGTATTGGGTTGCTTCAGTTCCTACTGTTCTAATTGGTTTGCTTTACCAATTTGTTGATTTTGCTTCGTTTATTCCATTTGGGTGGCCGAGCATTTGTGATCGTTTGCATTGTATTGGTGGGATTTCTTCAATTATGGCTGTTTTAGGGCTGGGTTGTGGTGATTTTTAGGCTTGATTAGAAAAATAATCTGTATATTTTTGGTGATTTTGGAAGTGGGATTCGTTAATTTGTTGCAGGATTTAGGTTATATTTTTGGTTTGATGGGACGGGGTGTGTAGGTTTTGGGAGGCATTAGTCTTGTAGGCCGGTTTGTAGGGCAATAGTGGTTTCTTTCAATATTGAAGCTTTCTATTTGGGGGGTCTTGGCATGTATGCATGATGTTTCATGCTCAAGGTCCTTCAAGGAATCACTGTAGTCTACTTGCTGCTCTCTCTGGTAAAAACGCTGGTCGTAATGGTAATAAACAGAAACAGCTGCTTCTTGATGATAAACCCGGATACCCTTTTCCAGATCTATTATCTTCTGGACGTCTAGAGGTATTTGGTTGCATTGAAGGCCCTAAATTTGAATTGTAATCGTGTATCTTTCTGTTGTTTTGAAGTGGTAAAGCTATAATGTTTCTTTTCTTGTCTTTATCTGCAATGCAGGTTCAGGTACTAGCTAATCCAAGTATTGATGAGTTCCAGAGAGTTCTTCAGTCATTGGAACCCAGTATTGTGTATTTGCAAGGAGAACAGATTGAAGATAGTGAAGAGATTGGTTCTTTGAGATGGGGAGATGCTGATTTGTCTACCCCAGATGCCCTATGTGGAGCATTTGGTTCATCATTGCCTGCCACTGTGAGTGATAGTTGTCATATTAGAATACTGGTTTAAGGTAACATTTTGTAACAATAAGTAGCTTTATCTGCCTGAACAAAAGCATTTCTGGAAGGTAACTTCTTTGAATACCAATACTAACGTCAGTTTTACTTATTTGTTATCCAACTTGTGTAGGTCTATTTAGAGATTCCAAGCAGTGAAAGATTGGCTGAGGCTCTTCATTCTAAGGTCTGTAAGTTCTGTGGATTATATTGTACTTCTTTAATGTATCAGTAATATATTTTCGATGTTACATAGGCGGAAGGAGAGGTTTCCAAATTATGGAGCTGTATATTCTTTTGTCTAATCTTTTTCCATGGGTCAAGTAGTTGAAAAACACTTTATTTTACCATGGCAGGGAGTTCCATATGTGATATACTGGAAAAGCTCGGTTTTGTGTTATGCAGCTTCACACTTTCGTCAAGCTCTGTTTTCAGTAGTGCAAAGGTACGGGTGTCTTGTTTACATTATGTATGAAAAGTGAACATGACATGTTTTGTTTCTCTTTTTTGTTGTCTTTTCCACTAGAAGCCTCTATTGTGATTCTTGTCTTCGCTGTTATAATCTGTTGCTCATTGATCAATTATGTTATCACCTAATGAGTGGCTGAGCTTAAGTATTTGGTGTAGATTTCAGCTATTTTCTTACACACTGATGACTTTAGCTTGCAATAGTATGTGTATTTGTGTTTTTTCACAGTGATGAGATCTCTTGTTCATTGCAGTTCCTGTAGCCATACGTGGGATGCATTCCAACTTGCTTATGCATCTTTTAGGCTCTACTGTGTACGGAACAATAGTGTTTTAGGTTCTAACAGCCACAAAGATAGTACCAAGCCCTGCCCACATTTACTGGGAGACCCACCAATGATTGATATCACTCTGCCTGAGTCAGATGTCCAGGTTGAAGAAAGTTCTTCTGAGACTTTTCCAGCCATAAAGATATATGATGATGATGTGCGCATGAGGTTTCTTGTTTGTGGACTTCCATGCAAATTGGTAAGCTTCATTTTCATGATTTTAAGCTTCTTGGTTGGCTAAGTATTGTTATGGCATCATTTGTTGAGAATGGAGTTTTTGTACTCAGGATGCAAGCTTATTGGGACCTTTGGAGGATGGGCTCACTGCTCTTTTAAATATTGAAGTGAGTCCAATGCTGAAATTTTTTTGATTTATTTCTTCAGTCTGTCATTTTTTAAAATATTTATATTGTCATAATATCTGCTTGTTCTAGACAAGAACAAGCTAGTGAATAGTTTTAGTGGTGGTGCTCTAATTTCTCCAATACTTGTTTTGAATTCTTTTGTATAACACCACGGATAGTATATGAACTTCCAGAATTATACCCGTTAACAAGTGATGAAGCCATTTAACTAATTCAGCTTATCGTAATGCAAAATGAGTTCTACCAAGTTCATAAGAAGTATCTGGTGCTTTTTTCAACCCCCAGAATAGTAATGTTAAGACCTTTCTACCATGGCTTATTCAAGTCGACCTCAGGGGATGACCAACTTCTTAAACACATCTCAAAGCATTAGTCGATATGTTCCTCGCCTTGTATTAGAGTCATTTAGTTTCTTGTTATTCCTGTTTCTTGGAATCATTTACAAGCAATTTGGCTCATGTGAGTGTAGGCATTTGTGCACCTACTTGCATGTGTTATGTGCTCTTCGTTAAAGATATTTGTCTCTACTTTTCAAGTACTTAACTATATATAATGCTTTTGTCTTCTAGTCCTTTAGTCAATTTTCCTCCATTCTGATGTTTGTGCAGATTCGAGGGAGTAAACTTCATAATCGGACAAGGTATTGGAGTACTTGCAATCCTTTTTTTTTTTTTTTGTGTGTGTGTGCTACTGGTTTCTAGTCACTTGTATCGCTCTATCCTTTCTAATGAAGCACTATGGTATCTTGTACTTGAAAACTGGAAATTTCTTTTTACATCATGTTATGTTTGACAAATTAGCTCACAAGAGGTATTGTACTTTTCAGTGCCCCACCACCTCCTCTCCAGGCAGGAGCATTCAATCGTGGTGTAGTGACTATGCGATGTGATATGTCAACATGTAGTTCTGCTCATATATCCCTTTTAGTGTCAGGCAGTGCTCAGACTTGTTTTAATGATCAGGCAAGGATAGTTTTTATTTGTGTCAATTTAATTATTTGTCAAGTATCCTTTAAGGCAATTGAAGATTTTGGGAATTGCTTCAGTTTCTGGAGAATCATATAAAAAATGAAATTATTGAGACTAGTCAACTGGTCCATGCATTTCCGAGCTCCGGGGACAGCAAAATGCTTTCATCTGAGCCCCGGAAATCTGCCTCTATAGCATGTGGAGCAACTGTCTTTGAAGTTTGCATGAAGGTTCCCACGTGGGCTTCACAGGTGCCAGTCTCTCTACTTCCTCATCTGTCATACTGAAAGCTGTTTGAAATGGCAATTTCATCTAAGATGTAAAGACTTGTGATATCTTGCTCACTGAAAGTTGTCTATCCATTTTAAATTGCTGTTTATCCCATCTGTGCAGGTAAACTAATAAGACACGTTGCACTATGTGACCCATATATTAGGGATCAGGAAAAGATAATCCAAAATGTTAGGTTTCTTATGCCTGTTTAAGAACTTACGTGATACTTAAAGAAAATAGATGTTCAGATGATTCCTAATTAATGATCTGTTGTCTGGGGTACTGATTAACATTCAAACTTTGGTCAAGTGAGAGGTAAAGAAGTTTCCCTATGTTTATTGTTTTAGTATATATCTATCACAAGATTTAATTTGATATGCACCAACAAATTATGCTGTTTAATTCACATATGTTAATTAGTTGCTTTTAAACTGATCATATGTAAACTTGGATCCTGCCTAACACAGGTTTTAAGGCAATTGGCTCCTGATGCATCTTATCGCAGCTTAGTTATGCTTGGAATTGCTAGCATCCAGGGATTGTCTGTTGCTGCCTTTGAAAAAGATGACGCAGAACGCTTCCTGTTTTTTTCTTCAAAGCAGGCAAAAGAACTCCATACAAATATCTCCGTTCTTAGTAGGCATCTTCCCAGTTGGTTGATACCTCCTGCACCTAGTCGAAAAAGATCTCATTCCACTAGCCTTCAAATTGAAAATGGGGGGAATTTTAGGCAGAGACTGAATGTTGCCACAATGAGGCCAATTCCTCACACTCGTCAACATAAAATACAACCATTTACTGGCTTTTCTGACATCGAAAAATATAATGGAGACCAGGTAAAGCCTAACTTGCCCGTTACACCTGCTAAGCATGGTGCTGGTGGTCCTGCTCTTGTTGCCCACCGAAAGTCATTATCGACCTCCTATCAGGCTCAGCAGATCATCTCTTTAAATCCATTACCTCTCAAGAAGCATGGTTGTGGCAGAGCCCCAATACAGGCTTGCTCAGAGGTAAAGCCATCCCAAGTTTTATATTGTATTTCTTAGTTGCTCTTTGTTGTTTTTACACACTGATCATAAAAGTTAAGGGAATGGTTAGTTGGATGAGTTAAAGAGGTCAGTTTTGGCGAAATCGGAAGTTGCATAAAGTAGCAAGATTAACTATGTTTCCATATTGTGCTTGTTTTCTCTTCCAACTTCTTTGCCCAACTGTTTAATCCATTTCAGGAGGAATTTTTAAGGGATGTAATGCAGTTCTTGATTCTTCGAGGGCACACACGTCTTGTTCCTCAAGGTGGTCTGGCCGAATTTCCTGATGCAATCCTCAATGCAAAACGGCTTGACTTATTCAACTTGTACAGAGAGGTAAAAACTTAAAATTTTCGCTAACCATTGCTGAATTTATATGAGCTGGTTGTTGTAATAAGAAAAGTTGGGTTCATAGGTTGTCTCAAGAGGAGGCTTTCATGTTGGTAATGGCATCAACTGGAAGGGACAAGTTTTCTCCAAGATGCGCAATCATACGTCAACTAATAGAATGACTGTATGTGTACCACTTCTAATTCGTTCAGATTCTTTTATGCTGCTCTTTTAGATGTTCTATAGATAGAGTCATGATAACATCGAAAGGTGAGACCTGAACTCTATGTGATGTGTACTAAATTAGTGTACTATATGCGGTTAATCAGTACAATCACAATATTTACTGTCAGGACCAGAGTTTATCGGAATCAGAAATGTGCCTTGTGTTTTTTTTTGGTCAACATTTGTCCTCATTTGATCTGTATTTACTTTTTGGTGCCTTAGCCCTCCACATTGCATCCTCTGTTTCTTTGACTGTTACCAATTTCATTCAACTGAAAGCTGTTCTTTTAACCTGTTGACTTTTATGTATTATGGGGCCCTATAGGTGGTTTGCCATTATATTTCTGAGTGCCTCTTTTTCAGTCATGGACTTCATTACTACCGTTTAGCATAGTGTTCCATTAGTGTGTAATTTTGGAATAACTTTACCGGTTGATTTTTGTACCATGGTTTATAGGGTGTGGGCAACACCCTGAAAAGGCATTATGAGACTTACCTTCTCGAATACGAATTGGCTCATGATGATGTAGATGGAGAATGCTGCTTGTTGTGTAACAGGTCCCTCTCTTTCCATGTCTTTGTGTTTGCTTTGGTATAGGAAATAATACTGACATTGTTGGATGTATAACAGTAGTGCCGCTGGTGATTGGGTTAATTGTGGAAATTGTGGTGAATGGGCTCACTTTGGATGTGACAGGAGGCAGGGGCTTGGTGCTTTCAAGGTACTCTCCCGTCTTCCACAAATTATTTTGCTGTATCTGTAGCATAATGCTTTCTAAATCCTTTTTTTTTTTTTTCGCATATACCATTTGTTCATTCCAACTTCCTCGGATCAGGATGTTAATGAATTTGAATTTTTTTCTTTATAAAATTCTAATTTCTAACTGATCCATTATGACATTAGCTGGCTGAATGTGGCTCTACTCTATATGGGATTTGTTCACTTTTAACAATCCACATTTCTCTGATGAATTTGGTTGAAGAAATTTGTGTCCTGAAATTTATTGTGTTCTTGGATGAGAGTGTTGGATTATTGCCTTCTCTAATATTTCTTCTGATTATAAGTAAATGTAACATAAGCATTTGCTGTGAATAAACTGGATGACATGAGTTATTGCTGTATCCATTTACTTGACATTTGTGGATGATTGGCAGGACTACGCTAAAACAGATGGATTGGAGTACATTTGTCCACACTGCAGTGCTGCCTACTCCAAGAAAAAACCACAGAAAACAGCAAATGGATATTAACAGCCTTCAGGCCGCCCGCCCACATTCATTCTCACTCACTTTTAACACTGTCTTCTTAATTTCATTTGTTTCCCTATATAAATGCACAAGAGAGGGAATGTAATTATTGTATCCTACCCCCCAATTATTGTTCCATAGAAGATTTAAGCTTTTTAGAAGGGCCCTCCCAATTTTCCCCCTCCCATATCACCATGCATTGATGAAGAGAGTAATATGTAAAATATGTCCATTTTAACAATTAAACTTAACGACGTAGTTTTGCCAAGGTAGAAATGTGTCTCCCTTTTTCCTAATTATTTTGACTGCTTCATGCTCTTGAGCTCCCTAAGATTCCTGCACCTGACCGCTTCTAGAGAACATTCCTTGGCATCGTCGACAAGTTCATTTATACATTGATAATGAGGTAAGAAAATGCTCGTACGAGGAATTGGATGAAGGTTTCACATTGGTTCTTTAATACATGGGAAAGAAGAGGTCATCACGCAAACCCCAAGTCCATCATGTCTAATTCTCGCTTTGTTTGGTAAGGGAGTATCAAGCATGTGCAAGGCAAAGTGACTTGTAACATATGGCCAAGTAATTACTATTTATGATGTGCAAGTCAAAGTTACCTGTAACGTATGACCAAGTCTTTATTATTTGTGGATCCATTCACGTCATGTAACGATACAGAAGATGTCTCTTGTGCTTCTTACATTAATTCAATAAACCACCATCTAAAGATGTAAGTAATTAATAAGTTAATAACTAAAGTAAGGAAAATAACTATCGCTATGATCGGAAAGTTTCATCTTGCTTGAGTTAACTGAAGTTTTAGGAGCAGCTTGGTTTCGCTTTATTTTGTATTTTTAAGCAAAATTATCTTTAGTTACTAATATAAGTATCATTGATAATATTAATTAAGTATTAAACAAAAAAAGAGATGATTAATGTTATGAATTTATTAAATCAGTTAGTTTTATGTTAATCTTTTACATATTATTTATTAATAAATGCTTATTATATATTAATTATATTTTGTTAAAATAAATAATTAAGTAAAAGACATGTAAATCTTTATTTATAATTTGATATTTATTGATCAATATGTATTTTAATTGTCAAATTTTTTTTTGAACTGAGGAATCCGCAGCTGCTATCATATGGATGTGCATTAAGTAAATCTCCAGATTGACACAATAGCCTGCAAATCACGCCAACCAGGCATTTTGCAGTAGGCAAGCCCTATACGACAGGCTCGATCAAGAGAGTACATATAGGGGAGATTCAAGCACAAGACCTTTTAGCCCAATACCCCCCACTCCACCAACAAATGCCTCCCACTCTACCAACTCAACCACCCCTAGGAGGCATTAATTGTCAAACCAATCTTATTACTTAGAATTAGATATTAAATATTATAAAATTTTATTTTATAGTTTGAAGATATCTAATTATCAATTTTGAAAATATTTTAATGTTTAAAATAATTTAAATTTTAAGTTAATTATAAAAGTAAATTAAAGTAAATTTAATAATTAAATTATATTTTTTGTTAATAATTATAATTATATATCTATATATAATACAAAAAAATCCAAAACCAAACTTTTAAACAATTTTTTGCTAACTTAAAAGAAAAAAATAAACGGCCTTAAATCTACAATTATTTCACAACCATAAGGATAAGAAATCTATAAAATACATCTTTTGAAAGGCTACAACGAAAATCATCTGGCTTCAACAAATCACTACATTTACAACCTGATACAAGCCATGAGATACGTTGAACATTATTGTCGAAGTAGGAAGGAATAAACAATACAAGTAATACAGTAAAAGTATGTGCAGGTGCAGCCCTTCAAATTGAAAGTCGTCCAAAACCCATACCCATCTAATCTCATACGTCGCAGGCTTATAAAACGATAGCTACTTTTAGTACAAAATCACACAATGTAGACTATTATAATAAAAAAGAAAACAGAGAAAATCAGATTTTATTTGAGAATAGATGAGAGTCTTAGCACAGTTGGTTATTCAAAAATTTTTGGGAAATTGAGGAACATATGTGCGTTGTCATATTACATTGTATATGCACTAAACGTTACATTGTCAGATGACATAGTCGTCTACTTAAAAGGTAGTGGTTAACGCTATAATTCACTGGAGAAGGAGCTAACCTGCAAAAATCAGTTATATATATGTATATATATACAATATTGTTGACATGGTGAAATTGTAGGACAAAGATCATCTTCATATAGTATGTTTTCCAAAATATGAAACATCAAAGACAAGGGGATTAAGACATGGAATGGCATGTATCTTGTTTGCTGCACGCAACTGCAATAAGCATAATAACTATCATCATCTTTGGAGTAAACCCTCTTCCTCTTTCTTTTCTTCATCTTTTGTAGAGCTGATTACTTCACGTCTATTTTATTATCATGTTCAACACTTTAGACACATATATAATCGTCAATAGCTTTTGAGGTCAACTTTCTAGTGTTTGCATAGTTCATATCGAAATCGAGCTTTGAATTTGCAATTTCCTCATAAGCAAATGACGATGATGATGCAACAGAAAACCACAGGCAGATTCCAAACTCTCAACTCCATTGGCAATTGTAATAACCATTGTGTTCCTTAGGGTGATATTTAGGAGTAGATAATCAGCAAGGATGTCTCGCACTACAACTTAGAATCGATGATGTGTTCCCTAATACACTTGTTACAAAAGCTCTTAAAACAATATTTGTTAGCCAAGCCTGCATCTTTTATCACTTGCTTGTATTATTATTGGAAAACAATGCATGAAGCTGAAGCTGAAGCTGAAGATGAAGATGAAGACAACCCTTCCATCTCATAACAAAAGTATCAATAGGCAACTTTAGGAAACCATCTAGGTCAGGCACAGGCATATTTTTTGGGATACCAGTTGGAGGTCTCACTCTCTTAAAATGATCATAAGCTGAGTTCCCATTAGTACGACAATTTTGTATAAAATGTGACACATACGCTTGTGGTGGTAATTTCTTATGATCCATCACAATCATAAACCCTAGCCCTTGCTCTAGAAGTTAATTTCACATCTATTGACTATCGACTACTTTTATTTTGTATGAATTATAATATAAATAGACGCACCAAAACAATTAATCTGTGAATTAAATTTTTACAATGGTATATATATATATATATATATATATATATATATATATATATATATGAAGAGTTCGAAAACAAATAAAGCTCTCATATATATAAACCTTCATTCTTTAGACTCTCTTACATATTATCATCAAATATCTATAAAAAATAGTAAAACTGTTCACAATTATAAATGTCTAATTGATCATAAATTATTATTTTATTAAACAATATTTAACTAGATCCTTCAATTTTATTAAAAACATATTCAACACTACAAGAAAATCATGAATTAGTGACAGAAATTTTCCGACGGACAAAAACCCATAGCTATTTACCAACGGAAAACAACAATCCGTCTACGACAGAAAACAACGGTAAATTCTTGTACCGTCGGTAAATTTAGCTACGGCCGATTCTACGACGTTTTTGTCTGTCGATACATTTCGTCGGTAATATATGATACTGACGGAATATTTGTATTTTTCGTCAGTATTTTTCATCGCAAAATGACAGTTTTGTTGTAGTGACACGTTATGTTTAGATTAATTTTTTTGAAAATGTTAAAAATCATAATTAAAAATATTTATATATTTCTTATATAAATTCACTAAAATATAAAATTTAAAGAATATGTTTAGTGAATGCAATTTAACGTTCAACGTATTTTAAAAATATTTTGATTATAATTTATAAATTTAAAACCCATTTAGTGAAAATTACAATTTAGAACATCAAGTATGCTAGTCCTCAAATCAAACCAAAAAAGGAAGTACTAATAACAAGGATAAGTGAAGCAAAGCCCAAAATCAGTTCGATGAGAATACCTATGTAAATGTTCCCAGGTCTCTCTCTTTATAATTTCCCTGAACATTAACCTTTACAATAATGACAAATGTGGGTGGACAAACTGATTTTAGTTGATCCACAAGTATAGCAGAAATGAGTCCCACATCTGTGACAAATGAATTGAGTTAAAAACACAATCGCTGTTTGATAGCCATTGAATAATCAAATAGAAGATGAAAAGGTACAAGTAAGCTACTTAAGATTCTCTGTAACAAAATGAGGCAATTCAAGTCTTCTAATATGGAAGGTAGAGGTACCTGCATCTCATAAATTTGCAACCTTGACTTCTTTCAACAAAAATCTTGCAACTTGGACACCTCCGCCAAAGCTTATCATTTGCCAGTTTCATCAACAAGATATCTTCCCTCTCCCTCTCATCCTTGTGCAGTTTCTGAAATTCCTCGCACCCTATCTCTGAATGCCATGGTACTTTACACCGCGCACAGAACAGTCTCCAGCAATAGGGACACTCAGATTCGGCTATAACCTGTCCTCCATCATCAATCAACATTGCTGAACAATCCTTGTAAGGACAGTAAAACTTTTCAGTCCCAAGAATCAAAGTTTCACATAAAGCAGTGCACCACCTATCAAATACCTCCTCAGGTAGGATTGAACGGCAATACTCAGGTTCCAATAAGCCTTTACAATCAGGAACAGGACATGACACATTAGTTATGTTATCTTGAAGCTTTGAAGCCACGTACTTGACCATGCAGTCTCTGCAATAAGAATGAACACACCCCTTTATTAGAAACGACTCTTCACCAGACTTTGGCTCAGCGCAGATGTCGCAGATGAATTCGGGGTATGTTTTGGAATTTGAAGACTGCCCCTTTTCTTTGGTAGAACAACCAAAAACATGTCTTTGTTTTGCAGAAGAATTGGTTGCAGGGGAAAAACCAAGGATTCGATTGAGACCATCATCATCGTCATCGTCATCGTCATCATCTACATAATGATATTCTTGAGCTAAATCAATAAAGTTTTTTGCGTTGTGAGATTTGAGAGAGGCCATTATGGCTAGGTTAAGGTCTCTCTCTTCGTTGTGCTGCTCAACAGAGACAGCAGACTTCACGGTAGTGCCTCTGCTTGAAATGGGCGTGCGTTGATAACAATCAACGTCAACAATCTCCATGATATCTGTTTTCTCCATTGTTGTGTCCTTTCTTAATCTTACTTCCCCACTCCAGTATAGACTGACCAGTGACTCCTCTTTCGGGGTTTTTGAGACTTGAAACCCATCTTTGGGGTGGCGAGCCGAATTTCAAGAGTCCCTCATTTTAATTATAGTGATTAGAAAACAAAATCCCTTGTAGTTAAATTGAAAATTAATTATCTCTATTAAAAATATTATTTGTAACAATGAATATTTGTCCTTAAATGAGGAATCCGAAAAAATTGTTTCTACTTTCATTAACTATACGTTAGGCCCAAATGGTAATAAAACGCATTCAATAATGTAGTTAGTGGAGTGAAGACAGAGTGATGCTCCAACAACCAAGGCTTGACTTGATATTTCATGCTTCAGGAGATGATTGAAGGATTAGAAAAAGAGATCCTTACAGATACCATCAAATAAAAGAAGTTATAAAACTTGTTAACGCTACAATCAGGTATAAACTTCAAACTTATCATACGATATAGCCTAGTCTCTTTAAAAACATAGTTGCATGTAAATGTAATTGCCCATTTACCACGAATTACTTTATTTCTCCTTGGAGAGTATTTAGTTTTCAATTCCTTAAAAAAAAAGAGTAACATTACGATGATAGGATTTATCTTTTATCTTTTGTAAGATAGCAAATATCTTTCTATAAAGAAAAAGTAACATTAGGATAATAGGATTTATCTTTTATCTTTTGTAAGATAGCAACACATAATTTATCTAATGTTACTTTTTTTAAGGAATTGAAAGCGAAATTCTCTCCAAGGAGAAATAAATATGTAAAAAGGAATTGAAAGCTAAATTATCTCCATGGAGAAACAAATAATTTGTGATATGTGCTATCTTACAAATAAGGTAACATTAGTATAATAGGATTAATCTTTTACCTTTTGTAAGATAGCACGTCTTTAACTTTTATTTAGAATTTGAAACTTAATGAAAACCTACTGTCTTCAGAGATTAGAATGGATCACTGGTCTTGTATGCTTGAAGAATCATCTGCCAACCAATCGCACTTGGAAATCTCTACCAACCTACTCTAAAACGTCATTAATCCACAATGAACAACTCAATTATTTGCTGATAATAATAACCCCATTGACATCTAATGTTTCCTCCACAAGCCTAATCTCATAGGTCATTAGTTAACAAGCAGTAGCTACCACCAACACTAGTGATCCCCATACCAGAAGCAGTTTTTGAGATAGACCAGGTTGGTAGAGAAACTTCCAAAACATGGATTTTAATACAGACCATTAGAATCCAGAGGAAAGAAGGTTCGTTCCCTAACATGGATTATACACGTTGCGAATTCTTAAGGAAGTTATTATACACATTGGGATCCCATTATCAGAATATACAAATTTTCTATATACATCAACGTCGTCTTACCGGCGCAAAACAAATAATGTCAATATTTACCCACACTTTGAATGGATATGAACACAGCCTGGTTCTAATGTACAGCAAGTTTGCCATCACAAGCGAGACAAATATCACTTGTGTCCTGACGGCGTTTCACATGCGACATGGATATTGCATACGCGTGTAGAAACCGTAAAACTAATTGCGTAGGCTGGAGTAGAGGTCTTTAAGGGATCTATACAAGGGTTCAGCAGCTTTTGGCCTGTCAACAGTCCCAAGCAGAATGTCTGCTGTTGTCAAATAAGGATCGCCATAAAACTTTAGATTGGTGTCCATCCTTGTTGCTACTACATTCCCTTCAAGTGAAACCCCAACAAATGCCCCTGGTATATTAGCCACAACACGGAGAGTCAGATAACTCAAACTTTCTGATTGCAGCATGAATTAAGCTCAATTTAAAAAAAAAAATCTAAACACATCATCTAATGGATATGGCACAAACATTTTTCCTCCTACTTACGATATATACACTAGCTGTATATTTAATGCGACAGCAAGAAACATGCTGAAGGAAATACATTACGTTCATGAAAGATAAACAATCGTAAGAACAACCTGAAAGCAAAAGTCACAATTAATTAGGAAATCAACCACACCTATAGGAATGCCCAGAAATCCAGTGCTTCAAGCACAAAATTTCACTTGTTTTGATTAAGGCAGGAACTAGCATATATGCAAGCATCCATGAATACCATGCACAAATACACATGACAATTGACTAATCCAAAAGAGAGTAGACTAAAAGATCGTGTTTCATGAAAAAAATGAATTGTATCTTTCCAGGGAAATGACTAATATTGTAGACTATTGTTGCACTTTCATAAGGATAATTTTACTTCAAACAATAAAAATATAACCGGTTTCAACTTAAACACTAGTACAAAACAGATTCGAATTTATAAAGGAACTCTGATTTCCAATCCTCCCCAATACTTACCTTTGCTACAGCTGTATGTATAGCACATGCCAGAACCTCTGTCCCCAGCCCGAAGATCAGCTTCCAGCACCCTACCAACAGGACCTGCTGCAGCACTACAACCAGCCCCAAGAGAAAAATGCATGCGACTACAAAAGGTCTTCACAGCTTTCATGTCATGGAGGATTATTATGAAATCCATGAGCTCACCTCCAACCTGGGACATATGGATAAAAGAAACAATTCATCAATTCAATCAGAATGCACAAACTCAAACATCAGCCGTACATACGAGGAAACGATACAATTCTGGTGTTTTTAGGATGAAGTCATGTAATAAATAGATTGACATGATTTCATTCAGTGAACAAAAGTAATAATCATCCGATGCCATCACAAAAGCCAAATAATAGCAAGTATACTAGCAATTCATATTCATATCTAGATAACTACAATAATTTACCTGAGCTCCCCATCCCAAACCAGCAGAACATATTGAAGATGGGGCAGACCATGATCCATCTGACCTTCGAGAAACAACTAAACCAGTGCCAAATTTGTAAGCTAACAAAACACCAGCCTTAGCAACCGTTAAAATTGCAAGGCCTTTGGCAGATTTAAGGACAGCCATGGGTATGGACCTCTCAGGATTTGACCTTGCAACCTGTTCGTCCAGACAACCATTGACAAAGTTACAGTCAGGATTTAGACAAAACTAATAAGTATAACTGCCTCTTAGATAGAAGAAAGCCATTTTTAACTGGCTGCATGTTAATCGAAAGAAAATATGAATATCAAGAAAGAAGCATAACTCTGACAATGAATTTTAAAGAACAAACACAGTGAAGGATGACATAAGAAAACAAATCTAATGGTTGAATTTCACATCAGGCCATCAAAAAATTCAAGAATCACCTGACAGTAGTTTTTCAATGTGTTTGAAGCTTTGTATATCTCGTGTTCCATGGATAAACCAACTGGAAGGTTCAACCATCCTCTTGTACATGTCCAATCTGTCACGTCATGCTTTGCTACTTGCATAGCATTACTAATGGTGTTAATAAATACGCCTTGCAATGGATCAAGTCTATCATAGCAGGTATCACAAACCCTCTGAGGATTCCTCTCCCTGAACTTAGCAGGCAACAAGCACCTTCCTTTGGTGCATGCTCGGCAAAAAATCCCACCACAGAACCTACAATGGTGCCTTCCACGAGTAATTGCAGTAAATGGTGCATTACACTGCATGCAAACTGTAGTAGAACTATCTGGCAGCCACTCTGGGGGTTCAGTTTCCAAGACCTCTTTGTATGCAGTGTGACTAATCCCATCAGACTCCAATAGTGGTGGAGCACTAGGAATATAAACCGAGGAGTGCAGATATGTGTCTCCGTTCTTTTCAGACCCAAGAAATGAAACATTAGTACTGGGTAGTTTTTTAACAGTGGAGCCATCAGGAGCCTTGTTTCGGCCGGTCAAAATTGCAACCAGACCAGTCAACACATTTTTCAAGTTGACCTCAGGAACCTTATTAAGTTGCAAGCTTTGTATGGAATCACAAACATCATCACCAGAATCATAATCCCCATCAACAAAGTCTTCAGATTGGAACGGAAACTGAAAACTTTGATATTCTTCTTTAGAGGATTTAGAGCCAAATTGGTGACCACCGCCAGCTTTCTTGCCAGGCCACACATCATTACCGTAATCACCTACATGAGGGTACAAACTATTCTCTTTCTCCGATTCAGAATTTGAAGAAAATGAAAATTTTCCCTCAAAAGTAGCCATATCCTTACACCAAGAACGCGCCTAATGATGCAGAATAAAGCAAACTGCAACCCGAATTTTAGAAGAAAGGGGAGAACTTAGCTAATTCGTAATAAAGATAAAATCAATACCAAACAATGAGGATCTAAATAAACAGATAACCAGATTCAACAAAAACCGAATATTAGAAAAACCGCTGTCAGGCTAAGATTTAAAAGACAAAACAGAAGTAGTTAAAATCACAGAAGGCAGTTAACAAAAAGCAGCGGCTTAAATTAGGATTTTATGAACTCAAGGAGAAAACCTATTTTCCACGGTATCTGATCTAACGAAAGGAATAAATGTATATAAGAGAGATATGAGAATTTCGTACAACAACGCGCGATACAAATATAAAATTTTGTTAAGGGCTCGATGAGAGACTCAGATACTTGAAAACCACCACCACCTCCTGCTCCTGCTCCACCCAAGATGAGAAACCAAGATAACCACCCCCTCAAGATAGAGTCGAGAGACGATGCAAACGCAATCGGGGATTTGACATTTCGTGATCTATTTGGGCTCTGTTTTATAACTCGTGTCCATTTGCGGTAACCTATATACATTTGGGCTCGATAAAGCAATTAACTGAGCTTATTGAGCACGAACTTTCAAGTCAGACTTCAATTGGGTGGGCCTAATTCTGACTTGACCGTTTGTCAATCCTATAATTAGACATTTGTAGACGGTGAGGAGTGTACAGTTACTGAAAACTAATTTGTTGTTGCCTTTATGTTATGTCTTTCGTTTACAATATATTCCTCTTCCATAAGAAAATTCGTACCAAGTGCAATGCAATGATGTGGTTTTTCGAATTCTTGACTGAGACTTTGACCAAATGTAGACATTTAAAAAATAAAACTTTTGAGCTTTAATATGGGTTTTGGCTTCCGGCTTCACGAATATGTACAACTCAAAATGAAAATGGCACTAATTGTTTCTGTCTTTCTTTGAAATAACACATCTTATCACCCTAATTCGTTAGTTGCTACTCCCAACGTAAAAAGTTTGATAAGCTTGTTATTACTTGTCGTTTGCTGCATAATTAATTCAGATGTTTTGCTTTCAGAGATAACACATAAATATCTTGTAAAAGAACACGTTGCAATTTAACTGTGAATCATAGAACCATAATATTCCTAGCTTAAGGCAATCACGTCATTTCGTACAAAGTCTCAATTTATCTCGGGAGATCCTAATTTTAAAGACAAGAAGGCACAAACCATGTACTTTCAATATAGTCAAAATAGAAACTAAGGAATCAAATTATTAAAAACTAATTTAATGTTACCTTTATATTATATGTTCTGTTTATATGCACTTCACCTACTTAATATATTAAAATCCACTCAATGTCAATGGTAAAATTAGTGCTATGCGATGCCAATACTAGAAGTGCCTATATGAGCATTATTTGAAAATGGTGATTAGTAATGTCCAATAAGGCATAAAGAATAAGTTTTTTATTCTTGAACATGCATTTGTATGCTTGTTTAAATGCATTAGCTCCACTTTCGGTTGTTATATTCATAAAACTTTCCAATAATTTTATACTTTGTAATGTGAACATTTGTTTGTACTATAGTAATTAGTGTATTTAAGTCAACGTACTCAAAGTACAAGACTCCCCGCTTAGGGTCATCGATGTACTCACCTTTCCTTTATAACTTTTTACAAAAACTTATTTTCGTGATTCGAACCTATGACGTTCTTGTACCCAGTGTACAAGGCTCTCTGCTTAGGATTATCAATGTACGCACTTTTCCTTTATAATTTTTTACAAAAAGGAAGGTTATTTCTGTGATTCGAACCTATGATGTTCTTGTACCTAGTGTACAAGACTCTCCGCTTAGGGTCATCAATGTACGCACCTTTTCTTTATAATTTTTTACAAAAAGGTTATTTCCGTGATTTGAACCTATGACGTTCTAATCACAAAAGAGCAATTCAAGGCTCTTCTTCACTATAGTAATTATTGTATTTATTATCTATAGTTTTTTCAAATTGATGAAATTTAACCCTTAAACACATTCTAACATAATAGAAAATTCCAATCCAATACATGATCATTTAACAAACGAATAAATAATTCGGACGAAAGAAACCAGTAAATTAAATCTTTGAATATAAAAAGTGCTTGAAATCACTTCATAAAGACTAAATGAAAAAGAAAATTTATAAGGTGAAGAAGTAACACCATAAGGGTGGAATCTTGTATTTAAAAAGACATGTCAATATGTGTAATCAAAGAAGAGTGGTATTATGAGGTTAAATATTTTTTGAGCATAATTTATATTTTAGTGGTATGCTAGTTGTTTAATTTTATAATTTTAATATTGTTTATCTTATAATCTTATACTTTGTTTTTTATAGTATAATTGTCGTAGAGAATGTAAATATAAAGGAGGCTATTCATTATTGTTGAAGTTTATTCGAAGAAATGTTCAATGATAAAAATTTATCTATTTGTTAATAATCGTATATTTAGTTAATCAATTTATTGCATGATTGTGTATGATTTAAAAAATGATATTTTTAAATATAAGGAAGTGGTGTGAAGTATTGATGATTTTTGCTATAACAAAAATTAACAAGTAATTGTAAGTGGTGTTGGCTTTTAAACAAAATATGTATGTTTAAGTAAAAATGTCAGTAAGAAATTAACTAAATAAAGAAATATTAGTTTCGATAATACGTATATTGATAATTTTTCATCCAAACATAAACATGAGTTGCAATACACCATATCTAAAATTGTAATTAGAATTTTTATTTAAACAGCAATACAAGTTTTGATACGCCCCTTTCTAAAACCATACTTAATAATTTAACCGTGAAGGACTTGGGATCCATAATTAGCAAAAAATAACAAATTGAAGTAAAACATATTTCCAAATCAACAAATATCATTTGCATCTTACCGATCGTAACCGTAAACAGTTGAGATTGTGGACTTTTTTTAAGTTCTTTATCCTCTTCGAATCTTATGTTCAGCCAAACGGCAGAATCGGGTTTTATACATCAAGCGTCCAAGATATAATGCTCAGTGGTTGACTCAAGGACGTCGTCATTTCAAAATATCATCTAGGTTTGTGTGGAATTTCATGTTGCTCACACTTCACTTGCAATGAAGTGGTTCTATTCTCATTTGGCATATGCCTTGGTATGTCTTTGTGTTAGAGTACATAGCAGCGAAGTGAAGAAGAGTAGTGCCCTATTCATCTTTGGGGACTCCACTGTAGATCCTGGAAATAATAATTACACGAAAACTATCCCTGAAAATCGTGCAAATTACAAGCCTTATTAATGTGAGTAGGACCAGGGTGACACTAAATGGACCAGGTATGGATGTCAAAGGCTGTAACACCCCCTTACCATAGAGTACGCACCGGGACGCCCGTAGGTCATTCCGGTACATATCCTATGATAAGGGAGCGTTACGTGCAATCACTACAGTTACTCCACA
>JANZXP010000195.1:13888703-13907954 GCA_027576715.1 Erythroxylum flavicans | reverse complement strand
ACTCGAATCTATCCTTTTTCACTCTCTTCAGCCACTTACTGAACTCTCGTGTTAATAGCTCCATATCTTCATTCTCATCGGATTCATCTTCTGTATTATTCACACATTTTCCAGTTTCATAGTGCCAATCCTTTGCTTCTTTCTTGCTTACCCTTTAAAAGATTCATTTTGAAATTTGTAAGAATTCCAATTACCTTCTCCAATGACAAATCAATAATGTCGTGGGCCTCCTCTATTGTTGCAATTTTTGAAATAAATCTCGAAGGCAATGATCTCAACGTCTTCTTGACTAGTTTCAGATAAGAATATTTCTTTCTGAGTTGATGTGCCTGATTTGCTATATCTCGCAATCTTTCATGAAAGTCCCCAATAATCTCATTTTCATCTTTTTTCAGTTCTTCAAATCTCACAACTAACATCTATAATTTTGACGCTATTACAGATTTGGACCCTTCATAAATAGTCTGCAAAGCATCCCACGCTTCTTTAGCCAATTCACAGGCTAATATCATTGAGAAATGTCCTTCATCAACAGCACTAAAAATCTCATGCATTGCTTGTGAGTTTCCAAGCGCACTTTCTTCTTCGGCTCTTGTCCATTCAACTAGATCTTTTCGAACTACCTCTCCTTTATCATTAATAATCATCGGATGCGTCCACCCATGTACTACCAAATGCCAAGCTTTTGTACCCTAAACTTGGATGAAGACTCTCATACGTGCTTTCCATGAAGGATAGTTAGATCCATCCAACAGTGGTGGTCTGGTAATCGATGCACTCTCTCTTGTAGCCATGTTCGCGAAACTAGGATCTGGACCAACTTGCTACCAAGTTCTGAAACGGTAACCCGCTCTGATACCAATTGAAAAACCGTACGGGGTTGGTGTTTCGCAAACTTTCCAATTTTACCGTCGTCGTCTCTAGGACAAATAAAAACAAAAATAATCAAAAGTGAAATAACAAATAACATTAGAAATTTGGTAACGCAGTTCGGCACTCATTGCCTAAGTCTGCGGGGCCCTCACCCAAATTAATTCTTTCACCAAAGTACAGTAGATTTACCCAAGGCTTTATTGAGCTGACACCACTTAACCCTTGACACTATCTCTCAACCTCACTTCCTATGAAAGAATTTCTTACTCAATAACATGACCGACTCGTGTTAACCTCAACAGAGGATTTTTCTAAACAACTATAATTAAAAAATAATTAATAAAAATGACTCAAGTGATCAATCAACTAAGAACAAAACAATGATACACTTGAGATAAAGGAGAAGAACAACTTCTCAAAAAGTTTAGGTCTACTTAAATAAATTTAGAAGTTGTCGCAATAACAATGGACTGATTCATGCAGAACACATAATCATGTCACGAAAACTTCTGTAGAAATCACAGTTGCAAGAATACTCAATCAACGGCAAGACATCAAAGAAAGCACAGCACAAAACCATTCAGCCCAGATGACGTGATCCACAGAAATTCCAGCACAAAGATAACCAACTGATTCTCGCAATTCCCAAAATAAAATTACAACTGTACTCACAAATCCATTAACCACGCACAATCATGAAAAGTGCAGCATATATAAAAATCCCAATAGAGAACCACACCATAGGTTGCGTCTCTTTTCCACCTTCAGCTATTTTTCAAAAAACCAATTCATGCATGCTTCACTATTGACTCAGCCTCTGCAGATTCACGTTTTTCCATGATTGAAACTTACACAATCCTTGTCTTGAAGAGCCACACACTCATACGCACACCTTTGAACCAAAAACCAAGAACAAAAGCAATCACAAAGCCACTCACTTTGCACTCAAAACATCAGCCGTAGATTTTTCACACAAAGCCACACCTGCGTATAAACCAATTAACACACCCACACACTCAAAGCACTCACGCTACTCCCATAGACATCAGCTGTAGATTCACAACACAAAGCCACACCTGCTTATATTTTAGAGAACCACTTCATTCACAATCAAAACATACAGTTTTCCCCTATAACATCTGCTTTTAAGTAAAACAACTTAAATCACAATAAAACTTCCAACAATACCCTTCAGCCGCATCACTTATGTAATTGCCCCACAAGTCTTTACCAAATCCACATCTATGCAAGATAGGATTCTATACTATCTAGAACATTATCCAACTAGTTATTTTTGAATCCAAGATAACAAAATTTTGATAAGTCCAATTTATAAAAATATGCCAAAATAAAATAAGTAGATATATACACCATATAATAGTTCTGTTCTTTCTAGTTCCTTCTTTTACACTTTGAAGAAAATTTGAACAAATAAAGACTGTTTCTGTGCTACATGATGGCTAAAGCATGAAGATTGATATTTTTGGCTACCAGATACATTTGGTGATCTCTGTGCTTAACAGAGACAGACACTAAGAATACGTTTGATAAAGAGTTTCCGATCCTCTATCTTAGAACTGATGTACTATGTTGTGATTAGACGATTGATCTACCAACACAAAATAAAGTACTTTGAAGAGGTGCAAACATCATTGACAGAAAAACTGGGAGAAGAAAATGCAAAGGAACTTGTAACTGAAGCTGTTTATTTCTTTAGTATTGGGAAGCAATGACTACATTGGCGGATATATCGAAAATCCCAAAATGCACGAACTTTGCTTCCCGGAAAAATATGTGGGCATGGTCATTGGAAATTTGGCGAATGCGATTCATGCAAAACCTTTTAGAAAAGACGTATCAGCTGGCCTTTGCTTCTGTTTTGTCTTTCCTTTTACAGATTTTGCATAAGAAAGGAGCGAGAAAATTTGTCTTTCTAAGCATGTGTCCTTTAGGATGTATACCAGCCCTGAGAGCAGTGAACTTGGAAGCCAGCAACAATGGTGGTTGCCTGGAAGCAACTTCTGCCCTTGCAAGGGCACATAACTCTGCTCTCAAAGCTGTCCTCGCCAACTTTGAAGACGGTTGCCAGGGTTCAAGTATTCCAACCCTGATTTCTACAACTGGCTAGATGATAGATTAAAGAATCCCTCCAAATACGGTACACTCTCACCATTTCTTTTCTCTTCTTTCGCACGATTAACATCATTCCTATTCTGAGAAATTGTTGATAACCTAATGTAGAATAAAAAATAATTAGCTCATTCAAACTTTAAATGTTCGAAGGTTTTAAAGATGGAGAGGATGCTTGTTGTGGAACTTGACCATACCGAGGTCAAGTGACCTGTGGAGGCGCAACAAAGTTTTGAGTTATGCAACAACCCGAGCGAATACATCTTTTTTGATTGTGTACATCCAACTGAAAGAATGCACAAGCAAATTGCAAATGCTCTACGGAATGGAACTCCATCCTTGGTGGGGTCGCTCAGCCTGAAAGATCTGTTCTTCAACTGAGAAAGACTAAACATTTCGTGAAGGAGAAGGTTCTGCATTTTATGTTTTCTATGTCACGGAATTTACTTTTAAAAAAAGTGTAGGTTCTGCATAATAACATTTCGACTACTTGTACTGCTGCAGCTGTTTCATTGGTTAGAAAAAGTTGCACTGGTGAGATGTGGCCGGTGGGAACAGTTAGCAGTTGGGAGTGCTTGTATAATGGTACTCACATGAGACTTGCGTTGTATAAGAAACCAAATGACATCTTTTGGTGAAGACCCCTGGGCGAAATAAAAAGGTAGGATCTTGCAAAAAGCTAACATTGTATCTGTCATGTCAATTGATGGACTCCCTCAAACTCTATTAGTCTCAGAATATCAAAATGTATTTTATGGTTATTTAAATAAATGTGAATAATGGGTACACCAGGGCTTTCTTTCCACGTTCCTCAGGCGTATGCGAGGATGAGAGGGTGAGAGTTCCAAGCACAATGACTGCAATGAGGTCAAAGGGTTCAAATACTATCAATAATTTCTCAAACGATTTATGGGTTACACTAAAAAAAATCATAAATCATAGTATATTTTTAGAAAATAATATTCTTTGGATCTAAGAAGATTTGAAAAATCTCCTTGATTATTATGCGAACAATGGACATGATGAGCATATGCTTGTGTATTAAAAGGAAAATAGCAACAAGCCGCATTCTTTTCTTGCAGAACTTGGCGTCCCCACGTAAACAAAAGACTGGCCAGGAATTTGATTTTAGAAGCTCTATCATCATTTCTGCTCTATTTGGATAAAGTACAACCATTTATTTTTCCAAGCAAGCTGTATGGGAAATTCACAATCTATGGTCTATTTGCATCGTCAATCATGTTAACATTTGTATGCTTAATAGAATAAACTCAACACCAATGATGTGGCTTTGGTAGTTGCAACAGACGCAGCTTCAGATCTGGATTACTGGCTTGATTAATTTCCCTAATTGCAAATGAACCTGCCTACATTTTATCTCTTCCTCAGTTACCATAAGATAGATAATCATCCAAAAGCATTTTCTTTTAATTTGTGCTCCTTATTTGGCGGAAATGGAATGGCTTTGTCTTTGTATCAATTTAAGCCAGTTAGTTAGCTGTAAATGCTTGTTAATTGAACATAATATATTATTGCACATACTATATATGTGGACATAATGAATAATTGAAAGGGGTGGGACAAGCTGTGGCTTTGGTTTGTTCTTTGGATCTCAGCTTCTCTCCCATTATTTCTTTCCCGTGTTGCTTTTGTTCCTCAATAATAATAAGTAAATAACAAGCAGCATCACCACCACCAAAGTTCCTGCGTTGTGTATATCTCTACCTTCTCTCTATATATAAACAAAAACAAATAATAACATCACCAATAATTAGCTGCTGTTTCCCCCAAAAACCAAAAAAAAAGGAAAAAAAGAAAACGTCTCTTCTCGAAGCCTCCTAAAATCCTCTGATTTCTCCTCGTCTTCTTCTTTTCGCCTTAATTTCTCGATCTCCTATTTTTGTATGAATAGGTTCCGTTCTCAAAACAAAACGTTGCTTCCTCGTGCCACCGCATTATTTTGGCTTATTCGCCTGGTGGCGTTGGATCTCCAGCTTTGCTCGTGAATTTGGAGGATCACGCCGCCTAAATCCGGCGGGGAGTGGAAGGAAGAAGATAATGAAATAGAAACAGAGACAGAGAGATACAAATAAGAAACGGAAAGAGAAGGAGTTCAAGAGGATGCTGTATTTGAAGCAACCAAGCTCCATTATTTGCAAGGCTTGCGATTGTTTTCTGAGATTATAATTTCTTTTTCCGGTTTCGAATTTGGAGCTCATTTGCATGCTCTTGAGATAAATTCCCTGAGCCCGCGGCTCGGGGAGAGATCTGAACTCGAGAAATCCCCCAAAATTTTTCGAAATTTATTTCTGTGTTATATATATATTTATATATAAAGCGAGGGAGAGGCGATGTCGTCAATTGAGAATAATGAGGAAGTTCCTAGCTCTCCAAACCTAAGCTACGAAGAGTTGTCTCGTTCGCAGCACGTGTATATGCAGAAATTCAGGCTCTACGAGACTCGATCGGTACTATTTTACTTTTGATCTTCGTGAGAACTCTTCTGTTTTTTCATTGTTTTAATTGTTGTTACTTGCCTTCTTTCTAATGAAAATCTTGTAAAGGTTTAATTTGATGCCCTCGCATTGCTGTGAATTTTGTATTGTAGTCAACGACTTCGAGTGACTTGCATGTTCTGTACCATGTATAATTGTACGCAATTTCTGTTTCAATTGGTTTAATTGCTGTTACTTCCTTTTCCTCTAATGAATTTGATATCATGTTATTGCTACATCTTTGGAATTTTGGATTTTAGTCAACAAGTTGTGTATTATACTAGCTTGTTATATGTATAATTGTGTGTAGTTTCATTTTCTGCAGAATTTTTACATGATAGGGAGGGATAAGAGTAGGACTTATTGGAGGGTGCTAAAGATTGGTCGATTAGAACCGTCAGAGTTGAATATTCGTGAAGATTCTACCACATATACAGAAAGTGAATGTTCTGATTTGTTGAAGCGGGTACACGAAGGAAACAAGGCCACTGGTGGGCTCAAGTTTGTTAACAATTGTTATGGAATTGTTGGTATGTACTGCAAAGTTGACATTCTTTTATCTCTATGGCTGTTGTGCTTGGAAATCTTGGTCATGTTATGGCGATGATCTTGTTTTCATCTTTTCAGGCTTTATCAAGTTTTTGGGGCCATATTACATGCTAGTAATTACGAAAAGAAGGCAGATTGGTGCAATTTGTGGTCATAATGTATACGCAATCTCCAAAAGTGCAATGATTCCACTTCCTCATTCTGATGTTTGTTCCAATATCAGTAATTATAAGAATGAGAACAGGTCTTTAGTCCATTCTACTTTTATATGTAATTTGTCATGGTACTGGGAAGGCAATCAAGATCTAGTAACTGTATTTAGTGAAATTTTAACCATTTGAAAAGTATTTAGTGTGTACCATTCTTCAGAAAACCATGAGTTCATACTCACCTGGGCAACTGCCTCTTGTTGCTAAAATTGCAACTTTAATTTATATTCATGGTTAGTTTTTTAAGTATCTTTTTCATTTTGTTGAGGCTGTGTTTGAAAGCTTCTGTGCTTCTGCATTTGTGCAACAGAAGCTTCTTAAGTTACACTCAACCATTCTTCTTTTGTTTGTCAAATGCTGAATTCTGGAGAAGTGGATCTTTTTAGTCTTGATCTAATATCTTATTTTCTGGTTCTTTCAGCTCTTTAAGCTCTACTTAGAGTTTTTGCACAGTTTAATTGCTGACTAACCCACCGTTTCCTCATTGAAACATTTTAGATATAAGAAGCTTCTCTGCATGGTTGACCTTACAAAGGACTTCTTTTTTAGCTACTCCTACCAAGTCATGCGCAGTCTTCAGAAGAACCTCTGCAATAGCGAGACAAGCCATGTTCTGTATGAGACAATGTTTGTTTGGAATGAGTTCTTGACACGGGGAATCCGAAATCATCTCCAAAATACTCTATGGACAGTTGCATTAGTCTATGGGTTTTTCAAACAGGTGAGTAACTGATGATTATGGATAATTTACCAACTTCTCTGCCTTTTCCCACGGTTGCTGAAGCTTGTTTATCCTGCAATTCCTCTGCTATGTTTGTGTATCTGTTTACAAGCTTTATGACCTTTTCTAGAGCTTTGGATATTATAAATCTACTTTTCAAGCATTTGATAGTTGTTTCATTTGTGTTTCTCTAGTGCAAGTTGGTTTTAGGTGACCCTCTGTTTAATGATGAAAAACTCATTAGATTTATTTATTTTGTGATCCAATGTTTTGAATCTTTCTTTTAGAAAAACTCATTAGATTTATTTATTTTGTGATCCAATGTTTTGAATCTTTCTTTTAGACCTGTTTCAATTCATGAATGTTTTCATGACAATTAGAGGCTGCATCATTTCTTTTTTGTTTGTAAACTTGATTTGCTTACTTTACTAAGATACACTTGTTTGGTTGCTTTTTCTCAATGACTTCATACTTTGTGAATACAGGCCACGCTTTCTCTGTCTGGACGAGACTTTAAGCTCACCCTCATTGCAAGACGTTCCCGACATTATGCTGGTACAAGGTAAGAGCACTGACATAAATTTTGCCTCCCATTGGAAACTGTGCTTGAAACAGATACATAGATTAAAGATAGAAGATTCAGTTGGTTTTGAATTTTAATGCTTCCAAACAATCTGAATGAGCATGTTTTACATTTTTATTTGTAGCGCTTAATATTTTTTTATCGAAGTAATGGTAACTTATTATGCTTCTCAATCAGGTATCTAAAACGTGGCGTTAATGAGAAAGGTAGGGTGGCTAACGATGTTGAGACAGAACAGATTGTTTTTGAAGATGTTCCTGAAAGTCCCATGCAAATAAGTTCTATTGTACAAAACCGTGGCTCTATTCCATTGTATTGGTCACAGGAAACTTCCCGTTTGAATCTTAAACCGGATATCATATGTATGTCGAACTTCTTCTAGCATTCATTGAGGTGTTCATATTTGGACTTGCACTGAACTTTCTTTCTCTTGCAGTGTCAAAAAAGGACCAAAACTATGAAGCAACAAGACTTCATTTCGAAAATCTTGTCAAAAGATATGGAAATCCTATCATTATTTTGAATTTAATTAAGGTAAGTTTCTTTCTTATATATTTGGCCAACTTCTCAAATTTCTGATAATGATACTTTCGCAGATGCTTTAGGCTTATTTGGGTAGGTAAACGTATTTTGTTATTTGTTCCTCCTAAAAATGAGTGCCTATTTTGCTCATATTGAAACAGCTTAGTTCTTTCTTTTTTTTTCTTTTTGTCCCTTTTACGTTCCTTGGAGTTATCTTACCTCCTTGATGATGTTTCTTCCAACCAACAGACACAAGAAAAGAAACCTCGAGAGTCAATTCTTCGTACTGAGTTTGCTAATGCTATAGATTTTATTAACAAAGATTTATCAGAGGAGAACCGATTACGGTTTCTCCACTGGGACCTACACAAACATTTTCGAAGGTACATGACTTTGGCTTGATCTTAGGCTTCTTAATCTCATGTAGACATTGAATTATTCTCTGTTAATCTATTTGCTTTTATTTCTCCCTTTCAGCAAATCAGCCAATGTTTTGTTACTCCTGGGAAAAGTGGCTGCATATGCTTTGACACTAACAGGCTTCTTTTACTGTCAAGTAATGCCAGCATGGAGACCGGAGGATTGTACTAGTTTTCCACCCTCTGAGTAAGTCATCTCACCACAATTCCTTTTCTTTTGTTAGTCATTTTGTGTTATAATTGACTAGTGATTCCATGTAAGTAGCAAATGATATAGATTGGTGGTACACATTAAGATGTATATAATGTAATTCATTTTCCTATTTACTGATATTATTTATGTAGTTTATTAGTAGCTTCTGAATCTCAATATAATTAGTAATTTTTGGGGTTAGCATCTCAAATTCATATTGACCTCCTCTCCTGCATTATAACGTTCCAAATTCATCTGGTTTAATGATTCCTATGACCTTCTGAGTGCTATCCATCTCCCTTGCATTCAATTAAGATGATGACAAAAAGAATAGATTTATATTATGGATTGTTAGGTTTCTTTCTTATTGAACTATGGATCACTTCATTGATGGCAATTTCTGATTTACAACTATGATGCAGGAAATTTGAGAATGGTAACTTATCTCCTCAGAATGATTCCAGCTGTGGTAATGACAATGTAGATAACTTTGAGAGAAAATTCAGTGGGGCTAGCAGTGTTGGTAATGGAAATCATTCTGTCAAAGGTCCAATGTTCCAAACAGGAGTGCTAAGAACCAATTGCATTGATTGTCTTGACCGCACAAATGTTGCACAGTATTCCTATGGGTTGGCTGCTCTTGGACACCAGCTTCATGCTTTAGGAGCCATGGATAACCCCAAAATAGACCTGGATGCTTCTTTGGCTGATGAGTTGATGGGATTTTATGAAAGAATGGGTGACACATTAGCACATCAATATGGTGGGTCAGCTGCTCATAATAAGGTAATTCTAATTTGTAAAGAAAATGTTTGCTGCTCAAAATTCCCTATTGAATGTTGTCTTGTAGCTATGACTTGTTTTGAATTTTTTCTTGTTGGCTTCTCAGTACAGTGGTTTTAGAGATACGAGTGTCAATAGACTAATTCTAGGGCCCTTAGTCTGAAAAATTGTCAAACAGGACAGAAAATTGACCATGTGATCTTTTCTTAAATATTCAGAATCCATCAGTCTGATTCTTTGTTAATAACATATGTCACTACAAGAGACAATCAAGCATAACTTGATCAAATTAACACAAATGTTGTGTGGGAGTTGGAGCAGACTTAGTTTTGTAAGTTTCAAACTTGACTGTTCTGGTTCAGGATTGCATATGCTTTGGGCATCAATTTTGAAGTTGGGATGGTCAATTTACTTGGTTTGTTATTGAGCAGTCTATTTTTTATCTTTTCTAATGAAAATCTGTTGTGCCTTACGTACCAATGAAACAAATTTTCACATTATGAAACTTGAGATGCTCTGTAGATATTCTCCGAGAGAAGGGGTCAGTGGAGAGCGGCAACTCAATCTCAGGAGTTCTTTAGGACTCTTCAACGGTATTACAGCAATGCATACATGGATGCAGAGAAACAAGATGCAATTAATATGTATGTAATGTTGTGGTCCTAGTTTCTCTTGCATTTACTTGAACATGAAGTCAACCTTGTACAGCCCATAAGTTATGCTGCATTCATCATGCTTTATGTGCTTTGGAGCTAGAAAGTTCCAAATTTCAAATGAAATCACCTACCTATCATTTGTGTTAGGGTTTAAATAGTTCTAGTGATTGACCTAATTGTTTCTGAGCAAGAAATTTTCAAATTTTACATGAAATCACCTACATCTAACATGTGTTAGGTTCGAATAGTTCAACTAGTGCTTCACTTACTGGTTTATAGGGTTGGTTTTGATATAAGAGCATGATTAACGGAATCATATTGTACATTGGCTTGATAAGTATAACTAAAGTTGATGTAAAGATACAACAGTTATAAAAAACGATGTCATTTTCTTTTGGAGTGAAAAATTTGGCACAGACTTGCTTCGTTTGTTTAGCATGCTTGCCATTCAGAAATGAATACATGTTATTTGTTTTGATTAGCTGATTGAGTTGTTTAGAAATGAATACATGTTATTTGTTTTGATTAGCTGATTGAGTTGATCTTATTTGTTATGTTTTCAACTGACTTCAAATTCATAATAATTTCGTTAGATTCTTGGGACACTTCCAGCCACAGCAGGATAAGCCTGCCCTGTGGGAGTTGGATTCAGATCAGTATCACTTGGTGGGAAGGAATGGGCATATAGGCATGGAAGAAGATTCAAGGTACTCAATTGGCTAATCTCTACTACAATTACTAATATTTTGCTGAGTAGCTTTTGACTAACTGATTTGACATCCTTTCTGAAGGTCAGGTTTGGTGCCAAGGCCTTATATATCAATACTGATGCAAAAAATCTGCTATAGATATGAAAAAAACTATTTGTCTGTGAGGATAACGAATAACTTACTAAAAGTTATTTGTAGATTAGGACTCATAGCATTTTGTTGATCATTAAAGGGATTGGACAATTGAATTTGCATCTTCTTTTGATGACTACTTGCGCTAATTCCACCTAAATGTCAATTTGCCTCCTTGATGCTTTCTTCTATAACTGCTAAATTTTCTACTCAAGTCTATGTAGGTTGGATAATTGTACAACAGAATATTGGCCATTACTCTTTGCTAAAATTATGTAGGGTGAGAAAATGTAATATTGTATATTCTTGTATATCTCATTTAGATACATGTAACTACAGCTTGCCTTTAACTGTTAAATACTTTGATTCAGATCATTTTTTAAAAGGTCCTTATCAGATGGAAATATACTTCGAGAAAGCAGTTCACCTGCAACAGCATCAGCTGTCCATCCAAAGCACTGCAATTCAGCCTTGCCAAATAAATTGCAAAGAGGAGCTAGCATCCTTACAGAGACATCACCTGAAATATCACCTTGTGAAACTGACGTATCACTTTCAAGGTTTCTTAACCTTTTGCTTTCAGTCATATGACATCTTTTCTTGTATGTCCAGAAAATTTTAATTAATGTGGCTCAATTCAGTATACTGCATTATTGATGAATGGCAAATCTGTTTCTTTCATCTTGAATGTGCATCTTGTTAGAATTTAGCAGTCTGTTAACTGCCATGCTACTTCATATAACCTAGATGTTTTAATTGTACGACTACAGTTGTCAAAGCTATTCCCAACTAAAGTTGTTTAGCATTCATTGTCCAATTTAGTATAATCTAATTTTGTGCATCGTGTAAGTCTGCTTTCTAAGATTTTATGAAATATGAAGCATAGTTGTATTTTGTACCATGTAAAATATGTCCCAGAATGTTGCAAGTGATTGATGCAATTGATTGCATTGACCTTTTTCCTCACACATCTTTTGTCTTACCCTGGAAAATTCTTTCACCACTTAATTGTGTGATATACGCCCTAAGATGCAAAGCATGCCATGTAGAAAAGATTATATATCCAGTGGACATTTGGAAGGTGTGCTTTGTGTCTATGTGTGTATGTATGTCTGTGTCTACTATCTCATTTCTAATTTCGGTAGTTGATTGCTCTGTATTACTTTTTTTCTTTTAATGTGTGATATTTTCCTTTAGCAAATGAAATTAATGCCGTGCAGGCACTAACTTCTGATACCATATTTATTATGCATGCTTCTTAAATGAATTTACCTTATGCAGATATACCCCCTCAATGCCTCGTAGACAGCTTTTTGGAGATGTGCAAAGAGATCGATACCTGGAAAGTGGTCATATTTACTTCTCTGAACATGGAGATATGTTTAATTGCTCGAACTTTGTTGATATAGATTGGCTGTCTTCATCTGGGAATTCGTGTGAAGAAGAGATATTTGAGAGGTATATTCAAATTCAGGATGTAGTGATGTTTGTGACTTATTGTTTGAAGTTAATGGAGTAATGAGGGCCCTAGCTAAAACCAGAATCTCACCTATGGATTAGTGAGTTATTGGAAACTGCTATTTCATGCAGGGAAAAAAGTGCTATGTGCGGCTCAGTCACTTTATGCTATAAACCAGTATGTCCAAATAATCAGGATAAGAATCATAACTGTTTTGAGTATAAAACATGTATTGAAAATACCTCAAACTAAAAGTCTTTCTTTACGTGTTTTAGTCTAATTCATACAATTGATCACACCATTAGCTTGCAATGGATGGCTTTAAGTTGGTCTAGCAAAGTGAAAACGAAGTTAAAGCACATGGTGAATAGTGCTTGATAGGGGCTTCAAGTTTCCTAGCTTAATTTTCTTTGAGGGGGCTTCAAGTTTCCTAGCTTAATTTTCTTTGAGGAATTAGATTGTTAAGTCTATGACATCAAAAGCCTACTTACTCATCTTGTTTGTGATTGATGCAGATCATCCATACTCACAAACTCCCCAGGGATGTCTTCAGAGAATGTTGTTAATGGAATATTGGGTGAATCTACCCCATCAACAAGTGGATATGGACCCAGCATGAAGGTCAGTAGCTCTTTCATGTTTGCTTTGGTGTTTTACTCTCATCCTGTTACAGATGATTAAATTGGATATTAAAACAATGGAAAATGTAGGAGTCGGTTCAAGCAAACTCACTGTCAGAATTCATACAAATTGAAAAAATGTTAATGGTGAGAGTTCCTGATTCTTAGACTTCTGTGATAGGCAAAATTGTAACAAATTTTTCTTAAGCTGATGATGTATATATCAACAAGGCTCGTAACAATTAGCTGATGTACATTACTTCATTGTGTCCAATGATCTGATGATATCCAAAGAGGAGGTGGTGGAGATCTTTTCTCAATTCGGCAGAAGTACAGTTTACTGCTAATATGTCAAATTGAGTTTAAAAATCATTTTCATTGCAGAAACAACCTATGAATTAGAAGGCCATCCGTGGTCTACTTGTATTAGCAATGTCATTTCTCTCTACGTATTACACACATATATGAAAAGAAATGAAAAAAAGTTCCAAATTCTACTTGAGATATGTCATTGCTTTAGAGTCAGACTTTTTCGTTTAAGAAATTATAAACCAGTTCTACGTTAAATGGACTTTGTTTTCTGTTATATGTTCTTCAGGCAAGGCAGCATACAGGAACTGAGCTGTCCTTTGGTAATCGCCAGAATTCCAATGTGCCCGAGGAATTCTCAGATAGCTTTGTACAATGGGTAAATTATGGAGAGACTCTCTGCCACTAGAAAGATCGTTTTTGCTCCCGGACTATGTACACTTGGGGCCTTAGTTGGCATTTCCTGCTTTTTACATTCCTGATAAATTTAACTTTGGAAGGTTACTCAGAACAGGATTAAAGGGGGAATGCAGAGGCAGGTTGATCCGCATTCTTCTGTCAATTATATGCAAGAAGAAATCTCCGTGACTATCATGTTTGTGACTCAAACGGCATCATTTCCATCGTGAAAGCTATGATGGGAAGTGATATAGAAGTATAAAGGAGTATATATAGCAACACTTAAATTCTTTTTTGGAGCTCTTCTTTTGTCATTCATCTACTAGAACTACGACTTAGTAGGCTCAAAGCTTGTAAATATATGCACTTTGCTCTTTGAGAGCTCCAGTTTCAGAGGAATTGCAGGCCATCGATTCTTTGTTTCCATTATGTTTGTCTGTGGTAAGATGTGATGCTAACAATTCCAAGAGTTTTTTTATGTACCGTGATGAGGCTAGTGTTTCTTTAAGCCATCCAAATACCAAGTCCTCACAGTCGAGTCCTTTACTTCGCTAGGTCGTTTCTTTTGATGTCATAGTGTATGTAACAGGTCATTAAATAGGGGCAGTATTGGAATGGATACAGAATTACTTGTGTGGCGGGCAATGCTGGAGATGTATGCGGCTTAGGTAATTGCAAAGTGCCAGAATTTCTCTGACCGGTCTGTATGGGCAGCAATTTTGGACATGGAACAGTAAGGTTTGGCTCTTAAATTATTTTACCGTAATTGTTGCAAATCATGAATGAAAGCCTACGTTAATTTCCATTTTCTCTTTAAAGCATTTCGTGTTTAGGAGTTTGGTCATTGAAATTCGTTTCGTGTGTGCTGTGCTTGTGTGGAGTGATCGGTTAACCGTGATGACACAGTCGAAGATAGAAGTCTAATCAAAGTGTTGATCAAAGACAGATGCACTGGAATTGCATATCTTTGGAACCAAAGTGTAAAGATTCATAATTTAGAAGATGAATCACGACAATCACTAGAATATTTCAAGTTACAACCCCAACATGATATAGTTAAAAGTAGGTGGGCTACACAAAAAAGGAAAAAACTTTTGGGAGAGAGGGGAACTCCTAACCCCAAAAATGAGGACAGTAAGAATTCGAAAGACAGGAGCAATGTGATCTAGAGAGTTTTTCTTCAGCTCGAGGTGGTTAAATTCTTTGGCGAGTAATACAATAAGTGGGCCTTTCCCCTGACCCTTCTCCAGCAAGTGGCCACTTGTTCCAATAATTTGTCCAACCATTAGCCTTCAATTCAGTATTGATAGCCTTTCACATATCCAAAAAGGAGAATTATTCAGATGCCATAAACTTGTAACGAAAAGCGAAATGAAAAATTCTCTGTATTTTAAAACTTTGCAAAAGATGAGTGACGTGAGAAGAGAGTCTCGTTCTCCAACAAGAGAGGGACTTGCTACAAAAATAGTTAAGATTCGCGACAAAGAGATTGCCAAGCTGCCTCCTACAATGGCGAAACCAAGTTACACCCAGGCTGTATAGGAACCGAAGGAAGATGATTTAAAAATCGAATGGTCGTCTGAAGATGAGGTTGATTATGAAGAGGTGGACATGGTATTGGGTCAGGGGAAGTATGGCACTGGAATTGAATTATCCAACTCCTTCAAAACTAAGTTGGACAAGCAGTGGGAGATCCAAGACAGTTGTTTGCAAGATAATCTTGCAAATTTCTCGAAAAAATTAAAGGATTGGAATTACAATGTATTTGGTAATATTTTTAAGAAGAAGAGAAGATTACTTGGCCAACTGGAGGGCATTCAATGCTCACTTCAGCTCAAGGATTCTTGCTTTCTTAGGAACCTTGAGGAAATATTGAAAAAAGACCTTGAGGACACTCTTCTACAGGAGGAGCTTTTATGGTATCAAAAGTCAAGATGTCAATGGATTTCACAAGGAGATAGGAATACTAGATATTATCATTCAGTAACAGACGCTAAAAGAAAGGAAATTTTTGTGACTAAAATCTAGACCGATGATGGGACTTGGTGCTCCGATGCAACTATGCTAAAAGTCCTAGCTAGAAATTATTTCTCTGAATTTTACTCTGAGGAAATCAGCTGGGATGGGTCCTTTTGCTAGATTTTTCACTCTGTCTCATTCGGATATGATGACCCTATCCAAGCCGATTAAGGATGAGGAAGTTAAAGCTGTAGTGTTTGGAATTAATCCTAACAAAGTGCCTGGTATTGATGGGTTTACATCTTTGTTTTTCCAAAAACATTGGGAGATTGTTGGTGGTTCTGTGTGCGATTGGATAAGAAGAATTTTTAACCATCAGGAATGGGATTCACAGATCAACCATACCCTGCTAATATTGATTCCAAAGATTCAAGTCCAGTTGAATTTTACTCATTTTTGGCTGATTGGTGTTTGTATGGTTTCATATAAAACTATTACAAAGATCATAGTTAATCGATTGAAACCTGTGCTAAATCATTTAATAGCACCGAATTAGTCTAGTTTTGTTCCTGACAAACATATTATGGATAATATTATTATCACGCAAGAGGTGCTTCATTCCATGCGTGTTAAGCAAAAGAAAAGAGGTATGCTCGCTATTAAGATTGATCTAGAGAAAACATATGATCGCCTCCATTGGGACTTCATTCAGTCTACTCTAATGGCTATTGGTTTGCCTACCGCCCTTATTAGCATAATTATGAAATGTATTTCTTCAGTATCTATCCAGATCTTGGTTAATGGTCAAGCTTTGGATATTATATTCCCTTCTCGTGGTGTTTGACAAGGAGATCCACTCTCTCCTTATCTATTTGTGCTTTGTATGGAGAGATTGGGGCATTTAATTGATGATGTTGTCTCCCAAGGGCATTGGAGCCCTGTTTCTCTTAATCAAGAAGGACCAGAGCTTTCTCATTTGTTCTTTGTTGATGACTTGATTCTGTTTACGGAGGCTTCTTTGGATCAAGTTGTTGTGATTAGGAGTGTTCTAGATCATGCTTCTGGCCAAAAAGTCAACGGAACAAAAATCAGAATTTATTTCTCAAAGAATACACTGGCGCATTTAACACAGACTATTAACACCACTTTTGGATTTTCCCTGGTTAGGAATCTGGGCAAATACCAGGGTGTGCCGCTGCTACATGAGTGCATATCCAAGGGAACTTATCAGCCTATTATTGATAAAGTGCGAGCTAGATTAGTTGGATGGCAAGCTAGCGTTTTGTCTTTTTCGAGTAGACTCAGTTTTGTTCATTCAGTCTTAATGGCCATACCCACTTACACCATGCAAATAGTACAGTTACTGGGTGGATTATGCAAGGAAATTGAGCGTATTGTTTGAAACTTTCTCTAGGGCTCTTCCGAACAGCAGCGTAAATCTCATTTGGTAGCTTGGAATACTATATGTTAACCTAAACAGTATAGTGGATTAGGCCTTCGGAGTTAACGAACAAGCAAGAAAGCTTTTCTTCTGAAAATAGGTTGGTATATGTTAACAAGACAGGTTTGAGTTCTCATAGCCAAATATCGATTCTCACCTTCTTTATCTAGTTTGCACAGTAAAGGAGGTTCCATGGTTTGGAGGGGCATTTTTAGTGTTTGGGATAAGCTTATGTCCGACTGCAGGTGGAGTATTGGAAATGGAGAGCAGCAAGGTTTTAGATAGATGATTGGACAAGGTGTGGCCCTTTAGTTTATCTATCGGATGCATATGTTCCCTGGCAAGCCATCAATATGACGGTGAGTTCTGTTCGGGATACAACAGGCTAGTGGAATTAGGATTTGTTTCAACACCTCCTGCCTTCTAGTGTATGCATGAGAATTGCTAGCATTCTCCCTCCCAATATGCAACTAGGTAGAGATAAATTGGTGTGGAATCCTTCAGTAAATGAACAGTTTTCAGTTTCCTCTATTGCAGATTTTATTGATAGTGTGGGGTGGAATGATGCCAACTCACTTTGGAACCTAATTTGGAAGTGGTTCGGTCCTCAACAAGTTCGCTCATTTCTTTGGATTCTCATGCATGATAGATTACTCACTAATAGCCTCTGGGTACGTAAACACATTGCTAACAATGCTGTTTGTGATCGGTGTGGATTTATTGAGGAGACGTGCTTGCATGTGGTCCGAAATTGTATATGGGCAGAATAGGTTTGGCGAGGGTTTAGATATTTTATGCCATTTGATGATTTTTTTCATTCCGATCTTCATGTTTGGCTTCGGTCCAATTTACAGGATAATTTAATGGTGCATGGGTACCACTGGTGCAACATTTTTGGTTTCACTTGTTGGCTTCTTTAGTCATGGAGAAATAAAATTATCTTTGATAATACATTCCAATGGCATTTGAATTCGGCAGCTATTATCTTGGACCATATTAAATGGACTACTTTTGCTCATTCCTTGCAATCATATATGCTTAATGGGAGCGGACATAATGAATTGAAGTTAGTTGGGTGGACTTTTCCACAGGTGGGCTAGTGTAGATTAAATACCGATGGTGCATTCAAAGCTTCAACGAATGTGACATCCTCGGGGGGTATTATTCGAGATAATATTAGCCATTAGATAGGAGCCTTTGCTCACAATATTGGCTTTTGTTCTTCCTTTGAAGCCGAGCTCTGGGACTTGAGCTTGCATGGGATCTCAATTTGCGCAAAGTTGAACTTGATATAGATTCTAAGGTTGTTGCGGATATGTTAACAAGAATCATTGGCAACTCCTGCTAGGAACGACCCTTAATTACTGCCATTAGAGGGCTCATGGCTAGGGATTAGATTATTCGAGTCAGGCATGTTTATAGGGAGGCTAATCGATGTGCGGACTGGTTGGCAAGCTTTGCTCTCACTCTTCTACTTGGAGTTCATTATTTGTTGAATCCTCTGCATGGTTGTACTCTAATTTTATTGGAGGATTTAGTTACGGTCTCATTCTCCCGGGCCATCTTTAATTAGAGCTGTTGCCTTGTTCCTTCAAAAAAAATATCTGTTGACTAAAAGTAGGCCTGGCAAAATTTCATCCGAACTGATAACTCGATCCTGTCTGTTCCAGAAAAACTCAGATACGGGTTAGAATTTTTTTGACCGAATTTAAACTGAGTTGACCGATTTTTGTCCGAATTAAAATCAAATATAGATCCGAGTTGACCTAATTGGATAAAATGTCTGAATTTTTAAAATTGGTCAACACCGTACATTTAAAACCGATTAAATCCAATCCAAATTTTAAAAAGACAAAAAATCATTGTTTCAAAATTTGGCGAAGAAAAAAATTTACGTAATTTTGAATTTTGATTTGAAGTGCAATTTAATGACCCTTTGCTATTAGTTAAAATCAGACAAACCAGTTCCGAACTAGATTAGGTGTTTTCCAATCCGGTTCAGTTCCGGGTCAGCTTGATAAAAAAAATTAGTTTCAAACCAGTTTAGAGTTATAAAATTTTTACCTTTATCTAAATTGTCAAAAATCGA
>JANZXP010000195.1:13866613-13880212 GCA_027576715.1 Erythroxylum flavicans | reverse complement strand
CTCCCTTATTTTAGGATATGTATCGGAATGACCTACGGGCGTCCCGGTGCGTACCCTAGGGTAATGGGGTGTTACACTGAATTGGAATGATCTTGTAAGATAAGATCAACTGAATGTTATTCATTCAAGTGGAAGCAATTTAGGAGATGATGCATTAGTTTTTGATCAAAGACAATTGTAACCCAATAGGAGCTCTTTACCACTATCTAATTCGACCGGGAGCAATATGAATGTAGAGAGATTCATTTCTCAAATTTTCATTATACTTGATGATAAGTGGATTATTCCTCATACAATTTTGAAGATAAAAGGAGTAAAATTTATGGTAGTTCCCAAAACAAAATCAAAGACTATAAAAAGGCTTCATCTACCCTTGCTAAGAATGAAAGAGTTATAGTAATAGAAGAAGAATGAATTTTATTGAGTTTGATCTAAGTATAAGAATTGAATAATCTTATGAAAAGTTATGTAGCCATTAAGAATGAATATTCTCTTCAAATGTTAAGTAAAATAGTGATGAGAGCTTTGAAAGATACAAAGCATATTTAGTGGAAAAAGGATACACAAAATCGAAGAGATCTATTATAAGAAGAAATTCTCATTTTTTGTGAGCTTTATATCAGTTTGACTTATTCTAGGCATAGTAATTAAAACATATCCTGACATACATCAAATGGATGTCAAGACTATATTTTTAATGAAGACGTAGTTGAAGGAATCTATATAGTACACCTACTAAGTTTCATTCAGAAAGTTCAAGAGCATTACATCCTCATATTATTAAAGTTAATTTATGGTCTAATAGAGTCTCAAATTAATTGGTAGATTGTATTAGCATTATAATTATTTCATATGATTTTAGAATGATTGGAAAAGAACACTTATTATATGTTAAATGATCCAATGATAAATGTATAATTTTATTATTTAATATAGATGATATTATCGATAGCTAGTGTCAATAAGTAGTTCATTAAGCGACCAAACAAATTGGCCATCAACCATAATCAAAATGAAGAATAACTGTATACACCTCTGAGGTTAAGATCGCTAAATATTGTCTTAATTATAGCTTTCTTAATGTCATAAGCTACATATATATATATCAATGGAATACTTGAACAGTTTTGTATGCAAGATAGTAAAAGTGTTTTATGACACTAATTGCTAAAGGACCTAAGCCATATGTAATATCCATGGATGCCATAGGAAGTACAAAAGATAAAGATGGTTCTTTATTTTGAAGAAATAAGTAGCCTTATGAACACTATGTTATGTATGAACAAATACATTGAAAGACAATACTAAAGAGTTCAACTATCAATATCAAATCAAACACATACATATCAAATATAACTATGTCAAGGAAATGGTAGCACAAATATAAATGAATATATCTAGTGATTATTTGTTTGTCATTGAATAGTTGATGCAATATATGTTTAATTGAAAATTAAACAACATTTTCTAGAATTAACTTTAAATGAAAGTTTATTTATAAAAATATGAGGATTTTGAATTAAGCTTTCTATTTTAGAATAAATTTTAAGTTAATTTTGAACACTCAGTTATAGATATAATAAGTATGTTGGACAAATATGAGATACCTTTTTGTACGGGTAATTACCTCTATTATTTTGTACAAATGTAGATGATACAAGCTTTAAGTGATTTATCTAGGTGACAAATGAGAGCTGAAGGCTTAAAACATTTATGTTGATATTTAGTATACTAAAGAGTGTAAAAGGTTATTAGTAATGACATAACCTAAAGAAATGATAGTTCGCCCAATCTGTCTTACTATGTCAGATGTTAGTTCTAAAGGATGGATTAAATAAATAAACAAGTTAACTCAAGTTAGGCATTAGGTATGCCTGAGCTATCATTTGTATAGTGTTTGAAGAAAAACATATGCTCTAATAAAATAGAGTCAATACTGTAAAATATGAGTCAAATTATGCATGCATTTTCGACAAAATAATAATAATATAAGTCATATTCTCAACTTATATCATGTGAGGATCCTTTGAGGCCATGTGAACCTCAAATTTAAAGTACCTTTTTTACTTAGGTTATAATTTTAAAGAATTGAATTATTGTTTGTTATCTTAGAATATTACTAGAAAATTATGAATATAACAGAACATTATAGAAAAATGAGTTTAATATAATTCAAAAGATTGAGAAACAAGGAAAATCATTCAATTCTAAGTTTGCAATAAGATGTATTCAAGAGATCCCACCTTCTATGTAGAAGATAGTATGAAAACAAAATACTTTTATGATGAGAATGAGATAGTAATTGATGCAATAAATAATCTAGGATATAGCATACAAAATCAACTTAAGGATCGATTCATTAGTTAAGAAGTCATATATTCCTTACAGATATATGACAATATGTTGTTGTAATATTCTAGTGGCACGGGATACTATAAAAATTAAATAATACATCATATTTTTTTGATCAATTAACTTCATTATTTATGGGTGGGAGATAATGAATAAGCATATATAATAAGTTAATAATATGACATGTCATAATTATGAACGTTATAACTTTTAGAAAATTATATATAAGATATGATTTATTAGAAAGATAAGAGTTGGATAAGAAAATTTCAAACCACTAAAACAAGTTTAGAAAGAGTTTTGTAAGTTTTGGGATTTTGTAAGTCTTTTATGTTGTAGATAATTTTTATTCGATTGACCAGTGATACAAGTATGTTTTCATCCAATCACGTTATCTATAAATAAAATCTTCTTACGCTTAGACTCCATAAGATATATGAAAAAAAGTTAAAGAGAGGATATCACAACATTAGGAAAAAAAACACTCTTAGACACTTCTTTTCATTCTTTCACAACATTAGGGGAAAAAACACTATTAGATACTTCTTTTCATTCTTTCTTTCCCACTCAACCTTCCTTCTTTTCCTAGCAACCACTTTTGGAGACTTTTCTGCCAAAAAACTATTACTTCACCATCAAGTAGTTACTTTCTCCTCTTTTCTCACTAATATAAACTGTTGACTCATAAATCTTTCCGCCTTTACCCTCCTAAATTCCAACTCTACACTCATCTATTCTCCCACAACTTGTGCCTCCATAAGCAACTGGACTTCCCAAAACAATTTCCCCTCGAGCACTAACAGTGAACAATCTTTGAAACAAAAGCCAAAAGTAGGTGGTTGGGGAGTCCTGTGATCTCTCTCTCCATTATTATCCTCCTAAAGAAATAGAAGGCAAGCCTATTGTTGCTCCAGATCTTGAAACTCTAAAAGCAGGGGATAAAACTTAGGAATCTACTTTGTGGGGTTCTTTTTGGAACAAAGGCCACCTTTTCCAGCCATCCATAGATGGGAAGTAAACCAATGGAAATCTAGAAGACTTAAAAATGTTCTTCTAGTTGAAGACAATCTGATTATGTTCACTTTTACATCCCTAATTATAGCTAACAAGATAATAGAAGAAAGTCCATAGGATGTACCTCAATTCCTTTATTCCTACAAACATCATAACTTAGCATCTGATTACAAAATGTCAAGGTTCTAACATTCCTATATGGATTAATATACATAGCATTCCTTTAGATTATTAAACTACTTGGTGTCTTAGTGTGCTTAATAGTTACATTGGGAGACCACTTGTATTGATGAAAATACAATAAAAAGTAAAAGGATTAGCTATGAACATTTATATATTAATATCAATAGAATTGTAGAATTTCTTGATTTTATTCTTATTATGAGACTGGGTCCTGATTGCTCTCTACAGGAGGATATGGTGTAAGTTTCCTATCATTAGTGACCTTCCCTAATGTCTTAAGGAAAATTCTAAAACCCACTGGCAAAGTTCTTGCTAGGGTTGATTATGTTGAATTAATAAGGCTTGAGTATGATCCTATTTTTTCTGAAGACTCCTTGCCTAAGGAGGAGAATAATGCAGCAGTAATCAAGATCCATGATAGGGATAATGTTTCCACAATTAGCTTTAGTGACAAAGATAAAACAAACTAAGTATCATATGAAAATGATACACTAACAACAGTTCCACTTTAGGATAATGAGACTAAAATTGTAGCTATTGGAAATGAAAAAGAAAAAACCACATCCTCTTCAAGTAACAACTCTCTTAACATGGAAAATGAAGAAACTGAGCATGAAGGTTTTCAAGATGTAATCAGTAAAAGTACTCAGGGAAGTGGAAGGAAGAAAGGTTCTAAAGGTAAAAAATCATCCTTAAACAACAATTATAGCCTAGAAAAGTTTTATGCTTTGAGGGATTTTATGGGGAGGATTAAGCCTTTAATTTTAGCTTTGCTTGAAACTAAAATAAGAAATGAAAATATGAATAAACTGAACAATTTTAGATCTAGTTGGAAGTTTATTTAATCGATTAGTTTAGTTCTGTGACATAATTATTTAAAGACATTATTTATCTTACATATAAGTATATGATAAAATACATGAAATAAATGGCCATTACAAGATCATAATTATGAAACTCATATTGCATTTATAAATTAACTCTAAATTATTTCGAATCATTATTCTGTTAAGAGTGGACATTAATATAGCATAAAAAAGACTAACGCATGTTGTATTTCTTCCTTAAAAAGGAAGTAATTGATTTAATAGAATAAAATATAGAAAACTTAAATAAATATGTGCGTGCTTGCTAGAGAACAAGTTCACTAAACTAATCTCATATAAGAATTTTATTTAGAACATTACCTGTATGTCTATAGAAATTTTCATTGTGATGATTATATAAGTAATACTTTAAGTTGAGATCTCTAAAGTATCTCATATAAAAATTATTAGTTTTCGATACTACTTAATAGCTATTGGATATAGCATGAATTATATAGAGGTAGTTCGGTGATCAATATATGATTCATTACCTTAAAGTGATTAGGAAAAATATTTCCTTGTTCTTACTAAGTATTGATTCAAAAAATCTTTGGCTAAGGTTGAATAACTCTTTGTAAAATAGTTTACAAATATCAATAATAAAATCAATTATTAATGGTAGAGAACTAATATAATTGGACTCAAATAGAGTAAACAGTAACTCTGTGATTTATGTCTAAATGAATGATTATCTGATGAAATGATTGAATTATACGAAAAAAACATATACAGACAGAATAGTCAAAACTGCTTTAACAATTTTAATATTTAGGCGGTCATGATATGTTAGTAGACATTAATTTTGATCTATGAGTATAAATTATTTTATTAGAGAATATTTAGGATTATAATTTATATAAATTGCTAATATATTCAGGAACATAATAAATTACACATAAAGAAATATTGATAAGACAAAATTGTAATTTGATCAAGTCGAATTTCATTATAAATTTTGAGAAATTTTATTATTAAATATGAAATATTTAATAAACGATAATCAATATGAGATATTAAATTTTATTTGGGCGCAATTATGTAATTAGAATTAATTAGAATTAAATTAAAATTAGAATTTTATTTCAATTAAATTACTAAAAGGTCTGAACCTTATTATGAATAATTTCAAGCTCTAAGAGAATTAACATTTCTTGCGTACTTTATCTACACTATTTGTAGAGTTCTTTCGACTCATTTATATAAAAATCATAGAGGCCTGACACGTACATAATCACGATAGTTTCGATGAATTAGTTGTAAAATAGTTCGAGAAAAATGATAAAAAATAATCAAGTTATATGTTTATGCATTAATTGTGTTATAGAAATTAAAATGATTTTATCTTTCAGAAAATTAAACAAAAAAGTTGTGCTTTAATATTTTGCTGCATGTAGAATTGGGTTTTGCTATAATTTCCTAATATATATAATTCCGATATATATTTGAAAGTATGAAAAGATCATAGACAGCTTTTTGGAGTACTTCAATTTCTTTTTATTTCGTGATTAAAAAACTTTAAGGATGAATGAAAAGCAAACTCTGTTAGTTCCTTTCTTGATTTGTTATTTTCATCCAATCGCGATTTTCTCTATATTTATCACTGAAGTTAGCAACGACTTGCTGCTTCCAACTGGAGAAGCAGTATGAACAAGAACTCCACTTGCTCCCCACCTTACACTAAATGACCTACCCATATACAAACTAGCATCAACTATGTTCCGAGAATGGCTTCCAATTACCGATGTCTTATGCTTCAGGTCCAACTCAATTTAATTTGCACTAGTTCAAATGACTGAAAAAAGTTTTAAATAAGCTGAAAAAGTTTGTTGACTTAGCCCAAACTAGGAATGACTTAGATCTTTTATTAACGTAAGAAAAATTTCACATCAATTTTCACGAACATATTTTCACGTTTATTTTGAAATTTATATAATATTATTTAAATTTTTTATATGTTTAATATTTATTTTTGAAATTAGTTTTACTTATATTATAATCTATACAAAAAATTTGATTAGATATATTTTCATTTATGTTTCATATGGTTTAAAATTATAGAAATAATTAATATATTTTGTTTTGTATATTCTTTAATATATTTTAAATAATATTTATATTTTAAATAATTTTATCATAAAATAAAATATAGTTAAAATTAATAAAAGTACTTTTTTATTTTTATGTTGTTAAACAGTCTACTGTATAAAGCTCTTTTTAAAAAGCTATATTTTTAATTGACTGCCAAACAGTCAACTGACTTTTTAAAAAAGCTTTTCTTATAAAAACTCTACTGACAAAAGTTTTATTAAAAAAAGCTCTACTGATATAAGATCAACTAAACAGGCACTAACTCTATAAGCCACAAGATATTTTTGGATTAAATAATCAAATAATGGAATGGATAATGTCATAATCTAAGGAAAACAGCAGGTGAGCAACTATTTGAATATACGTTTACGTTTATATGATTAAGTCCTTAACATTTTAACTAAGATGGATCTCAAATAATACAACTTCACTATTTGAATATACATTTACGTTTATATAATTAAGTCCTTAACATTTTAACTAAGATGGATCTCAAATAATACTTCTTCACTATTTGAATATACATTTACGTTTATATAATTAAATCCTTAACATTTTAACTAAGATGGATCTGTTTTGCTGTTAACTTTATATACATACCAACAAAACTTGGGATAGACCTTGCATTTGGATTTCTAATTACTCGGTAAAAATAAAAACAGCCAGAACACCTGAGAGCCGACAACTTCAACACTGAACACGTGATCAAGTTTCTCTCAAATTTGACTGTGACTAGTTGTTGGGATAACTATTTATTTCTGGTGGTACTTCAAATGTTAATATCATCTTCTCCAATCGGTTACAACGTACATATAGCATGGCACCTTAGACTTAATCTTTTGTTTACAAATGTATTACTTGATGATTACTACTCAACTATAGTAATTAGTTCAACAATCCAACTCCCAACAAAAAGGCAAAATGAAGTCTACAATGGACTATGGAGGACGCTTGGCTTGGCGTACAAGAAAAGATATAATTGGAAACGACAAACTAATTGAAGTCCGTACTTTCTTCTTTTGGTGCCCACAAATCATATATATCCAAGATTCGTCATTTTATTATGGAATTTATGGGTATGATGGAGATCAACGACCTGGAAACTCCTTAATCATGCCTATCCTTTCCAGATGCCTTGCTTTTCAACTAGCACAAGAAAACATATTTTACATTAAGGAAACTTTTATGATAACTTATGTGCTAAAACTTTTTATATTAACCACCTAAAATTTGGAATTTAATGATATTGAAATCATTTTCTAAATCAATCTTGACTAAAGTTCTAAACTGCTGAATTTTGAGTTAAGACAATAATATATTTTAATACAAATGCAATATAAGTATAATTATTTATGACGAATAAATTTTAACTATAATTGTAATTGTAAGGTAATATATATCATTTTAAAATTTTAGTTAAGCTAAAAAGTAATCAAAATGGAGATCACGATACATGACATCTGAACTAATACTATTTCATAAAGATGTCTTAATATGGTGTTTTGTTAATCGTTGTCGTTTTGTTTAACCATCTACTGATCAACTAGTCGTGCATGATAAAGTACAAGTCCAAAACTGACGTTGGAATATCCGAAATGACTTTTCTAGCCTTCTAAAAGTTTTGATAATTGTAACAAGGGATAGAGCCAACAACTTCTGGTTGGTCCCTGCTTTGTGAAACTCTGGAGTTTTATACGTTACTTACTGGTGGGTGGGTCATCATCTTATCCACAGTTTCAACTTACCCACCCATTCGTATCTTAAAATTGACGAAAACATACCATTACCAGCTAATAATAATAATATATTAGAACTTGCATTAGCAAAGAAAGGCACATAAATGATTGCCTCCATCTCCAATGTTGAATAGAAAAAGATTTAAGTTAAAGTATTTTGCTTTTGTTATAATCTTAGATTTATTTAGCTTGTTGATATCAATTGGTAGGTGAAATCACTAGGATTATTTCTGTAATTTTAGTTCTTAAGTAATTAAATTAAAATTTAAAATCGTTTACATTTCTATTGGATTGGATTGGATTGGATCAGTTGATAGTTTTCAGAAATTCAAACGCCAATTCAAAATCTAAGATCTCAACCAAAATGATGTTACCATTTTTTTAATTTAAAAGAAAGTCGAGAAGTAGGGATCTTCATTGATGCGAATACTAAAGCATTCTTTACTCATTGAAAATTGCTAGTATGTGAGAAGTTCTTTCTTTCTTAATATGGGGAGCAAATTGACGCAAATAATGACGACATCCAGAACTACCAGACCAGTAGGGATTAACAATTTCCAAATTTCAGGCATTTCAAAGTTTTTACTTAAGCTTTGACTTTAAGCTAGATGGGTTAGGCAGACCAAACAATTTTCAGTCCAAATTACATTTGGGTCCTACCCATCGCCTCTCTTTCATACTTCCATCTTTTTTCTCTTTATCAAAATCCTGAGTACTCATTTTTTAACCTTAGCGGCCATGAGTTGCGGAATGTCGTTATGTCCTTATTATATGCTGCACTGATTACGTTACTATTTCGCTTCTCTTTGTACACTTCTCGATATGTTTTCTTTTTGGGAAACAATGTAAAAGTAGGTTAGGGTAATATTTTAGATGGGGAAGCTTTCTTTCTTTTCTTTTCTTTTTTTGTAAAGGACTGTATAAAGTTTTAGATATACTGAAAAATTTATAAATTATTTATTCAAATAATAATATTGTATATTTAAAATAAATTATTTAATAAATCAAACAAAAAATTTAACATAATTAACTATTGGTAGGATGTTAACTAATAACATAATTAACTAAATAACTATTGCTTATAATTCAATGTCATCATGTCATGCGAATCATATGGATTTCGTTTTAAATTATTTGGAGTTGTAATTACGGAGAATTAGGTATGATAAAACCAAAATTAATGGAGGAACGAAAATTGGTACATATATTTTGGACAACATAGCAAATAATTCGGGACCACAGCATGACTTTGGGCGGTTGTTGTACGTCAACATCGATCCAATGTGGCTCCAGCGTGGTCTAGTACGCAACGGGTCTAATTAATTACCCATGGCGTGGCACTCTTGATCATAACAAACTCAGCATATTTACTTACATACCAAAAACAAGTAGACACATTTACTATACTAATTAGACATGTTATTCAAAATCTACACATTTTGATTACTGACATTCCTATACCAGGTTCCTTTTCTTTGTGATTAGCAATGAAAACTTTTTTCTTTGCGGCATTATATTGTTAATTGATTAATAGATGTTGAAATGCCATTATAATACAGACTCGGATACTAATGCTGATAAAAAACTGACGATGCATTGCTTTGCACAAGATTTCTTTACCAATAAGCTACTTTCATGACTCTTTTCATGTTTTATTAACACATAGCCATGATTTCTTATTGAGATAGCTACTAGGAATATTATCCGATCCATTGATGCTTTTTGGAGCTGAAAATGTGTAAAATGATTACCTGCATTTAGACTCCAAGGAAAACAGCTGAAAGTGATATTAATTAACAGTATCAAAATCATCGCCAACTTTCTAAACCAAACAACAGTGTTTTCTATTTCCTTTCGTCTTCACTTCAGTACTTGAATTAGTTTACTAGACCTCGTAGTTAGTTTATTTACTATTATTAGACCTCATAACTAGTTAGTTCATATCTAATTAAACATCATTTATTGACAACGCAACCTTTATAAGGTAAGGATTGCGTGCACGTGCAAACTTTCTTCATCCACAAGACAACATGGATAATATTGGATCCAACATTAACAGTGCAACAGATGTAAAGGAAATATCTACACCATGTACAAGTAATTGCTTTGGTACCATGCAAGGAACCATTAAATTTGTAGTTACACTAAATCTCGATATACCCAACTTGAAAAATTACGCAAAACAAACGAATTATATGTTATTTAAGGAACCTTGTATACGTAATGTATCAACAGCAATGCTAATGCTAATGCTATTTCGTTGCCCAAACATTCTTTGGCGGAGGTCTTAATCTCAAGAACCATTTTTCTAGGTTTTATCAGTTTGTTGTTTTGTTTTGAGAGGATGAATGAGAACTATACTTAATAGCTAAAATTGAGAGTGGACCTGCCTAGTGCCTATCGACAACCTGTCGAAAGTTGATATGGGACACGTAAAAGAACAGCAAAATATCTGAACTCCAAAGCCTGCCTGGCATTCAGTTCCAATTGGGATTTGTCAGTCGTGGGTTTTTGTCTCAGCCTCGCATCTCTCCTTTTATGGGGTAGCAGTAGCACCCACCTCCATTATTTCTCTGTCACCTAATTTCGGGGAAGCCAAAATTGCCCTTTTACATCTCAATTACAAACCCCTCGTATTATCAATTTTATTCTACGTATCAAAAACTCAAAAGTCCTGTTTTTTTCCTTAAAAGGGTAGCTGAAGTGGCGTGAGGGAGTTTTTAACACTTTGTCCAGATCTTAGAATTTGAATCTCTTATACTTTTAAAGAAACTCAAGTATTTGAATTTTGAAATTCAAATTATAACGTTCAACTTGTCATTATACTCAAATTTATTATTAAATTAAAATATGCATTCGAACTCTAAAATATCTTTCAACCATAGTCCATAAAGAATCGTTGCTAAAAGGAACAGAAGAATTCTTTAAATTTCATGTTTAATTCCATTTTCTCCCCTTAAGATTAAAGCATAAGGCAAGGCAAGGGCAAAGGTTGAAACTTAGCTGGCTAGTCCCTCACAACCTAGAAAAAGCATCATCTAATCAGAAAATCAACGTGCGATGGTAAAGTCAGAACAGGCAACCAATACCTGGGACCCAAAACAACAATTGGGTTTGGTTGGCCAGTAGATTTGTAAAGCAGCCGCTCCTCTTTCCTCTGTATTCCTCAGTCTGATTTAAACCCAATTTTCGTAATTTTATATATAAAATAATATCATTTTGGGAGTAAAAATAGAGTAATGGGCATAAAAAATCTGATACCCTCTTTCCCTCTCCGTGTTAGTAGTAGTACTGTACAGCTTCATTTTTTCTATTTGTTTTCCTATTTTCTCCGTTAATTGTCTTGGTAGACTTTCTAGAATAGGGTTCTGATTTCTGAATGAAAAATTAGGTGAAGTGGAGTGGATAAGCCTCAGAATTCACTTCCATTTCTTTATGTAGGATCCTGTCAGTGAATGGTGCCACGTCAGACGTACTTGTCTCAGCCAATAGCTCTTCGGAGATCAGACTTCGTTGTCCCGCTCTTTTGTCAATCTATGACATGTAGGGTCCACATCCCACCTAACCCCAACTCCCGTCGGTGACTTCATGTACTACCACTGCCCAATCGCCTAACGCCACGTCAGAAAGTTGGCATATCTGCTATTTCGTTTCCATCTTCGGCGTTAACACCTGAATTTCGCAAAACCCGATCCAGAAAAAAAAAAAGAGACAACTTTCATTAACAAGGATTTTCTTACCCTAAATTACGAAAATACCACTTTGAACACTATGATACGGCCGGCTGATGCATTGGTTGTCATAAGCCACTCGTCACCTTTACATTACATCTAACTGGGGAATTGAAGGCACTAAAATATTGATTTTCTTTCTTTTACAAATACATTTGAACAGGAACAGAGAAAAAGACTAGAGAGAAGGGAAGGGAACCATAGAAAAACAACAACCGGAAGAAAATGAGAAAATTTTAAATGTTACAATTATTTAAATACAATTAAATTAGTTTAATAAAGTAAGTGGCTGAATGTATTAACAAAAAACGAAGAGAAGAAAAACAGTGGTTGTGCTTGTGCCACAGGGAAAAGTAACGAAAGGAACAATGAAACCACAGGATGGTGGTGGCAATAATGTGATTAAGTTCTCCCCTACGGAACCAGTGAAACACAATTTCTACTGCCTGAATTACATTTAGTATATCATCACAATAATTCAAAACAATTCCTCTAAGCCTAAACCCGATCGAGTGAAACTGAAAACCCTCCATGATGACTATGAAGGCGCATGAGTTGATCGAACAAAATGTATCCACTTGCTTTTTTCTCGTGTGTAAACTATAAAAGAATGTCACTTCAACCCTTTCTCTCCATCACCCTCTATTCCTTTCCATTCTTTTTGCGTTCCCGCCTGTACCGTCCTTATCAAGGTAAGAAATCTTTTGTTGGCTTCAGTTTTATTGTTTCGATAGTTATATATGTTGTGTGTTGGGGGTATGCCCTCGTCTTTGATACTCCCTCTGTCTATCTGGCATCACTTTGTTTCGTTTTGACTGTTGCTTAGTCCCATGCGGACATACAGAGGTAGATAGAATAACACGAGACTAGATGCATTGTTTTCCTAGTCAGTCATTGTTAAAGTTGACATTTTATTATATGAATATGATACTATTATCTGCTTACTCACAACCTTAACTTAAGCCCTAATGCATATAGCGGTGCATCGCCTGACCCTTTCATTCAGGACCAACCCCATTTCATAGTTAAGGCCACCAACTTTCAAGTGGAAACTCCCACATCATAGATGAGCAAATAGCCAAATAGTTATCGACATGGATGTAGGTCGTATAAGACATTAAATCCTTAGAAGAACTACCAATCCAAGTAGTTTATCTAGCAATGTTTAGCAGGAAACAACTTAAATCAAGGTCATGAGGACTATTTTGATTGTACCCATTTTTCTTTGAAACTTCAGGGACACAGAGAAACATTCCACACTACCTTTATTGAAGCGTGTTTTACCAATTTCCGTTATTGTTGCTCTTACAAAAATCTTTTGCCTCCAAATAGGTAATTTGACAATAAATGTAATAATAATAATTGCTTCTTCAACCATATTCTCTTCTCAGTTATTCGTTCCTTTCTTCGGCACTGGTAGTCCCTTCACAACCCACAAACTAATTTTATTAACATCACTCTTCACAAGCAAAGCCATAGGATCGTCGGTGTCATAGAGAAAAAGCAAGCTCGACGCAATCAACAGAGAAAGTGGTAGCAGGAGAGAGAGTGTCCATAAAATAATGGTGTTTTCTTCTTCCTTTCCTTGTGGTCTCTGTAGCTGTGAGTGATCGATGAAAGAGAAAGTAC
>JANZXP010000195.1:13855562-13866513 GCA_027576715.1 Erythroxylum flavicans | reverse complement strand
ATATAATTACCTAATTATATTTTAATAATAACTTATATTAAATAATTTACTAGAAGTTTTTATTCTTCATTAGATTTCACGGAAATCCAAGATAGAGAAGACAAAATTAATATTTTAAAAACCAAATTAGACCACAATTAAAAATTTTTCATTCAATTTGTTATTAATTCATTATATAATAATAAATATTATTGTATTTTTTGTTTCAATAAAATATTTATTTTTACTTATTCTTATAATTTTTACTTCTTATTTATTATATACTAGTTTATAATGGTTCACTATCGGTTGAACCTCTAAATCTTAAATCTTTCGTTGGATCGGTTTGATATCCGGTCCGATTTTTAAAACATTGCATAAATGCCTAAATTATTTTTGTGTTACCAAAATACCCCTCCATCGTAAATTACCTGCATGCTGCTAACAAAAGCGTTTACCTTTTTGGGGTTTGGAGATAAATGTCTGAAATACAAGGGTTAATTAGCGATTTAAAATTCTTATATTTTATGTCCCTACGACCTACCATTTTGTTTCCTGCATTTGCTTCTCAAGCCTCTCAACAAGGTCCAAGCTCCTTTTTTTTTTTTCTATAAATTCCTCCTCAGTCTAGTCTTTTACTCACCCACCTCATTTTGTTCTGCTTCCTCAGTTCTCCTGTTTTTGCGTTAGCTTTGTTCGTATTTTCCTTTTGCTCTTAGGTGCGTTTTTTGCTTTGTCTTCCTTACCTTTGTTTTCTCCGTTCATCTGGGTGATGGAAAGTTGCCCCGATCTTGCTTTTACTCAATGCTAAACCAGACTCGCTCTGCTCGTTCATGATGCTTCTCGTTGTTGTTTCGTTCACCAATGTTGTTAAAAGTGTTTGATTTTTATGTAGTTATAGACCTGTTTTAGTTGGAATTGTGCAGATCGTTGCATTCTGAACGCTGAATCTACTCCTTTTTTCACGAAAAACAGCTTAGCATGGAAAACTACGTCCGTTGGCAATCTCCCTTTCTTGTGTTCTTTAACTTGCAGGAAGATAAAGGAAATTCAACTCTTTATGTTCATTCTCAAAATTTGAAACCTATTTCCTTCCGGGTCAAACAATTTTTCTTTTCCTTAGAGAACTTTTGTTGCTATTGCTTAATGGTTTTCTCTTAAGAGAACTTTTGTTGCTATTGCTTAATAGTTTTCTCTTCTTGTCTCTGCATTATTCTTGTTGCAGGGAATTTACTAACGAGCAAAGGTCTTTTCCCTTCTATGAGCAACCGTATTTTTTAATAGAAAAATATTTTCTTACTACTTTAATGCACTGATCTTTCCAGTGAACTCCGTAATGACATATGGCCTTCAACCTTTATACCTAACAGCCTCACGTTCACAAGTTTGTTCGATTCTTCGTTTTCTGGCACTTCTCTTTAATTCCTTTGTCCACTGTTGCTCATGGTCCATTATTTAATAGACCAATTGTATAGTTCCACTTTATATACATTGTACTCTGTGATGAATTAAGTAATTAGTGGGGTGGTAATTTTCGCAATTTTTACTCTTTCTAGAACAACGTGATCCCTTTTTTCTAGTTTTGACTTTGTGGCCATTTTATGTTCATTATACTCTGTGGTTTCTGGGTTTGTTTCTTGTTATTATTACTAAAATTTTCAGTCTGTTTCAGTTAAAAGGTTATTTCGAGATTCTCTAAGGATCCATCATCCATGGCTGAGCGTGTGCTCACTCGCGTTCATAGCATCCGCGAACGTTTGGATGATACACTGAAAGGTCATCGCAACGAGATTGTGGCCTTGTTGACAAGGTATTTAGTCTCTTCAAGGTCTTTACACCAAGTAGCCTTCAGTTCACAAGCATCGTTTTTGAGTCATAGCGTGGTTTTAGATAGTTAAAAGTTCTCACTTTTGTTTAAACTGTCCTGGTGTTAAGATCATCAAACCTGAGATCAGGTAATTTGTCACAGTAGCTTCATATTATTGGTGTATAATATAGCAAGCTGACGTTATTACGGATTGTATTTTAGGATCGAAGCTAAGGGAAAAGGAATTCTTCAAAATCATCACGTTATTGCTGAGTTCGAAGCAATCTCTGAAGAGAACAGAAAGATACTTGCTGATGGTCCATTTGGTGAAGTCCTGAGAGCCACACAGGTGACCTTGATCAAACATGCATTTCTTACTGTATCTGTTTAGTTACTGTGTAACATGAGGTTTGACCTCTTGTTGTTCTTGATCTTGGTTTTTCAGGAAGCAATTGTTTTGCCTCCATGGGTTGCCCTCGCTGTACGCCCACGACCTGGTGTGTGGGAGTACATTAGAGTGAATGTCCATGCACTTGTCGTCGAGGAGTTGCGTGTTGCTGAATATCTCCACTTCAAGGAAGAACTTGTTGATGGAAGGTGAGACCCGCGGTTGCTATGAATTTAGTAACTTTTTGATCTATGCTTTCTTAGCTTTATCTGACCATTATTTACATGAATGCAGCACCAATGGAAACTTTGTTCTCGAGTTGGACTTTGAACCATTCAATGCAACCTTTCCGCGCCCAACTCTGGAGAAGTACATCGGCAATGGGGTGGAATTCCTCAATCGCCACTTGTCTGCCAAACTGTTTCATGACAAGGAGAGCTTGCATCCCCTGCTTGAATTTCTGAAAGTTCACTGCCACAAAGGAAAGGTATGTCTAGAAACACACCCAATTTCCATCGGTTATCACCAAATTGCTATTTGGATGAGTTTTTAGCATGATTTGCAACTCTACTCTAAGTTTCTATTTTATACCTTTGTTAGACACTTGAAGTTGACTTGGATTCTTGGATTTGATCATAAAATCATGTGGTTGTGCTAAAGTATTTGATACTCATCCAAAAAACATGCCAAGAAGAATCTTAAATACGTAGTCCTTGCCTAAATTGGAAGGTTAATGGATCAGGCTACAGGTTGAGAAGCAACTTAATCGATCTTAACATGAATCATGATTTTCTTACTTCAAATTATGTCTCTGGAAACGCCAACATGATCTGATAACAGTATTGGAAGATCTATGCAGGCTCTGCCATTGGAATCTGATATTTAATTGTATCAGATTATGTCTCTGGAAACGCGAACATGATCTGATAACAGTATTGGAAGATCTATGCAGGCTCTGCCATTGGAATCTGATATTTAATTGTATCACTTGGATTTTTATTGTAGAACATGATGCTTAATGATAGAATCCAGAACCTAAACGCCCTGCAATATGTTCTGAGGAAGGCAGAGGAGTATTTGATTGCGCTGCCAACACGAACTCCATACTCCGATTTTGAGCACAGGTTCCAGGAAATTGGCTTAGAGAGAGGATGGGGTGATACTGCTGAGCGTGTTCTAGAGATGATTAGACTTCTTTTGGATCTTCTCGAGGCACCTGATCCCTGCACTCTTGAGACATTCCTAGGTAGAATTCCTATGGTGTTTAACGTTGTGATTATGACTCCTCATGGATACTTTGCCCAAGACAATGTTTTGGGCTATCCTGATACTGGAGGCCAGGTTAGTCGCAAACCTAGTCTACTGTCATTCCGTTGAATACCCTTTAAAGTAGGAGGTGAATTGGTTTTATTGGTCAAATATTCCTCTTCTAGGTTGTCTATATCTTGGATCAAGTTCGTGCCTTGGAGACTGAAATGCTTCAGCGTATAAAACAGCAGGGACTTGACATCACCCCTCGAATCCTCATTGTAAGTTTTTGAAGTTTATGGGGATTTTGTGCAGTTTTGATCTATCGTGCAAATGATTTTTCACTGTCTTTAATGCTTGTTCTTTTATGGTTTGTTTTTAGATTACTCGTCTTCTCCCAGATGCCGTAGGAACCACTTGTGGTCAGCGTATGGAGAAAGTATTTGGAACGGAGTATTCAGATATCCTCCGAGTACCCTTTAGAACAGAGAAAGGAATTGTTCGCAAATGGATCTCCAGATTTGAAGTGTGGCCCTATCTAGAAGCTTACACTGAGGTGATTTTTGAATGTCTGAGAGGAACTGATGCTATCAGAGGTTTCTGTTAGTCCTCGTAAGCTCAAAGAACTAGTTGTGCTTGTACAGGATGTTGCAGCCGAAATTGCGAAGGAATTTCAGGGAAAGCCCGACTTGATCATTGGAAATTATAGTGATGGCAACATTGTTGCTTCCTTGTTAGCACATAAACTAGGTGTTACAGAGGTAAGTCCTTTCCTATATGATCAATTGTTTATATTCATTTGGTTGTTTTTACTTCAGGCATTAATATTTTGTTACTTTTGCTGTTGCTCTGGTTGCAGTGTACGATTGCCCATGCTCTGGAGAAAACAAAATACCCTGAGTCAGACATCTATTGGAAGAAGTTTGACGAGAAGTATCACTTTTCTTGCCAATTTACAGCTGATCTCATTGCCATGAACCATACAGATTTCATTATCACCAGCACATTCCAAGAGATTGCTGGAAGGTGATAGGTTTTGTCCGTACCATATGTCTTGTCCTGCGTTGTCATTACTTCGTTTGGATCTAACCTTGAACAAATGTTTACCTTTCCACTATCTCAGCAAGGATACTGTCGGCCAATATGAGAGCCACACAGCTTTTACACTTCCTGGCCTGTACAGAGTTGTTCATGGAATCGATGTGTTTGACCCCAAATTCAACATCGTCTCCCCTGGGGCTGACATGAGTATATACTTCCCATACACTGAGGAGAAACGAAGACTCACTTCTTTCCATCCAGAAATTGAGGAACTTCTTTACAGCCCTGTTGAGAATGAAGAGCACTTGTGAGTTTCTGTTCGTTTGTCTTCTATGCTTATCTTCTTCGTTTATCGTTTGCAAAATTTGTTTCAAAGAGATAGAAGATGAAGTTTAATTGCTGTCATCTTTTCTTTTGGCAGATGCGTGCTAAAAGACCGTAATAAGCCTATCTTATTCACCATGGCAAGGCTAGACAGGGTAAAGAATTTGACTGGCCTTGTAGAATGGTACGGGAAAAATACGCGACTTCGTGAATTAGTTAACCTTGTTGTAGTTGGTGGTGACAGAAGAAAGGAATCTAAAGATCTGGAAGAACAAGCAGAGATGAAGCAAATGTACAGTCTTATTGAACAATACAACCTTAATGGCCAGTTCAGATGGATATCTTCCCAAATGAACCGGGTGCGAAATGGCGAACTCTACCGGCACATTTGTGACACTAGGGGTGCTTTTGTCCAGCCTGCACTATACGAGGCTTTCGGACTGACTGTTGTCGAGGCCATGACCTGTGGTCTGCCAACCTTTGCCACTTGCAAAGGGGGTCCGGCTGAGATTATTGTTCATGGAAAATCTGGCTTCCACATAGATCCTTACCATGGTGAACAAGCTGCTCAGCTTCTTGTTGATTTCTTTGAGAAGTGCAAGACTGACCCCTCTCACTGGGACAAGATCTCCCAAGGTGGCCTGAAACGAATTGAGGAGAAGTAAGTTGATCTCTTACCTTGCAAAATTATTAGTCTTGCATATTCAGTCTCATAAACTTCGCCAACTCTTGTTGAATTCTTTGCCTTGTTTCACAGATATACCTGGCAAATTTACTCCCAGAGGCTATTGACTCTCACAGGAGTTTATGGCTTCTGGAAACATGTTTCCAAGCTTGATCGCCTCGAGAGCCGTCGCTACCTTGAAATGTTCTATGCTCTCAAGTACCGTAAATTGGTAAAGCTTGTTTCTTGGGTTTTCCTGATCTTAAGCTTTGTATTTTCTGTACTTCAAAATGACTTGACTCAAAACTTCTTAACCTTTCAGGCTGAGTCTGTTCCTTTGACTATTGAGTAATTGGGAAGTGGCGAAAACGAAGAAAGATTTGCCAAATCGAAGGTTTCTGAATTGCTGAAAATAAAATTTCATTTCACAATTGTGACCAGACAAGAAATGTCTTTGATTTTGTGAATTCCATTGCATTTACTTCTCATTTGGCGGCCTTTTGCAAGCTTTTTTGTATCGAGCCCATTGAATTTCAGTAAAGATTGCATCCTTTGGTGTCCCAGTCCCTTTCCAAGCCAGTTATTTCTTAAATTCAGTCATGCGTCATCCATTAAATGAAGTTAAATCAAGAATGTTGAAGATGATAAATTTTATAATTGAAAGAGTGAGATTGGGCAAATTACTAAATTAAATTTTAGAGGCACCAGCATTAAAGGTTCAAAAACGGCAGCGGCCATCTAAATTTTGGGATCTCTCGTAGTGTTTTGGATTTCAAGATTGTTTTTCTGTAATGATAGGTAAATCGGCCCCCGTTAACCTTGGAGTGCATAATTAGATTGGATGCATGTAATAACCAAAGGTGGTTAAGATTGTTTCTTAAAACGATGAAAGACTTCGTTTACCTAACTAGTCACAAAAGCACACAATCATTTTTATATAAGCTTTCTTATTTTAAATAATAAAAAGTGCATCTTCAATTCTAAAACTTATAAGTTAAATAATAGGAATCAAGCATATTAATCGAGCGATGAAGGTCATTAGGGATCTATTGAAAAATATTAGAGGACTATTAACGAGCAATACGTAAAACAGGCCAAAGAAGCCGTTGACAAAATGGTGGCTGTCTATGTAAGAAATGAAAGTTTGTCACCTTAAGAGTTTGGCATATAATGTTGACTCATGTGAAGGAATAAATTGAATGTAACTGACATTAAACTCATCTTTGTTATGCGCATTGAAACTTCCATAATAAAATCGGCGTCGATGTGTTTCCAGTACAGGCGCCAAATACGAGACAAGATTTTCTGTCTAATTTTATGGTGTTTTATTCTGTCCCATAAATCTCAGTCATTCATTTATGCGAATCCTGTATTTATTTATGCGGGACTCACGCGAGACCCACATAAATAAATGACTGAAATTCAGAGGACAGAATAAGACACCATAAAATTAGACAGAAGATCTTGTCTCGCCAAACACATGCTTTAATGGTGCATAGGATCCTATTTCCTTTTACAACTTTATTATTATAGCTTAATTCTTATAATTGTAATTTACATTTAAAAATCAATCAAAACTCTTTGGGAGTATTTTTCTAGATCTTATGATCTTATCTAACTTGTTAGTGACGATCAAGTCATGATATTATCACCTCTTAATCAGCGATTTAGATTATTCTTTTATATTTTTTATCTAATCTCTTGGATTAAACATAATGTTGATATAATGATCCTTTATCTTGTCATATTGATATCGAATTTTATTAGTTCTATTATTGGTATAAGAGCTTATCTTCTATATTCAGTTTTGCTCTTGGTATCATTTATTTACATTTTTAATGTTTTTGTATCTTCCTACTATACATTCAATTTTTGTATTCTTGTCAATTTAAGATGTGCTAAGAATAATTTGTTTTTAAGTGTGTTATTTTTAGTTTTTTATTTTTCATATTAATCCAAAATAGAAAAAAGAGAAAAAAAGCATTATTAGGCTAGGATTAATTTATAGAGGAGCATTAAAAGGTGTCATCTAGAGTTTACACAAAGGGGGTGACTAGTTACAATACCTATTGCAAGTAGCGGATTCTAATTCCTCTAACAATAACAAGGTATTCGGTACATCAAATATATTTTATTTGATAATTGTTGTGTTTTCCTTATTATTCAATTCAAACTTGTCAAATTCTTCTTCCTCTTTTCTGGTCTAATTATGATCCTTCGAGTTTAATTTTCAATCTTTTTGAGTTTTCTTATTCATTAACCTTTAACGAAGTTTCTTTGATTTGTTTCCTATCCAATTTGCTTCTTTGGAAATTATTTGAAAAAATGGAAAGATTTAAATTAGTTTTTAATTTAGATTGTCGATTTTGCAAAGAACATTTAGTCAAGAGGTTAAGTTGTCAGTCAAGTGAAATTTTGAGGGAAACACATGAGAGAGTGCTTTGCTACTAATATTGTCTTGCATGTAGAATATGATTCAAACTTGAAACATAAATTTGTTGAAAGACAACCAAGTCAGGAGGAAAAAAGTTGAGATAGACTAACAGTTCATCATGAACAACATAAAAGGCTAATATGATCTACTTATTTAATAATTTAGAAAAATTTTGGTAAGTTAGAGAATATGAAGCCATCGTAGCTGGCCTACCTGACATATAATTACTAGGATGGATGACTTTAGTGTATAATGAGGTTGAGGGTGCTATCAGCTATTTAGGAGAACTAAAATATAAGGGGTAGTAGATGAGAAAGAGGTGGAAGAGGAGGAAGAATGGGTAGACAAGGAGTGATAGATGGGATAGGTTACGAAAGAGGGTAAAAAAATGGTAGATAATAATACAGGTACTATTAAGATGACAATGCTACCTTTTATAGGAAAGATGGACTCAAATGCCTACTTAAAGTGAGGGAAGTGAGTTAAACTAATTTATATTATTATAACCTTTTGAAGTAAAAAAAGGTTAAACTGGCTCCTCCAGAGTTAAATAACTATATTACAGATTGGTGCAATCAATAAATTCTCACTAAGAAGAATTGAGAGTCACTTATCTGAACTTGGGTGATGAAATAATGTATTAAGTTCCTATTATATGGATTTTTACCAAAAGCTGTAAATGTTGAGTAAAGATTTTAAGAATGTGAAGGAGTACTATAAAGAGATGAGGTGGCCATTTTAGTATTTATAACTTAAAAAGAGGCCTTATAACCATTTTAGTGTTTCATTATAGAGGAAATCATGAAGTAAAAAAGGGAAAAAAAAGCTCCAAAACCTAAATATGAAGCAATCAAGCTAAAAGTGCAATCACCAAATAGAGAGAAATCTAATACTAATTATATTTTTTATAACTAGGAATCGAATCATTAAGCGCTTTAAATGTTTAGGAAGAGGACATATAACTTTAAAAAAAAGTCCTAATAAGAGAGTTATACTGACGATGGAGGATTGAGAGTATGTATTTGAGAGTGAAGAGGAGGCAGATGATGATATGTTTAACTTCGAAGATAGTAGTAATGGTGAGTGCATTAAGAGGCTCGAAAAGGGAGAAATGCTAGTCTTTAAGAGGGTATTGAGCATACATACCTAAAAGGATAAGGATAATGAGCAACAGGAGAATATTTCCTATGTTGGATGTGCCATTAGGGATTGAATGTGTAGTATGATCATATATAAGTGGAGTTGTGCCATTGCAACTAGTATGGAGTTAGTGAAGAAGTTAATGCTGCTAACTATGAAATACCTTAAACCATACAACCTTTTTGAGGTTATGAAAACAAAATAGGTGTTGGTTTCTTTCTTAATTGAGAGGTTTAAAGATGAGGTGTTGGGTTATCCAGTCCCCTTGGAAGCGAGATACGTCCTTTTAAGGATGTCTTTAGCAAACTGACAGAAGAGTCATACATGATAGGTAAAAAAATAAACCTTCTTTTATCATAAATGGAAAACTAATTGCCCTTACCATAAAAGGTAATTGATTACCCTTACTCCATTATCTCTAAAACAAGTTTATAAAGATCCATGCAAGATTTATGGAAGTGAGTAAGAGAGACTGAGAGGAAAGGGGAATCCAAAAACAAGAGTTAATTGTAAGGAGAAAGGTGTGAGCTTGGTAATGAAAGTAGGAGATGTGAAAGATGCATTCTTGACCAAGGGTTAGGCACTTTTTCTTATTAACAAGAATCTTTTCTTTCTCATGATGATAACGCAATGCTACTTTGTTTAGTGGTGTTGTATATCTTTTACAAGAATTTGAGGATCTCTTTCAAGAGGATATTCTAAGTAGATTATCACCTATGAGAGCAATTAAGTATTAAATTAATTTCATTTCGGGTGCTCAAATTTCAAATTGACAAGTTTATTAACTAAATCTCAATAAGACAAAAAAAATACAAAAGCAAATGGATGAATAAAGGTTATATGATAAAAAGCTTAAGCCACTATATTGTTCTTGTTGTACAAGTATTGAAGAAGGATAAAATATGGAGAACCTGTGAATTATCTTGCCTTCAACAATACTAATGTAAATTATTAACATCCTATTCCTAGGCTAGATAATATGCTTTATAAGTTATTTGGTGACTATTTATTCTTGAAAATTGATTTTAAATCTGGGTAATATCAAATTAGGATTAGAGAAGGAGATGAATGTAAAACTAGATTTAAAACTAAACATAGATCGTATAAGTGGTTAATAATGCCTTTTGATTTGACTAATGCACCTATCAATTTTATGAAGTTAATGAACCATGTTTTGCATAAATTCTTAGGCAAATTGGTAGTTTTATACTTTAATGATATTCATATTTAAAGTCAGACCTTTGATAAGCTAATTGAGCATTTAGGAATGGTCTTGCATATGCTTAGATAAGGAAAGTTGCAAAAAATTTGAAGAACTATACTTTTGTACTAAACTAGTTATATTACTTAGTTATGTAGATTCCACTTTCAATGCCTTTCCCATGAACTTGAAGGACTTCTCATGATCGTGGGATGTGTCATCTGAACATTTCATCTTCATTGCATTTCCAAATCCGTGAATTTCCCAGCCTTTTCCTTCAATGTTTTTCTAGATTTTAACTCTTTCTTATCAACTCAAAACATCTTATGTATAGTTCATCATTTCTACTTCAATTCCTTATCAAATTCACCTTAATCCCAACTTAAAATCATTCTTATTACAACTTATAATCTATTGTTTATCATTTACACAAAAACAAAACACAAAAGTATACATTTATTCATCAACATTCCAGCACACTTCATACACCATTTACACCATCAATCTATCCCAAATTAATAATCTTAAATGCTTCAACAAACCACGAAGATCAATAATATACTTGTTATCTCAAAAGCTTCTCAAATCATCAAGTAAACCTAACTCTCCACACGATCATTGTTGGACCCTATTTCTGGAGCTCAACATCGGAATTGGGATCGTGAACCTTGAGCGTAGAGGAGGGCTTAGAAGTTGGAGATTTGAAAGAAAAATCATTCGGAAGC
>JANZXP010000195.1:13797005-13828989 GCA_027576715.1 Erythroxylum flavicans | reverse complement strand
CATCATCTGAAAACGTCTGAATGCTGACTTTCAACCCTGTGTATCAACTGCATGCAATACACATTGTACACATTACTAATTAAACATCGCAAAAACATTTAGTTATACACATATATATGTGTAATATATAATGCATGCTCATATTGACTATTTCGGGTATATTTTCTTAATTTACATCTCATGGTCATTCATACTTTTTATCTCATATATGGCTAATTTGAACTTAGGTTTATACCTCAATTATACAAGATTATTCTAAGTTCATCACTCTATTACACTAAAGTTATTCTAGCATTATAAGATCACATAATATCCAATTTCTCATTCATGTTTACTTAATACTCATCATTCATCTCCTTTGAATCTCATTAGCATTCATAAGATCACTTCATTCATTTCATATCTCATTAGCATTCATAAGATCACTTTCATTCATTTCATATTGTCATTCTCACAATTTCATCGGATCTATGTCCGTTAGGCGGACCTTATGTCTGTAGGGCAGACACGTACTTATATATGTTGTCTTTCAGAGCAATTTTAGTTCAAATGCCAGTAAATGTCTGTTAGGTGGACTTTTGCTTATGTCCATTTGGAGGGACGTCATATTCGCTGGGCAGACATTTACAGAAATGTGAAAATTTGACCTTTTAGACAGCAAAATCTATCCTTGAAGTCTTCACGGAAGTTGTAGAAATCGGAGTTCTCTTCGAAAGTATACTTAAATGACCTTAATCCGAAATCCACAGAAAAAGTTATGCCTCTTGCCCCAAAATCTATCCATTTACTTAATCCTATTAATCTCAATCTATTCCCATTTTCCAGCCTTTCCAACTCTATTTTCAGATCAGTTTGGTATGACTATTATTACCTAAAAAATGAGGTATTTAGGCAACACCTTCTTCTAAACAAATGTTCCTGTATATCTTAAGTTTCTAACAACATAAAATTTATGTAGTTTGGTTCAATATTCTATGAGTTATACCCAAAATACTAAAGACTATTCTCAAACTGCAACAACACTCAATACTCAATTTCAAGCCAAATTTTAGAACCCTTATGGATAGAACTAAAATTCAATTCCTTCATAAAAATTGTATCCATATGTCTCTAATTTAATTTTAATTAAAAATCATCCTATTTGGATATCTATAGATCAAGATATGACCAAAATACAAATACGTGTTTAGTGAAAACACTCCATCTAACATATTTCAACATGCATTTAACTTCATTTTCATTCTAGTTCATCTCTTTTGCTTAGTCTATCATTTCTAGCTCATGTCCTCATATTTCCTCTTCATTCTTACTTCTATTTCATGTCAATATAAATCATAAACAAATCATATTCTATTATTGATCATTAACACCAAAAACAGAACATATCATATACACACATTCATCATATTTTTTGCACACATATCTTTCTCCATTATCACATTCATTTCACCTGTGAACTATCGCACTAATTCTTTCCATTTCAAGGCACCATAGTATTCCTTTTCATTACCTTCAAACTCATTTTAACTCATCTCTATAACAATCAGAGAGATACACTTTGCACACCAAAAAAACAGAACATAAAAGCCATTCATTTATCTATCAAATTTCTACACAATTCCTACATCATTTCAATGATCATTCTAACTCAAATAATCTCAACAACAACTTATGACATTTTGATAATCATGTATGTAAAAGCAAGACATGAATCTACCCACATTTCTCACTCATGTTTCAGCATATACGCTTCCTCATTTTATGATCATTTAACTCTTAACTATCATCAAAACATGTTCACTAAATAAAGAAGAGTAATGCTTTATACTCACTTGTTTACTTCAAGGTCTTCAAAAAAATAACTTGACCCTAGCTTTCCTTGAACTACATGGTCATCACCATTATAGGGAGAAAAAAGGGTGTAGGGTTAGGTCTTTTAGTCATAATAGAGAAGATAACAAAATGAAAGTAGTAAGTGAAAGGTGAGAATAAGGTTCACATTGAGAGGGTGAGAAATGAGTATTGTAGATGAAGAAGATTGAATAAGATGAGAAAAGAAATTAACAAGAGGTGAGAGCAAATGAATAAAGTGAAGACAAATAAAAATGAAGATGGTCTTTCACTTGGAAGAGACTGTCGTAAGGGGTGGATGCATGGCTTGGCGAGTGACACTTGTCGCTTGCCACATATCCACTTCCTATGGTCTCATTTGGTTTTCTTATTTAACTAGTCAATTTGTCTCCAATTTTTAATCTAATTATCTCCTAATTTTTATTGATATTTGTCATTAAATCCTAATATCAAATATCAATTATTTCTACTACTATTTGACACTTAATTATACTACTATTTGTCAATTGTCCTACCATTTGGCATTTTTCTTAATCCCAAAATACATATAAATTTCAGATATTTCTTAAATTTTTACCAAAAATTCTAAATTAATACTTATACACACCAAATCAAAATTTAAGACATATTATCCACAATTCACCATATAATCATATTCATAAATCAATTATACCTGATAAATGTCAAATGAGTGCATAAACAATCATTGTAATATGTGTAATTTTCAACAATCACATGTGTGTATGCTAATATTTTGCATGAACATGAAATGTAATTTTCTATTCTCTCGTTATTTCTCATATACAGAAATCTAGGGTTCTAACCCTTTATATGCAAACAGGATGTTATGAGTTTGTATAGTATGATCCTATCACACTCTTGTCCATGTAGTTCGTTCTCATTTTATTTTATGGAAAAAGAATTTGAAACACAATAGATAATATTGTATTTACTAATATAATTATAACTTTTAAACAAAGAACTTACAAATTCATTTTGTATGACAACAAATAATTTCAAGCCTTGGTTGTGAGGAGTTTTCATTTTTTCTTTTTTGACCTTGGCTTTCTCACACTTTTCTAAAATAAAGAAAAGAAAAATTCAATAAATTGTGTAACAAGATTAATGGAAGCAAATGTGAAGAGAAAGAAGACAAAGCTTAATATTGGCAGACGCCCAATAATCACACATTTGACTCTAATTTTCTAGAGTCACCCCTTTAAGAACATGTCTCCCCGCCTCCTCATCTGAAGAAAAAGATTTGTAGCATTTACATAATCGATAATGATGATGCTTAGCCCTTTGTTTCAACAGTGAACTCATACAGTTGAAACTTTAGGGTTATTCATATCGACAATATTGAGCTTCATTTGTGAATAATAAATAAAAGTTAAATTAATCTTTAAATAAGTAAATAAAAATTGCATTTAATTAAATAAATTGAAAAATTACCGAAATTTTGTCCAAAGCATTCTATAGTATATTGTCTTGCTTCAAATGCTTGGCATGCTAAAGATAAGACAATTTAGTTCTGACAATGACTCTTAACTCAGTAGATAATTTAGCCAATTGGACCTTGTTAACAAGATGACCTTGTGAGGTATCAATATACATAGACAACTTGTTGTTTATTGAAACATTTGTGTGTTGCAACTTAGAACTTTTAATGTTGCCTCTACCTCTTTTTATAATAGCCGTATTAGAACTTGATAACAAAAGAATAATGATAAGAAAAAACATTAAATATGTAAATATAAATTTGAGCATAAATCTATGATTAATAGACCTGAAAATCCCTCAACATTAGTTGGGGTAGATAGACGTTGTTGTTCACTAGCTTCATTGGTGGATGAAGTTAGTGGTTGTTGTTGGATAGGGTGAGATTGATCTAGTTGTTTGGGGGAGGAGCAATTTTGATAGTTGCTACCTTCTTTCCCTTGTTTCTACTGGGTGCCATTATACTGAATAACTATAACTCAAATATCAATATTACACATAAACATAAGTCAAACATCAATAACACGCATAATGATAATTTAAATAGATTGCAATTAAACATAAGTCAAACATCAATAACACGCATAATGATAACTTAAATAGATTGCAATTAAACATAAATCAAACATCAACATTCCGTATTAACATAACTCAAACATGAACATTCTGCATTAACGTAACTCAAACATCAACAATACGCATAAGCAAAATTGAAACATAAAAATTCCTCATTAATATAACTTAAACATGAACATGAACATCAATGTAACTCAAATATCAATAATACGTATAAACAAGACTGAAATATTAACAATCCGCATAAACATAACTTAAACATCAATATTTTGCATAAACATAATTCAAATATCAACAATACACATTAATATAGCTCAAATATTAGCAATACATTTCAAACAATATAAACAATTTTTTAACCTTCAATCATCATTATCAAGATCTTGAAAATCATTATCATTAATTACATTATAATTTGACTCTTCATCACTATTATATTTGGCCAAAGTATCATCATTGTCATATAATTCATCCTTAATATAGTTTTCATCTCTTTTTATGATAAGATTAGCTTGTACTTCATCCACTTATACTATATTGGGATTAATGTCTCTCCTATGAAATAATAATTTATCTGCATCTTCTATTTGAATGGTTTTATTATTTAACTCCAATTCAACCTCTTGATATACTTCATTAACATCTTCACTCATTATACCATTATCTCATTCACAAAAATTGAAGATATTTTAGTGTTGAAATGTTTAAACAACCTTCCACTGCCTAATACAGTATCATTGAGATAGAAAACTTGCTTCATTTGACTTGCAAGGACAAAAGGGTCATTATCATACTATTCTTTACTAACATTAATGCTAGTAATATTCCCATTCACTTTCATGTCAGCAATATTAAACCATTTGCACTTAAATAGCATAAATTTTTTATCCTTGATGTAATGCAACTCTATTATTTCAAAGATGACATTGTAAAAGTTAATAAAATCATCGTCATGACATCCTTTAACAATAACCCCACAATTTTGGTTTCTAAGTCGATTGTCTCCATGTTGTATGTGAAATCTAACCCCATTAGCAATGTAACCTGTACATTTTTTCCCACACATATGAGGCCTACATGTCAAAGAATATAATGATGTTGTCGCCTCTTGCATGTTACTGTTATGTAATTGTATCATTTGTAGGACAAAATAAAAGTAGAAGTTAATTTGACATACAAATTGTTATAAGTTCATAATATTCCATCAATATATAACTTACTCAGGTCCTAAACCATGATAGAAACTTAAGCTTATGTCTTTCTTCAACAATAACAATCTCTTTGCTTCGAATAAACTCTTTGTGCTCTTTATTTAAAAAAGTAAATAGACATCAGGAAATATAAATTAAATCACAAAATTTAAATATGAAAATTTGAATCTAAAGTAATATACGTACTCCATATATATATCAACTTCCTAATAATTGTTCAAAATGTCAGCAATTTCGAATTCATCTTTAGTTAACTTCACATATTTTTTGATACCAAGTGACCTTATTTTTTGGGAGAAAACTGACAAGCCATCATCTTGATCAAAATCAAAGTTACGTTTTGATCTATTAAATCTTATCTCAACATCATTTAAGTACATTGAACAAAATGTTAAGCATTCATTCGTTATATAGGCTTTTGCAATATACCCTTCAGGTTGAGCTCTATTACGTACATAACGCTTAAGAGAACATAAAGACCTAAAAAAATATAAAACATTAATAATTGTTACTAACTTGCAAATTAAAAAAAAGTTGAAGTTAAAATAAAATACCTTTCAATGGGGACACCCATTGAAATTGAACCGGTCCATAAATTTTTGCTTCATAATGTAAATGAATTGTCAAATGCACCATAACATCAAAAAACAATGGGGGAATACTAATTTAAGCTTAAATAAAATCAAAGCTATGCCTTTTTATATTTTACCAAGTTCTTCAAATTTAAGTGTCTTGCAACATAATTGCTTACCTGCATGTATTGATATATATCTTAATCTAAGGTCTCTTAACAATTTCTTTGCATCATAGTATGATTTGGGCAATTTGTGTCTAACAGATAATGCATCATTGAGCAAGTCAATTAACATGTCAAAAGACTTGTTACTCCATTTATTATAGACCTTCAAATGCAACAACTTGACAATAAAAGATAGTTGTGAGAAATTCAAGCACCCTGGATATAATTCTTCTTAAGCAACTTTCAATAACTTCCTAAAATTATCTTTTGTAATACCGCCAATTATGTTAGGCAAACCAGTTTTATTCATTACCACCAATTATGTTAAGCAAATCAGTTTTATTCATTATCTCTGTATAATTCCCATAATCCTCTAACATCTCGCCAATCTCATCATCATCACCATCACCATCACCATCACCATCACCATCATCTACATCATTATTGTTACTATCATCAACACTTGTACTAACACTTCTACTATAACTTGCTTACTTACATTTGCCATGATAAAGCCATGAAGTATAGAATTTATCTATGCCTCCGATTAACAAATGATTATATACTACATCTTGACTTTGAATATCAACAATTAAGCAATCTATACATGGACAATGAATACGACATCCATCACCTATTTGATCTTTTACAAATTGCATGAAACTTTTAACTCCTTTTAATTATTTAGTGGATCATTTCCGATCAGGCATCCAACTTTTGTCCATCTAGCTATATAATTAAAGTAAATAACTGAACTGCTAAATGCAATCCTCATTCTATATAACATAACCATTAATCACAAGTTCATCTTCAATTTTTGAATTCAAACAAGCACTATGATACTTGACATTGTTACGTCACATGAATCGAGAAAGCAAGTTCTCGCTGTGACTCCTAGACTAGTGAAATATTTCATCGATAAGTCTTATGGGAGTTGTATCACGAGTTTCTAGCCTATATACCATCCTATGGGTTTATTATACAAAGGATTGTCTATAATTGTCGGTGAATTTCTAATGTTAATACTTCTCTGTTAGCAGTACAAGTTCATGAATTAAGTTTGAATTTAAACAATCACTAGGTACATGACATTGTTACACCACATGAATTGAGAAAGTAAGTTCTCGTTGTAACTCATAGGCTCGTAAAATATTTCACCGATGAGCTTTATAAAAGCTACATCACAAGTTTCTAACCTATATATCATCCTATGGGTTTATTATGCAAATGGTTATCCATAATTATAGGTGAATTTCTAATCATCAATTCTAAGTTTGAATTCAAATAAACACTAAACTACGTGCAGTAAATACTTTTGTAATTCATACATCTACTCATCAATTATTTAAACGAAACTCAAACATAAATACTTAGACTACTAAATCAGTCCATACAAACTCATCATTGATTATAAGAATATTGGAAAGAACAACACAAAACAAGCACCTTCTTTGCGTTGACACAAAACCCAAACATATGGTAAATATTAGTTAGAAGATTTACCTAGATGGACGAACAATCACAAACTACAATGAAGAAGGATGAGGTTGGATGATTGTTGACGCTCTTCAACACAAAACACGACCTACAAAAAATGAGAAGTTCTTATTTAATATAATATACTTGTTCATAGAGTTGGGTCTTATGACTTAAAATGCAGAAAATATGTATAACTATGTGATAGGGCTTAAAATGAAATTTATATGCTTACAGTGAATCTTAGGACTTGAAAGTTCTTAAAATGCCTATAGTCAAGCCTTAGGTCTTGGGAATGGATAAAAATGCCATGACTAGATCTTAAGGTTTTAAAATAAAGATGAACCAAGTACAATAGTAACAAAGAAAACTAGATTAGTGGCTATATGATTTAGGGGAGGGTATAGATTTCAAGGAATATTTTTCATCAATTGGTAGATTATAAGATTAGACTACATATATAAATCCATCTTCTTTTATATAGGATTTTATGCTCTACATTAAAATTGCTAAATAATAGTGATATTTGAAACAATAAATTTTTTCCAAAAAAAAGAAAATAGCATACATACACGTTAATGAAACTTTATACAAAAAAGAGAACAAATCAAATTAATGATGATTACTTTATAAATAGAAATGGTTTATAATTACCTTAATCTGATTCACAATTGTTAATAAAATTTATGAATTCAATTTATAATTTCATACTATTTTAAACTTACATCGTGCCATATACCAATGGGCTATACAAAACAATTCTAATGACATGCTTCATAATAATGTTTAATGTTATATTGATGACTATAGATTGTGGATTTAAATTTCAAGAGGATCACCTTGAATACTTGCATAAAATTTCAAAAGGCTATAGTTTTTTTCAATTGAAGATGAATTTTATAAAGTTTGCTTCCATAGACATAACAAGAAAGTTTTTAGGTTTGTCTTTCAAATTGATCAACACAAGACTAAAGCCATTATGAATATTTAAAGTGAAGACTCTTTGTGCTCTCTATTCTCGAATTTTAAAAGCTTGAGTATATGTTGTTGATTCTATAAAAATAGACAAAAGATGAATAAATCTAATTGAGTTAGTTAATTTGGGATTTGATTTAATTAAAATTTGTTAATTAATTGGTTTTCAAATTTGTTTACAAATTCAAAATGTATTCAAATTTAAATAATTGAATTTGATATACAAACTATGACTATATTAGCTCTTTAAGGAAAAAAAGTTTATGTTATATCAAATTTAACACAAATCTCAATGTAAACAATGTGAACTATTTCATTAATAGAAGATTCAATTAGATTAATAGATTCCAATGCTATAAAAATTAAGAAAAAAAATACTAATCTATCATTATTCTTTTTATAGAAATCACTCATCTTTTCAATATACAGAATTACAAAACCTTAACACTCTTCATATATCATAATCTCTTACCTCTAGCACTACCATCCTCACAAAATAGAACACTATCAAAACAGAAACAAATAACTTCGTTCATAAGTTCAAAACATAACAATGAATCTCTACGAGAACTTTCAATAAACAGTTTATAGGCTTCAAAAATTCAACACAAATTAACAACAAAAATTATGTCTTCTCCCTTTTTTCACCAACATGAACACATTCAACCATTAACATGCCACATAAATGCAAACAACTCAACCACTCACCCTAAAACTGACCATCAACATAGCATTTAACAATATCTATAACTCAAGAAAAAAACCAGAACAACATTACAAATAATTAATTCGACTACAATTGCAGGATGACAATGGAAGACAAAACGAAGAGAAAAAGATGAAACAAGATGAAAGGACGAAGAGTATAACAAATCAACGTAGAATCGTGAGGGAGAGAGGAGAGACTGAAAGAAAATTTTAAAGGGGCTGTCGGGTTATGTCAATTAAATAGATGCAGAGACAACGACATTGTCTCTACTTAATTTTTTTCACGCCGAAACATTTGACAATGAATTGTGCAAAGGTTAATACGTAGTTGAGGATTTGACTACCAATTTAGAAATTGTCGCCAATCCTATACTTTTTATAGATTTTTAAATTTTGCTAATTTTTTATCATAAACATAAATTCCTATAAAAATAATATATAATAAATATAGTTTTGTGAGACCACGTAAAATTATGAAATCATATATATTAACAAATATTAATAAACAATATAAATGACAATTTTATTAACTAAATTGATTTTTATACTTATACAATCATTGTCATTAATATTAAATTTGATCTTTGAAATAACATTATTGTTAACCACATTTATTTTGAATACTATTAAATTTGAATTTTAAGAATATGATATTAATATTTATTATTGATTTCCATTTTTTATTATATTGCTATTGATTTTTAATTAAATTGCTATTATTATTATCGTATATGGTAATTAATATAAAGTTATATGAATGTATATATAATAATTGTAACTAGTATAATGATTTATGAATTATTACATAATTTATAAATTTTCTCATATTTTACTTATGCAATATATATATATATATATATATATATATTACTCTATTTAATAATTATTACCTATTTATTTTATAAAAATTTGGTAACATATAATTTATATATTATATATAATTATGTTGGCCAAAGGTGAAACCAAATGGTAATGACAAACCATTTGACGACGAGTTTTTGAATCTTCACCAAATGGTTAATTTCTTCTGACTTAATTAGAAATGACGTCATTTACCTTATTAAAAAATGATGTCATTTTCTACAAGTCGTTTACCTTATCTACAAACGACGTCATTTTCTACTAGATTATTAACACAAAATAAAATTGTCTTCGTTTTCGTGTTAGCCGTCGTATTTCCTTTTTATAATCTGTCGAAGAAGCATCATCTCCTCTTTTGTAGTCGTCTCCTGTCTTGTGGTCCTCACCGTCAATGAAGCATCGTGTCCTGTGTTAGTATGTATTGTTCCTCTTTTCTGTTACCAAGAACCCTCCTTATTGTGCTTTTTTTTTCTGGTACATTTTAGAGTTAATATGGGCTTTCTGTTCTGCAAATAGTGTATGAGTTTCCCTTTCTATTTATGCTTGGAAGATGGTGAATTGTGTTTCTATATTGGATGATGATGGATAGAAGTTTTTTTCCCATCTTTCATGCTTGTTTGACGAAGCCCTGCTAAATGTTTGATGGAAGGTTTGCTAGAGATTCAAGGCACAATTTGCAATAGATGTTTATGTACATATTTACCATATGATTGCTTTTACACCAAATCTGTACTGCTAGTGAATTGTAATACTTTGACTTATCATCGACAAACTAGCATATCAAATCACATAGACATGGAATGCAGAAACTGTATTTTGCATTAGTTCATTCCATGCATAAAATTTGTGGGATTTGATCACTAAACGAATTTAATTAAACATGATGAATTTTATGCCAAATTGACTTTCAGAATTAAATAATTAACATCAGTTCATCGAGGAATGTCGATGTGGTGACTGGTTTTTGATGGTGGAAAAGAGCTCCCCTTCGAGGAATATGAAAATTTCTACCTAGTGAAGAACAAATTGATGTAGAATAAATTTTCTCATCATACACTAATCACCACTTGCCTTCTATGGTCGATCTTCAAGGTTTTTAGTATCATCTGAATTACCTCTCTTCCTTAATTATTTGTATCTTATATGCATTGTAGTAAGATTGTATATACTATGTCTTGTGTAAAGCTTACTAAAATCTTCAAGGTAACATAGATGAAAATGGAAATGTTTGCAATGTCCGGATAGTTGGTATAGGATTAGGGCAATCGGTTGTTTTGGAACAATAATTGATTCCAATTACTATGTATGTTTAATTAGGTATACAACTATTCGAATTTAGCTTCGTTAGACAATTTGACTTAACTAGCTATTTAAGTTCTATACTAATTGTGTCTTAGGTGAAATGCATCGTATTGACAATTCATCTAATTCAGTGACCCATACTGTATCTGGGGGATTGGTTCACTCTTCTGCAAGTTTAGTTATAGCCACGAAGTTGTTGAAAGAGGGTGTCAATAACCCAACACCTGAGGGAAGATCTTTGGCCTTTTCAATTGATGCCTTCGAACGTGCAAAGACCCTTATTGGGAATCTAAACATAAAAAACTCATTTACCTTTATCGACTCTCATATCAATTGGAATCTAAAAAAATAATTATTTCATTTCCTTTTCGATGGAATAAACGTGGAACTTTATTTATTTTTATGTTTGTAAGAATTTTGAAAACAACCTCTCTACTAGTTAGGGTAAGACTGTGTACTATTGGACCTCCCCAGATCCCGTATATCAATGAGATTCATACTGGGTGCTGATGTTATTGTTTGTGTTATTGTTGTTGCTTCTATTGTAGTTAGGATGTCTGTAAGAATTGTTAAACTTCTAATCAAAATCTTGCACTACTTACCTGCATATATCATTCTATTATATTGCTTACAATTTTCAACATTTTTATGCATTATTATTTTATTATTAATAAATATTAATGATTAAGAATAGTAGTCAGTTTAAATTATTTATTTTTTATCTTAGTAATATGTAAAATTTTAGGTATGTTTATAACACCCCACCTCTACAGAGCATACTCCCGAACATCCTAAGGACATTCGAGAACATACCTTATGAAAGTGGCATGTTAGAGCAATCACATTCACTTATATGATATCATACGTAACATAAATAATCAAAAGATCAACTCCTCATTTCATTCATAAAACATAATTTACATTATAGCATTTGACTACATAATCCATATATAAACACAATATTAAGAACATATAAGAGTTGACTACTCTTTACAACATGTTCTACATGAAATGAGGACTATAAAAAAGCATTCTAACTAAATTCCTTAGTATTAGCTAACTGACTTTTGAGCCATTCTTGAGTCCAAAATCGACAGTACTAGACTTCTACTACTCTGCCTTAGGAATTATGTCTCACTCATACCTAAAAGTCAAAATTTTCAACTTTGATGAGTTTTGCGAACTCAGTGAGTGATCTCTATTGGCTCCTATCGATTTTAGGTCAGTTGACTCTACAATTTGATCTCCTAAAGTGGATGACCTATAATAAACAATAATCTTGATTACTATCTGAGTCTCTCACTATATATCAAGTCTATATGTTTATATATGTCTCTGTGGACCAAATCATGCTTTGATACCCAAAACCTTGTAACGTACCACTATCAGAGAGCATATGCCCAAACATCTGCAAAACATTTTGAGAATTTGAGGTTAGTTCTACAAATAATGAGAGATAAGCAATTGTATGCCAAGTTCAGTAGGTGTGAATTTTGGTTTGATCAAGTAGCATTCTTGGGTCATATAGTATTTGCACAAGGCATACGGGTGGGTCGACCTAAAGACAGTTGAAGCAATGATGAAGTAAGAAGCTCTAAGAAATGTGCCTGAGATTCAGAGTTTACTTAGATTAGCAGGATACTACAGTTGATTTGTTTAAAGGTTTTCCTTAATCTCAGCCCCTTTGACAAAGCTTCTGAAGAAGAATGTACCATTTAGATGGACCGATGAATGCCAAAAGTGTTTTGAGGTGTTAGTTATTCCATCTGAATTTGGAGGTTATGTGGTGTATAGTGATACTTTACACTAAGGATTAGGATGTGTTCTGATGCAGTATAGTAAAGTGATTGCATATGCATCGAGACAATTAAGGTCTCGTGAGTTCAATTACTTAGTTCATGATTTAGAACTTGCTGCAGTGATACTTAAAAGATTTGAAGACATTATCTATATGGTGAGACATTTCAAATATTCATAGATCATAGAAGTTTGAAATACTTGTTGAGTCAGAAAGAGTTGAATATAAGAGAAAGGTGGTAGATTGAATTGCTTAAAGATTTTGATTGTACAATTGAGTATCACCCTGATAAAGTTAATGTTGTTGCTGATGCATTAAGCAGGAAATCTAATAGTAGTGTGGCTCAAGTACAATTAACGAGGTTACCAAACCTAGTACAACTAAGAGCATTGAATGATAAGCTAAATTTGGGGCAGAATGAAGTATTATTAGCCACATTGAAGCTTAGACCGATGTTACATGAAAGAATCAGAAAAGCCCAAAGTAAGGATCAAGAATTTGTGAATCTTATGGAGAAGTTGAAAATGAATCCAAATTTTGAATTTGAATCAAGAAATGAGACATTATGGTTGAAGCAGATATTATATATACCTGATATAGATGATCTGAGAAAAGAGATTATGGGGGAAGCACATATAGTAGCTTATGTTATGCATCTTGGTACTATCAAGATGCACAATACGCTGAAGCAGCGTTTCTGGTGGCCAAGAATGGAGAAGCAGGTGGCTAAATATGTTGCTAAATGTTTGATACGCCAGTAGATTAAGGCAGAGCTTCAGGCTTTAGTTAGGAAGTTACAGGCATTACCTATTCTGGAGTAGAAATGAGAGAGAATTACTATGGATTTCATTATAAGTTTGCCGAGGACTCAAAGGCAACATGATGCTACATGAGTCATTGTTGATAGATTGACGAAGTCGACTCATTTCTTACCTATGAGAGAGAACAATACACTGCATCAATTAGCTCGAATATATGTAAATAAGATCGAAAAATTACATAGAGTCCCAGTCTCTATAGTATCAGATCAAGATCTCAGATTTACCTCGAGATTTTGGGGTAGTTTACAAACAACTTTGGGTATAAAGTTGAACTTTAGTACTACATTTCATTACCAAACAGATGGACAGAGTGGGAGAACTATTAAGACTGTTGAGGATATGCTCAAAGCTTGTGTTTTGGAGTTTCAAGGAGCATGAGATCAATATATAGCTCTGATTGAATTTGCATATAACAATCATTATCATAGTAGTATCTGTATGGCACCATATGAGGCATTATATGGTAGAAAGTGTCATTCGGTTTTTTATTAGGATGAAGAGGGTTTAAGGATTATTGAGGGCCCAAAATTGATTCAAGATATTGTTGATAAGGTTAAATTGATCCATAGTAGGATTAAAGCAGCTCCAGATAGACAAAAGAGATATGTGAATATGCACCGTAGAGATATGGAGTATCAAGTATGAGAAAAAGTGTTTCTGAGAGTATCATCTTCGTGAGAAGTGCTAAGGTTCGGTAAAAAGGGTAAGTTAAGCCCTACATATATTAGTCCATATAACATTACTGAGAGAATTGGACTATTGACTTACAAGTTAGGCTTATCAATAAAGATGTCTCATATTCCCAATGTGTTTCATGTCAGTATGTTTAGAAGATATCGATCGAATCCGACACACTTATTACCGACCCAAAAGATTGAAATTACAAGTAATCTGAGTTATATTGAAGAACCAGTTAAGATAGTGGGATATCAGACGAAGCAATTAAGAAACTGAGTGATCCTATTAGTTAAAGTCCTTTGGAAGATTCATTCGAGAGAAGAAGTTACATGAAAAACTGAGGAGAACATGAGGAAATAATATCCCTACTTGTTTGATCAATCAAGTAAAGACTTTTAAGGATGAAATTTCTTAAACGATGAGAATTATAATATCTCGTTTTCCATACGAAGGGTTAGGACATAAAATCCTAGACCACTGTACATGAGAAATAACATAGAGAATACGTGAAATGCATTGCATTCATATATATAACATTAGCATACAGACATGACTTATGATATTGTACACGTTGCAAAGTCTGTATATGAACTCAATTGACATATTATGGGTTATAAGAGATTTAAAATGATTATGATGTGAATCGTGAATTATGAGTTATTATGTCTTGAAATTTGGTTGATGGATTATAATCGGTGATTTAGAATTTATTTGTTACAATTTGGAGATTTATGAATTTAAGTGTATTTTTGGGCTAGAAAAAATGTTAAGTAGTAAGACAAGTTGACAAATGGCAATAGAAATAATTGACACATGGTAGTAGAAATGAGTGACACGTGGCATTAGATAATTAGGTGACAAATGACTTAGAGATTTAATGGCAATTGGCTTAAAGATTGAGGGACAATTGGACTAGTAATTAAGAGACATGTGGTAGCTTAAGTAAAAGACATTTTTTGCTTGACTTTTCATTTGATAACTGTCATGACATGTGTCATAACACTCACCAAGCATTTACTCACCACATATTTATCCCATCTTATGATATACTCAAACATTAAAGACCATCTTTCAATTGTTACTTTTTACTACATGCTCTCATTTTCTTCTTTCTTCTATGTATTTACGACCTTCTCATCCAACCATTAACCTTGAGTCCTGCCACACCAAAGATTTCGTTGTTTTTCTTCTTGTTAATGAAGAACCTAACCTTTTTATCCTTAAAATGTTGATGACTGTGTGAGCTTGGAGGGGCTAGGTTAACCCATGATTTGAAGAGTTTTGGAGTTAAACAAGTAAGTATATTATTGTTCTCCATAGTTTGATTAATAGAAACGTATATGATGATAATTTGAGATGGATTTATTTTGTAAAAATGGTGTTTGATTTGTGTTGAAAGTTGATGAAGAAATGTATAGGTTCATGTTCTTTCTTTGTGTAAATGATCAATAATAGTTTATGAATTGTTACATGGATGATTTTAAGATAGAATTGAGGTGAAAATGATAAGGAAATGAAGTCTAAATGATGAACTATGAAGAAGATATGTTTGCTATAATATGTAAGAGTTAAAATCTGGAAAATTAGAAGAAGAAATTAGCTGAAAATTTTTGGATGGCATAACCTATGATCGTGGGAATGCCTCCACGACCGTGGGAAGGGCATTGGATGTGAGTTCTTTTTTGTGTGAATTTTGAATCAACTAATGATAAGTTACTTGACCTTGGTGCATTTAGACTTGATTAAGGTTTGAAATGAACCTAGTTTGAGGTTAAATAAGTTGATAAAGTGTTTGATATGTTTAGGTTGATAATTGATGTTATAACTTAAGAATGAATTGATGATATTAATGTATAAAATTTGGAAATTTATGAGTGTTATAGGAATGAAGTTGTTCTTATGATTGTAAATATGATCCAAAGGATATGAGTAAGGTGTATTAAGTATGAAAGAATAAGAATTTGGATATTATGTGATTATATAATGTTATAAAAGGAATTGATGACGGTATAGTTGAAGAGTTTAGAATAATCAAGTTTCTTTGAGGTGTAAACTTAAGTGCAAGCTAGACATAGACAAATTATAATGTTTGAATGATCATGACTTCTGATTAAAGATACATACCCGAGAATAGTTAATTAAGCATGCATTGAACATGTCACATTCATGTGCATGATTGAATACTTATGTGATTAATCAAATTAGTAATGTGTATAAAATGTGTTTATTGCATTATTTAGATGGTTAAATTGAACACCAGTATTTAGACATTGCCGGTTCGTCAAGGTAATAGCTATCTCGAGCGTATTATGAGTCAACCTAGATATTTCTTACTAGGATTGAATTGTTTCCCTTTAAATTTCTGATATTGAACTATTATTAATGTGATTGAGATAATTCTGGACATTGATGGTCCAAGAAGTTTGATAATTGAGATTGTATTGGAAATGTTTCATAATTGAATGTGAATCTGAAAGAAATATGTGTACTCAACAAAAAGTTGAATGCCGAATTTAGATATGATAAATATGTGAAAATGAATGTGTAATGAATGAAAGATGTTGATTGCATATAATGAAAAATGATGCATTTCAGTACATTGATATGCATAATCAGATAAAAGAGTTGTGACCAGAGTGACTAATGAAAAAGAGTTTAAAGCTCATAAATGCACATAAAGAGCCATAGGCTCAGTATTAAAATGAGCCCGATATTCACAGTAGGTATAAGATTCACTCATATCAAAACAAAAAGACAATTCACAAATAGATCACATCATCAAATATAGCATATCATGTCACATTTCATTATGATTCAACAAATATAGTTTGTATACACTATTTCGCATTTCTATTTCAGAATTGTCCAAACAATTCATTTCAATCATTCATTTAATATAAATCAAATTATTTATGCAAATGCACATGTGACTCTATTCTCATTGTTACTTAGTTGTGACCGAGTGCTTTTTTACTATCTCGTATTCGTTGTGGATATCGGGCTCATATTAATATTGAACCTGTGGCTCTTTATGCACATTTCTGAAATCACTCATATCAAAACATAAAGACAATTCATATTTCAATTCACAAAAGGATCACATCATCAAATATTACATATCACGTCACATTTTATCATGCTTCAACAAATACAGTTTTGTATACACTATTTCGCATTTCTATTTCAGAACTGTCTAAACAATTCATTTCAATCATTCATTTAATACAAATCAAATTATATATGCAAATGCACATGTGACTCTACTTTCATTGTTACTTTGTTATGACCGAGTGCTTTTTTACTGTCTCGTATCTGTTGTAGATATCGGGCTCATTTTAATACTGAGCCTGTGGCTCTTTATGCGCATTTCTGAAATCACTCATATCAAAACATAAAGACAATTCATATTTCAATTCACAAATGGATCACATCATTAAATATTGCATATCACGTCACATTTTATCATGCTTCAACAAATACAGTTTGTATACACTATTTCGTATTTCTATTTCAGAACTGTCTAAACAATTCATTTCAATCAATCATTTAATACAAATCAAATTATATTTGCAAATGCACATGTGACTCCACTTTCATTGTTACTTTGTTATGACCAAATGCCTTTTTATTGTCTCCTATCTATTGTAGATACCAGGCTTATTAATAACTGTCTCGTACCTATTGTAGATATCGGGCTCATTTTAATACTGAGCTTATGGCTCTTTATGCGCATTTATGAGCTTTAAGCTCTTTTTCACTGGTCACTTTAGTCACAAGTTCTTTATCTGATCATGCATATCAATGTAATGAAATGCATCATTTCTCATTATATGCAATCAATATCTTTCATTCATTACACATTCATTTTCACATATTCATCGAATCTAAGTCTGACATTCAACGTTTCGTTGAGTACACATATTTCTTTCATCTTCTCATTCAATTATGAAACAATTCCAATATAATATCAATTATCAAATTCCTCGAACCATCAATGTCTAGAATTTTCTCAATCACATTAATAACAGTTCAATATTTGAAATTTAAATAGAAACAATTTAAACCTAGTGAGAAACATCTAGGTTGACTCACAGTACGCTCCAGATAGTTATTACCTTGACAAATCGGCAATGTCTAGATGTTGATGTTCTATTTGAGCATCTAAATCATGTAATACACAAATTTTATACACATTACTAATTTGATCAATCATATAATTATTCAATCATGCATATGAATGTGACATGTTCAATGCATGCTCAATTAACTATTCCCGGGTATGTATCCTTAATCATAAGTCATGATCATTCAAATATTATAATTTGTATATGTCTGACTTACACTTAGGTTTACACCTCAAAGAAACTTGATTATTCTAAACTCTTCAATTATACATATATCAATCCCTTTTTTAACATTATATAATCACATAATATCCAAATTCTCACTCTTTCATACTTTGTACACCTTACTCATATCCTTTGGATCATATTTACAATCATAAGAACACCTTCATTCCTATAACACTCATAAATTTCCAAATTTTATACATTAATATTATCAATCTATTTTTAAGTTATAACATCAATTATCAACCTAAACATATCAAACACTTTATCAACTTATTCAACCTCAAACTAGGTTCATTTCAAGCTTTAATCAAGTTTAAATGCACTAAGGTCAAGTAACTTATCATTAGTTGATTTAAAAATCACACAAAAGAGAACTCATGTCCAATGCCCTTCTCACGATCGTGGAGGCATTCCCACGATCGTGGGTTATGCCATCCGAAAATTTCCAGCCAATTTCTTCTTCCAATTTTCTAGATTTTAACTCTTACATACTATATCAAACATATCTTCTTCATAGTTCATCATTTAGACTTCATTTCTTCATCATTTTCACCTCAATTCCATCTCAAAATCATCCATATAACAATACATAAACTATTATTGATCATTTACACAAAAACAGAACATGAACATATACATTTCTTCATCAATGTTCATCAACTTTCAACATATATCAAACACCCTTTTCACAAAATCAATCCATCTCAAACTATCATCATATACATTTCTATTAATCAAACCATGAAGAACAATTCCAAAGCTCTTCAAATCATGGGTACCTAGCCCCTCCAAGCTCACACGATCATCAACATTTTAAGGAGGAAAAGGTTAGGTTCTCTATCAACAAGAAGAAAAACAACGAAATCTTTGGAGTGTAAGGTGAAGGATTTTGGCAGACTCAAGGTTGATGGTTGGATGAGAAGGTCGTAAACCGAGAGAAGAAAGAAGAAAATGAGAGCATGTAGTAAAAAGTAACAATTGAAAGATGATCTTTAATGTTTGAGTATATCATGAGATGGGATAAATATGTGGTGAGTAAATGCTTGGTGTTTCATGAGACATGTCATGACACTTATCAAATGAACAGTTAAGCAAAAAATGTCTTTTACTTAAGCAACTACATGTCTCTTAATTACTAGTCCAATTGTCACTGAATCTCTAAGCCAATTGTCACTAAATCTCCAAGTCATTTGTCACCTAATTATCTAGTGCCACGTGTCACTCACTTCTACTACCATGTGTCAATTAAATCTATTGTCATTTGCCAACTTGTCTTGCCATTTGACATTTTTCCTAGTCCAAAAATACACATAAATTCATAAATCTCCTAATTGTAACAAATAAATTCTAAATCACCAATTATAATCCATCAACCAAATTTCAAGACGCAATAATTCATAATTCACATCATAATCATTTTAAATATTTCATAACCTGAAATATGTCAATTGAGTGTATATACAGTCTTTATAATGTTTACAATATCATAATTCATATGTGTATGCTAATGTTATACATATGATTGCAATGCATTTCACGTATTCTCTATGCTATTTCTCGTGTACAGTGGTCTAGGATTCTATTTTCTAACCCTTAGTGTGGAAAACGGAATATTACAATGTTTATGTTTTTTATATCCAAAAAGATAATTTATAGAGTTTTAATAACTATATATTTAAACAAATTTATAAAGAAAAAATAATTAAAAAATAAGAAAAATCATATATAAATGACAATTATAATTAACCTTAGGATTATTAAGCACACTTACCATTAAAAAATTATCAAATTAACATTATTAATTATACATTTTTTAATCTCGACTTTTGGTGACGATTTTCATCACCAAAAGTTTACATTTGGCGACAAATTTTATATTCCGTTGCCAAAAGTTTATGTGTTTTGTGACGTTTTCAATTCTCATCGCCAAATGCTCAACCTTTGGTGACGACATATGTAAATCATTGCAATATTAGGTACTTTTTGCAATGACTCTAGAAAATCACCGCTAAATAAACTGCTTTGGGCAACGAATGTTTAAATTGTCACTAAAAGTTGACATTTAGCGACAATTTTCAATTAGTCGCAAAAAAAATGTGGCTAATAATCTATTTTATTATAATGGGTTTTTGACTTTTTTCATCTTCACCACTTAATAAGGCTAGCGAAACTACTTATGCATATTCACCCGTTTCCATTTTTTAAATCCCATTGTGTGTGTTCTTTTTGTCAAATCTCTTTGTTTGAAATCAAGTTCTTTCATCTTCACATCTAGAGCACATGCCACGAGGAGATTTTCACATCACAAACTTCCTTCGAAATATGCAAAATTGACAATTAGCCACACAGTTTAGTTTTTCTTTTGGCCTTAAGTTAAATCTCAATCTCTGATCAAGTTTTAAGTGAATATTTAAAGCTGCTTTCAATCTTTGTAGACATTTGCGAAGAAGTATAGACTTCCATTTACATTGTTAAGCGATGAAGGTAACAAGGTCAGGAAAGATTGGGGAGTACCATCAGATCTGTTTGGAGCATTACCTGGGAGACAGACATACGTTCTTGACAAGAATGGGGTGGTTCAACTCATCTACAATAACCAATTCCAATCTGAGAAGCATATAGATGAGACCATGAAGCCACTTCAAAGCCTTTGAAGCGACCATTCCATTTATTGATGTAATTCTCCTAGCCTTGACACTTGTAGATTTAGTATCTTGGACACACAGATATTTTTTTGTGTGCATTAATGCCCCTTCTAATTAGCTCTACTAATGTAAATGGTATTTGTATGCCTTCAATATGTTACAATAAGAGATGGATAAGTGTTCTTGATATATAGGATGAGGCTAAACGCATCCTGGGCGGACAGAATCTAGTAAAGAAGTACCCATGTAGTAAAATTTGTATCACCTTTTGACTTAATAGAGCTAAAATGTTATTCAACTAAATTGCTAATGAATTTTGAAAATGTCCAAAAGGATCAAATTTCAATTTTATTACTCGTTAAATATCTATAATACCGTTACTGTCAAATGAATGGTTTGACAATGGGTTACAGACAGCAACTATGCGCCTTGCTTCCATACTCTTGGTCTATTCTTGACTTAAATATAACTTTTATCTTTTAAAATTCTATCCCTGTTTATTGCACATCTGTCGTCGGAGTCTTATGATGGTTATTAAAGTTATGTATAATGGATGCTAGGGTCAATATAACCATCATTCGTGGGCATAGTAGTCCTGGCTTCCATAAGGACTAAATGCTTCTGCAAGCAAGTTTTTCTTCCTCCAACTGGCCCAGCCCATTTCTTCACAGATTTCATCACTGTGGTTGATGCTGAATGTGGAAATGCAATGCCTTTCGTAAAACCTGCTACTCCTCTTCATGATTTCAATCTCTTTCCACACTTGTTGAAGCATTTTATCCACTGAAGGAAGCTTGAACTTATTGTCAAGAAGTCTTGCCAGCCACATGCTGCGAAGCTCAGCGGTGTGAAGATTTGAGAAACTCTCTATGTAACCCACAAAAGACATGTTGGGTATTAGTGGATGAATTGTCCCCCTTTCAAGTAAAAAAAATCAACCGTCAGTAGGCTTTAATCGTATACAAAGGCATGAAATCAGAAGCTAGATATGGATTTGATCCCTTGTACACAGGAAACTACTAAACACGATTACCTGTACAAGGGAATGACACCAGAAGCATGCTCTAGCAAATTGGAGAAAGGCTGTGGTAAGATATCCTTGAGTTTCTTTTTCCCATCATAACCAGTTGCCAAAATCACAACATCAGCATCCACTTTAGTGTTATCATCAAACTCTATCCCTTCACTAGAGAACCACCATTTTGATGCCCTTTTAAATAAAATTTTCCCCTTGTCAGCCTCAGGGAAGAATTTCTCAGGCATGATGGCCATCTGGCACGACGCATAGTCTTCGACGAAAGGATGGTCTGGCTTTAGTCCGTACTTCTGCAAAGGGAGCTTATGGAGCACATAGGACTCGATGAATTTGGAAAGTACACGTCTCTGTCAAAAAGATTAAATGTCACCCATTAACTTATAAACCATCAGTCCGCAAAGCCTATAATAAAGGTTTCTTCATTTACCTACCATAGGAGATAAAAGAACACCAATTAGAATGGTTCTCAGGAGACTCTGGTTAGGTCTTTCATGGATGAACTGAGAAGATCTTGTTGAGAAGAACAAGAAAAAAGGCAATCCCCAAACCCAGTAATGGGGTACGGTCCAGTGTAAGGTCCTTATCACCATGGTGCAAGGTTGCCCCTCGGGACCTGCAACATGTTCAAGGTAAGGCTTGTGGCATCCTAATGATATATATATATATATAGGAAATAAAGACGAATATCCAAATAATGTAAGAATAATAAATTGATCTCTCTAGTAATCAGGTCTTTTGGATACACCCTTTTCACTTCGATTATCTGAAATAATCAAATGTAAAGTCAAAAGCCAAGAAATGTTGCAGTCTGATACGTGTATTGCCAGAAAAGAAGTGTAGTCAACAAGTCCAACCATCATTTCAATAAGGAATAAGGAAAGAAAAATTGTAAAAGAAGTAAAAAAAGAAAAAGGAAAGGACATAAGCCATGCACGTAGAAAATATATGCCCCCATTACCAGTAATGGAGATTATTAAAAATTCTGTGCATCTTTTACTAACTGACTATCTGGCAAATCCAAATGCACTTTACTACTTTGCCAATCACCGTAATAGTTTAATCAAAGCTATTATTCACAGGAATTATCTCATTCAATTCCAAATTTTCAACCACAAAGTTAATCACTAAAAAATAGTTAGATCCATCCCCGCCCCAAAATCTCAGCTAGCACATAATGCCCCGTATGGTTAGTCCTAGTAAAAGGTTTAGTAATAGATAACAAGTAATTAAATATTTTGGGTAGTTGAAACTTGAAAAGGAGATCACCCCCAAAACAAGCACGAACTACGTCCCTACACAAGTTATTAACGTTATACTTTCTAAAAGTATCATTTGACTTCAACGGTACCTGACAGGAGACTACACCCCCAAAACAAGCACGAAACACCTGCCTACATGAGCTGTCAACGTTGTACTTTTCTAAACTATCATTTGACTTCAACGCTAGCTTGATTTGACTGTTAACGTAGGTCAGTTCTTACCATTAAAAATCTATCTAATCAAATATAATTAGTGTGAGTAGTTCAGTACTCTCATGAATGGAAAAATTTATTTGGTCAACACTTTATTCCTTACGGGCTGACCTGGTATGAGCAAAGATTAGTTTAGGTGTAGATGACTTAAAGACATCTTCCCATAATTAGGACTCTCCTAATACACCTCGTATTCTAACCTAAAAAAAATCTAGCTAGCAAAGTGACGAGAAGAACATAAGAAAGTTGTGTTAAATATAGATAAGAATGTAATAAATTAAGCTCCTTATCTCAAAATATAGATAAGAATATAATAAATTAAGCTCTTTATCTCAAACATATGTAGAGATGTAAGATAATCACCTTGGTTTGCCTCGGCACATTCAAGAGCTAGATCAATTGCTGATTTTCTGAACCCAACAACGACCACCTTTTTCCCCTGAAGCAGTTCAGAAGCACCATCCTTGTCCAGTTTGCAGTAATCAAGCGAATGCAAGACCTTGCCTTTGAATACTTCAGGTCCTTTATTGCGTGGAGTTATGGGAATTTTAGGTAAATCCCCGTATTTTCCGATGCAGACAACGAGGAACTCAAATGCATACCACTGAAAATAAATTCGCAAGCGATACCAATGTTAACTAGGATTTAAGTTAAATTAATTTTATCGCTTATAAAAGGTTTCACACATTATCAATACCTTAGACTCTGTAGGAGAAGAATAATAGTGGGGTTTCCTTTCAAAAAATCAAGAGCAAGTTCAAATCTATATTTGGATAATACGTGCGTGTGTGTATCAATATATATATATATATTGGGGAATGACTTTTTAAGAGATTTCGTATGGTAAAATTAGATAAACTCAAGAATATTCATGACCTCAATGATATTTGATTGATTGCTTCGCACGGCGACCTCCCAAACTGGCCGGCCTGGCAAGAGGCTGTCGTACGTCATGGACTTGTTCCCACCGACGTCAGAAGGTACAGGTTCACCAAGAAAACGGACCTCCACCACCTTGGTATTGAACCTCACGTACTTCAACAAATCGAAATGCTCAGCATAAGATTGCAAGTAGTCTAAAATCTCAATATGAGAAGGAAAACTTGGATCATCCCTGTTAAGCCAAGGGAAATCAGTGAACTCGTAAGCGCTACGAGGGGATTGAAGTTTTGTAGAACGGTAAGAGCAGCTTTTCCAGACTCCTCCAATGAAGTTACTGGCCTCAAAAACCACTGGATCGTAGTGAGCTAACTGCTTGAGAGCAGCTAGACCACTCACTCCAGCGCCAATAATGCCAATTCTTGACATCACAAGATGGCTCTGCCTTGCCATATTGGATTGATTCTGTGATTGTAGCTAGTTTAGATCAAGCCTTTCGTATGTGAATATATTTTGCTAGTGCAAGAAGCTATGTGCATGTATTTATAAGCACGTGAATGGACTGAAGACCATTCCTGATAGCGATAGTTTACTACTTTGTGTGAAATTGGTTCGATACCGAGAAGAAATTTCATAGCTCCATTAGCTTCCAGATTAATGGGGCTGTTGAGTTTCTTTGTAATTTCGGATCTTATTTGATAAATATATCTGATATGTACCTAACCTGTTTCGAGTTGGAGAACCCATGCATTCTCTGGCCATTTGTTTATGATATCATTCTTCCTGAAGTGGTTTTAATTAACATGAACTAATTTGATTTTTCCAACTTACAAAAATCTAAATATTATTGAGAAATTAAAATTCTTTACATCGTGCATATTACATTCTACATAAGAAATGTCTATTCATGTGTGCGCCTCTTATGAGTGATATTGTTAAATTACCAAGATGATTTTCTTAGTTCATTATATACATGGTTCCAGTTTTAACATAGATGTACAATTTTTCATAGATCTATTACTATTATTTTATTTCTATATGTGTGAATGTGAAAAATTCGCAGTCCCAATATTTTCCACGTAACATCATAAGGAAACTTCTGAGACAAACCATATGCACGTGCTGACATGCGCGAGGCTTTTGGTGACTGACAGTTCTGTAGGAACATCCTGTATTATACATGTGAAAGCAGGAAAAGAACAATTTTCGTGTTAAATATGTTCACTGGACCATTAGGAAACTAATTAAAATGTTTCTACCCGTTACTGGTTTGGGTTCCGGTCGTGATTTCGTCAGCTGTTATGTAATATATGTAAACACTTATTTTTTTCCAATATCTTTTAATTAATTTCTTTAATTAAAAAAATATAAGTGATGATACATTTCAGGAGAAGAGTTTTCAGAAAATTAAAATGTTATTTATTTTTGGCTTGTCAAGCCTTTTCTTTTGTTACCGGTATTTTGGAATCATCGTCGAGCTTTATGATTCAGAGGAGTCTGAGAATCTGATCTCATATTGAACTTCAACTGTTGCGGAATCTTATAGGTAACCACATACATTATAAAATTTCGAGTGAAGTACAGCATTATCTTTATTTAATATCTGTTGTTTGTTAGAATAAGTACAGTCGTAAACTTCATAATCTCTCTTATAGCTATTATTTATTTCTTATGTTCAAGTGTAACTACTGATTTGAAGTTATAAACGCACGCCAATACTGGAAGTTAATGTCAACGCACAAGGGCAGCAGTTTGGTAGGCAGAGTTTGTCGGATGCACTACTTTTTTGTCTTTATTAGTGTCTTGAAATTTATAATAAAACTTTGGATTAATCTAATTCGAAAACTCACAAAAAATCAGAACATATATGTGAATCCTACACTTTAAATGAGGATTTCAATACTCGGGTTGCTTTTTCGGCGGTGACGGTCCTATGCAACCGTGCGTTGACTGGCAATCAACAGAATCATGAACTTGCATGTTTTATGTGTAATTAGTCACACTTTTGAAATTTTGATTTTCTCTACTATGCGATTAACGTTTAGGCAAAGAGAGAATGTCTTGACCTTTTTTCTTCTTTTCTGAAATTCATTCACCCTTTATACTTACTAGTATTCTAACTTTAGTACATGGGGGGATTAGATTTAGATTAAATCACTAACGGTTAACATGATCATGACTTTTAACTAAAAAATTGAAGACCACATAAGCCATACATTACAAAATAAATTCTCCACTTATTTTAGTTTGTGTAGAGATCATAGAAATCAAAATTTCTGAATGGTTCTAACTACCAAGGGTGAGAAAAATCCAAGAAAACTGGGAGAAGGTTGTGGGAAAATACGCAGCAGGGAATCAAAACTTTTCAAAGGAGTTTGAATGTAGAATTTCATGAAAGCAAAGTGATTACGTTTCCTAATTAAAAATCAAAGTCCTCTCACATAAAAGATGTACAGAATCATGTTTTAACTGAAAGTTCATGGTTTTTAATATCTTCCTGGTTTTTCAAGTCCTTGGTAAACAGTCAAGATTTTGTTGATTCAAAGCTTTCAAAAAGCTTTTATTATTCGAACAACATTTAGAATAGCGGCTTGGTTGACTTTGAATATTAGTAAAAAGGGAATGTTTCATCAACCACCCCAACTTAAATAGAAGCAAATCACACCATTTTACCACGGCAAACTTCTGACTACAAAACTTTAAAATATGCCAGTAGACTACTTTCTGCCCATGGTTTGCTATAGTTTCTTATATCACGTGGAATAAAAGTTGAAAATCACTATTTCCCATAGCCCATGTTAATCGGTGAAACATCAGAAGCTAAGACATTCGAGTTTGAATATAACATACCACGAAAACATGCTGATAAACAGTAGTAAAGTTATGTGAAACTCACAATGTCGGTAACGAATAATAATGTCACTATGGCAAAAAGTGCCCTAGGCAACAGACAAAAATGTAATTATAAGTACAATTATCGTTGCCTTTTTATTAAGGTAACATTGTTAAGCGACCATTTTATCACAAAAGTTTAAGCTGTTTTGTGAAGTCAACTTAATTGATTTTATATATTCACTAACACACCTCCTCAAGTGAAAGCTCTTTAGGCTTGAAACTTGTATATGCTCACTCTACCTTGTGCTGAATAATAAGTGAGTGGTAGGATTTGAACTCACGACTACTTGGTCATAGATACTTTGATACCATGTTAAGCGATCGTTTCACCACAAAAGCTTAAGCTGTTATGTTAGGCCAATTTAATTAGTTTTATATATTTACTAACAAACATAATTCATATCATTACAAGAAGTAGCATTGTAATAAGTATAAGGCAGCTGATTTTTTTGATTAGGCAACAAAATAAAAAATATTGTTTAAGTTTTGACTAAGACAACACATTAGTTTCAAACTATAGCAACAATGATAAGTAGATATTGCAACACTTTTAAGTCTTTTTAGGCAACAACATTAAATAGATAAAGCAACAATATGAATTTTTTTAGGCAACAATTTGTAACAATAAAAGCAACATTTTATTCTTTCGTCGTCAATAATATTTAACATAAAAGCAAATGCTTGTCATTATTTAGGTAACATCTATATACACATTAAAAGCAATATATAAATATTAATGTATGTCTTAATTGTGTACGAACTATCAAATATAAACTATCAAAAAAATGCATTTATGTATAATATATAGTCTATAAGGACTTGAAAAATTCAACATTTAACATATTTAAAATACGAAAGCAAATTACATGTGCTTTTATTGTTACGAAATACAAAAGCGAATTCTACAATCCTCAACAATTGCAAAGAAAATTACACGTGCTTCAACAACTCTTCATCATTTGTACAATTTGAAGTCAGCGTTAGTCTTCTTCACATTGGCTCTGTAACCTTTCTTAAAATCTTTTGAAAGTATAACATACCTGTTCTTTTAGAAGGCAAAGTAATGCATTTCATACTTGCATGAAAACTATTAAAATATAGGAAGCAATTGAAATACATATAACAATAGCATGTGATCAATCCTATTTTTGTTAAATGGATGGGAAAAAGTTTACCTCACATCTCGTCGAATTGATTCACAAATACCAATATTCTTTGTCCAATCTACTTCATAATTGTAGAATATAACTAAATCAGCAAGCTACTTGCATTGCGGATCTCAATTCATCCCAGTGTATAAAATAAAGGAAGAAAAAGAACAGTTAACAATAAGAATGAAGGAAAAAATCGATACTAAAGAAATGAAACAAGGTGGAATCAGAGTAACGAAGAAAAAGTATTGAAGTACCCGAGGAAAATGGGAAACCAATAGGGATGAACTCACAAATAGTTTAGGAAATTGTATAAACTCATAACTAGTTCAGGAAATCTTCGTCAAGTTTCAACTTAGGCGGCTACCTTGCCTTGACTTCAAAACCTAGTAAAAAGAATTACATCAAATTATAATTCACAAAATTCCATAGATAAAACATAGTAGACGTGGAGATTTGACTTTTGAAATCAAAGACTAGAAAATAGGAAAAGAGGAAGAATATGCTTCACTTAAACACTTCAAATTGTCCCACTTTGGAGATCCCAAAGATATGGTTTATGCTCCGGTCGCAAATCAACTATCTAAACCACTTAAAGTCCATGTAGCTCTTAATTAAAAGAAAATAAGTGGAACTACAAAGGAAAAGAACAATACAAACAATTAAAAATTAAAAGCAATCATGCATAGTGAAAATAAGAATATGAAGGTTTTATGGGCTCAGATATCCACATTAAGGTAGAATGATTGAAATTTTTGTGAGAACTTTAAAAAAATAAAATTAGTTTCACTATCATACAAATATATCAATGTGTGTGTAATAGCATAACAAGAAGAACTTGCAATAGCAAAGATGAGCGCTTCATTAAACATTATAAGTAACAACGAACACTAAAAATCAAGTACAGATCTTACTGGTCTTAATAATAAGTATGAATTGAAGGCCCAAGTATAACTCTATTTTATCAAATGACCATATTAACATTTACTGATAGTTTTCATTATTTTAAACAAACATATGCTTTACAATTTCGTAGTCAATTCCAAAGGTAATAACTATAATCATAAGTATCCTACAGCAAGACAATGTTGAGTTTCTAAATTCACTAATTCAAATATCTAAAGTAGTTTTAAGAAACCAATGCTAGAATGAAATACAGAAGCGTTAATAATTTTATCAAGTCCATCAATCTTTTGTCAACATATTTGTATCACATCCATAAAATGCTAAAAACTAATTTAGATAAAGAAACAGACAATTGATGAAACTAACGAACATATAAGTTATTTTCATTTATCCATTGAATTCATCTCAGAACGCTGCAATGAAAAATTAAGAAAGTGATCAAAATCAACTCCACAATAAATGATAAAAAACTTTCAAAGAATGCCATAAGAGATCATACAAATCAAACATAATAGCTAGAATGTGACAAATAAGCATGATAAGGGTAAATTAAGCTGTAGAGTTAGAAACAAAGAAATATAATAAAGAAAGTGCCCCAAAATATCATCAAGGCATCCTTAACCAATAATATCTAATAGCACGAACAAATGAATCATTATCATCCCAGTAGTAAGCATGAAAGGATAATTGAACTACTCCAATAAACCGTCGTTCGATATAATGGAAACTTGAATCTAACATTCATGTTGAAACAAATAGATAGTAAACAATAGAAACTCAAAAGAATCACTACCAATGCCTACAAGACAGAGGATTCAATATATGAAAATCCCAAAAACCTAAAGTTCACTACAGATAATGAAAATTTAATCAAAGGAAAGCAATCGAATAAATGTCAAAACTCAATAACACAAACTATGCATTATCATCCCAGTAATAAGCATTAAAGGATAATTGAACTACTCTAATAAACCATCATTCGATAGAATGGAAACTTGAATCCAACATTAATATTGAAACAAAGAGATAATAAACGATAGAAACTCAAAAGAACCACTACCAATGCTTACAAGACAGAGGATTCAATATATGAAAATCCTAAAAACCTAAAGTTCACTACAGATAATGAAAATTTAATCAAAGGAAAGCAATCGAATAAATGTCAAAACTTAATAACACAAACTATGCATTATCATACCAATAATAAGCATGAAAGGATAATTGAACTACTCCAATAAACCATCATTTGATATAATGGAAACTTGAATCCAACATTAATGCTGAAACAAAAAGATAATAAACAATAGAAACTCAAAAGAACCGCTACCAATGCTTACAAGATAGAGGATTCAATATATGAAAATCCCAAAAACCTAAAGTTCACTATAGATAATGAAAATTTAATCAAAGGAAAGCAATCAAATAAATGTCAAAACTCAATAACACAAACTATGCAGTAGTAGAAACAAGTTGAATCCCTCATTTCCAGCTTAACCTCCATTTGAAATGAACGAAAAACATAGAGGGTAGAAACTAATAAACCACTAATAGAATGAAAAATAAGAGAGATCCCACAGTTCAAAAAGTAGAAAAAATCCAAGATTCCATTAAATCAAGAAACCATTACAAAAAAAATCAACATATCTATTAATACCCCCACATACACCAACACATGAAAATGAAAACTCACCAATAAAACCCTAAAAAAGGAGAAAAAATGGAATCTTTCCCTCGCCGTTCTACCATCAATAGTATGCTTATCTTGAAGAACCCTATCGATTATAGAAGATCTAAAAACACAACAAAGCCAAAGCCTTTGGGTCTATCAGTGGTATTGTCTTTCATAACCACAGTTGAAGAACATCGTTGTACTAGGAGAAGTAGTCTTTGAGCTTATCCTCAGACATCTCCCAGGAAATCCCACCAATGATTTTTTTGGGTAATAATTTTAAAGGTTTTCTCCCTTGAACTCGGAAAGTAATAACAAAAATTGCTAACCCTACGTTTGGTTGCTGTCCCCATGAGTGGGGACAGAAGACGGGGATAGAAAAATTCTGTCCCCGACCTGTTTGCTTGCTGTCCCATAGAACCATCTTGATGCTCAATAAACAAGTCGTTGAGAAACAATTCAATTTTAAAAAGCATGTTTCTCGGT
>JANZXP010000195.1:13778767-13788923 GCA_027576715.1 Erythroxylum flavicans | reverse complement strand
ACTATTATGTTGAACTCCTATTTTATTGAATTGAATGCAATTGTCTTTGTTGATTGTTGTTTTTAATTGTCATCTTGCAACAAATCAAGAGAGTGAGTGAGATGAAATTCATGTAAGATTGTACAACGAGAGTTGGTGACCTATAGACTAGCAATCATCACATTAATTGAATAGTTGGAAAAGAGATCTTGACTAGTCAATTGATCACCGATAAGATAGTTTGATAACTAATTCAATCGGTAGAGTCATTGGGTAGGTTGAGAGATCATCCAATTAATTCCCGGTAATTTGGTTAGGGATAAATAATTACACCTTGAGAAAGGGTAATTAGTATATTTAAAAATCTAGGGTGAGACATAATTCAATCCATAAAATAGGAGGGAGATAAAATATGAAAAAAATAATCTCTAGTATTTAGATTCTTGAATTTAGATTTTCTGCAATTTCGGTATCGTCCATTGTTTACATTAGTCTTTTAATTTTTATTTAATTTTCCAAATTATTTGAATTTCATAATTTAGTTTCTTAAACAAAGTTGTGTCTAAATTAAGTGGTGTCTGGGCATCAATCCCTGTGGGATTGATATCCTCTCTTTTTACTACAAGTCACAACTCGTTCACTTGTAGTTTTTGAACGTAAAATAAGTAGATAGGTTTTACCATCAACAATCCCCTTGAAAATCCTCTATTCCTAACCTCTTGGCTTTCTCCAATGTAAGTATCTATAGTCGAAGAGGTGGTTGTGACTGTACAGGAAGTGCAGCAACCATCTGTTGTTTCATATAGTCCACAATAGTTTGGAAAAACTCTGACAAGTTAGGAACTGGTTAACTGACATGTGGTAGTACGGGCTGTGCTGGCTACCCCACCATGCCCTTATCGGTATCACTAATTGAGGCATGACTTTCACCCTCTCCCTCAGTGGCTCCCATAACGCCTGGTTCCATTCTTCAATCTACAATCGACAGAAAGGGTGGATCTATATTAGAGTCACAACATATTCTTATATAATCCTTCATTTGGCATGTACACAATTCACTTTTCCTTTATTTACTTAATTATAGACCCAAAACTACCTAAATCGAGCTTTGATACCACTAAATGTATCACCCCATACTTGATAATGGAATCAGAATACCAAGGGTTAACACAATCTTAAATACCTAAAATTTCAAATTTCAAAATTTTCTATTTAAAACCTTATTATTCTAGCAATTACTATTCACTTTATAAAAATTTTGATAGAGTTTCCTCTATATTTACTTAACACCTCCTGCAAGAAACTTCAATACACTTCTTATGCATGTTACTCAACCATCCATCACTATGTCAAACTCCTTGACAAAATAATTTACCTATTCTCCAATACATTTCATCTCATCTAAACTAAATTTCGTACATAACTTTCATATATAATTCACAATAAAATTATGTAAGATCCTTCACTTCTCATATGTCATAACTAACATCAAAATAAAATTTTATAGAACATCCACCTCCAAGTCTTTCAAGATCCTCTATATGACTCTAGTCTTGTAGTAGATCCACAGCTTTCTACTACTTCTCTTTAAATCCTATGCATAGAAAGAAAATCCACACGCTAAGCTATAGGCTTAATGGTGTTCAAGCAATTCCATTTCTCATTCAATTCAATTCATTCAACCATAACATGCATAACATATAATATTTTTCAAATATAAATATTTTCATTTATTTCTAAGCATAAATAGGCATTAAGTATCAATTTATGAAATACAAGCATGTATCTATTATAATAATTCATATTTAATTGCACAATGATCAATAAATTGTACAATCAACTACTACTTTCATTTGTAGTTCTTTAATCATTATTCATGCATTTATATATTTTTCTATAACTGTCCCAAGTAAAATCCAACAAAATTGCATCGCGAAGCTAGATAAGTGAGATTTTAAAAATATGGACTGAGTTCTCAGAACCATACGATCCATTTACATATCTATATCTTATGGGACCAAGCTCTCAGAGCCATATAGTCCATAAGACAAAATCAATTATCCTATACTGAAACAGAGCTCTCGCAGCCATACAGTTTGATAACATATATCATGACGCAGTACTACTAACTCCCTAATTGGCATGCCAACCTTATCACATTCCTCCAATTCCTATCTATTTTACTAGGGGCAATTCTAATTAGGTTCCATTAAAGTTTAATGATAAAAACTCATAATAGCCAATTCAAACCATTCCATATTCGACAAAAGTAAATGTTACTCCTTAAATTTTTTTCAATTATTGGTTTTAATTTAGTTCATAGAACATTCAAGACAAGTTCATCTTACCAATTAGTCAAAAATAATATGTATATCAAGTTTCTAAATTCAAACATAATGTATGCCAATTGGAAAAAATACAAACTATAAGTCCAAAATCTAAATTAATCACATATACTATTTCATTTACAATCTAATTAAATATTTTTAACAACAATTTCATAAACCCCAAATTTTATCTCAAGAACCCTAAATTACCTAATACACAAATTTTTAGGGAAAAATAAAATTGCAAGAACATATACCAAATTGATGTCCAAATCTTCAAATTAAGCTTCAATAAGCTTGAATTTCACCATCAATTCCTTATTCCTTCTCTCACTCTCTCTCCCCCTTCAATTCATCTTTTTTATCTTCATAATATTGCATAAAAATTCAATTTCATGCATTTAACTCATTAATGCATATAACTACACTAAAATCATGTACTAAAAACAACCAAAACTCTATTAACTTACCTTGTTGGTTTTTTGGTACTATTCATCAAGAACACCCATATACTTTTTCTTCATCTTTTTCACAACATTCTTGTTGATATGGCAAGTTTAAGGGACCTAGGTTGATGATTTAGTGTTTAATAGTTGATTCGGGGGTTAAAGATAGAAAAAAGTTAGCTTGAAAGTAGAAGAAAATGGAGAAAAAGAAGAGAGGGGTTGTTTTCAACAATCCTTTGTGAAGAACAGAGTGTTAGGTGGCAATTAATGCTATTAATCCCATTAAAAAAATAATACTCATTAATGCATATAAAAACAAATGTTAGTCTTTTCTTGTCCTTAATAAATAATACCTATTAAAAAATATCAACCCATTGTAAATAACTTAATTAATATCATTTATTTTCATTAATAATTTTAAGTTTGACTTTCACCCTTTTCTCGAGTCAAACTTGGACCACTAGTCAACTCTTGGTCAAACCACTGAAATAAACTTGTTTTGAACTCTAATTTGATCTTTTGGCTATCCTTTAATAATATTATCTGATGCCAAATAAGATAAAGTGCAGTTTGGGTCCCAGGTGTCACTATTCTCCTTGAGATACACTATTTATGACTTAAAAAGTATTATTCATGAAACTGAGATTTTGGAGAGTTACATTTCTTCCCCTTTAAAATAAAATTTCGCCATCAAAATTTACCTGTGTCAAATTGTCGTGGATAAGACTTTCTCATGGTTTCTTCTAGTTCCCATGTAGCTTCCTTGACCTCGTGGTTCGTCCATATTACTTTCACCAACAAAACTGTCTTGTTCCTTAGCTGTTTTGTATCTCTTGCTAGAATTTTCACTAGCTTCTATTCATAAATTAGATTTAGTTATATTTCAATATCTTCCAGTTTTATAATATGTGAGGGATCAGACCAATATCTCCTTAACATAGATACATGGGAAACATCATAAATCTTTTCCAGATCTTATGACAATGCTAATATGTAGGCTACTAGCCCTACACACTTAATGATCTCATATGGACCAATGAATATAGGGCTTAACTTACCCTTTTTAACAAATCGAAACACTTTCTTCCATGGTGAAGCTTTCAAGAGACCTTGTCACCCACAACATATTCAACTTCCTTTCTCTTCAAATCTGTATATGATTTTTGGCTACAAAAAGCAGGTTTCAACCTTTCCTTTATAATCTTCACCTTATCCTCGGTTTCCTTTATCAATTCTGGACCCACGATCTTAATTTCACTAAGTTTAATCTAATATAAGGGTGTTTTGCACTTTCTTCCATAAAAGGCCTCATATGATGCCATCTGTATGATTTCTTGATAACTATTATTGTATGCAAATTCAATCAATGGGAAGTGTTCATCCCAACTTCCTTTAAAATGAATAATGCAACTCCTAAGCATATCTTCTATCACTTGAATCACTCTTTCTGATTGTCCATCCATTTGAGATATAGTTGTTGCTCTACTTTTACTTATTTGAATGTAAGACACTTGGTAACATAATCTGCAATGTCTCTCTTCATACCTGACCACCAATATTGTGTCTTCAACTCTTAGTTCATTATAGTACTTCCTAAGTGCACAATATATGTACTACTATGGGTTTCCTTCATGATGTTCATTTTTAGCTCATCATCATTAGGGACATAGATTCTATCTTTGTAATACAAGTAGCCATCCTCTTTGATTGCATATTTCTATCTTTACCCTCTTGAATTTGTTTAAGAATGGCAACTAGCTTCTCATCTTGCTTCTATTCTTTCTTAACTTACTGTAACAAGTTTGGATTGAGCCTCAACTCAGATACAATGTCTTCATCATTAGCTACAGATAATTTAGCATTCATTGCTCTTAAAGCTGATAATGATTTCCTGCTAAAAGCATCAACTACTATATTTGCTTTGCCTAGATGATATTTAATGATGCAATCATAATCTTTAATCAACTCTATCCATCTTTTTGGCCTTAAGTTGAACTCTTTCTATGTAGGCAAATATTTAAGACTTTTGTGATTTGTGTAAATATAACATCTCTCCATTTAAGTAATGCCTCAAAATCTTCAAAGGAAAGACTATGGATGCTAACTCTAAATTATGGATCAGGTAGTTTCTTTCATAAGGATTAAGTTGCCTAGAAGCAGAAGCAACTACCTTTCCCTCTTATATAAATGTACATCCAAGCCCTTTATGTGAGGCATCACTGTAGATCATAAAGTCTTTCCAAGTACAAGTTGTGTAAGAATAGGTGCTTCATTTAATATGGCCTTTAGCTTCTTAAAGCTTTCTTGATAGCTATCATTCCATATGAATTTTTCATTCTTTTGAAGTAACTTGGTCAAAGGTGCTACGAGTATGGTGAATCCCTTAACAAATCTTCTATAGTATCCAGCCAAACCTAATAAACTTCTAATCTTTGTAGGCATTCCTAGGTAGCTTCCATTCTAGAATGGATTCTATCTTATTGGGTCATCTATAATCCTATATGTTGATATGACATAACCAAGGAAAGAAACTTCTTCAAGCAAAAATTCACATTTACTGAACTTGGCATAAAGTTGTTTATCCCTTAAAGTCTGCAAAATAATTCTCAAATGCTCATTATGCTCCTCTTGGTTCTTAGAATAAACTAAGATATTATCAATGAAGGCTAGCATAAATTGATCCAATTAAGGATGGAAATATGATTCATGAGATCTATAAAGGTTATATGAGCTTTTGTGAGTCCAAAAGGTATCACTAAAAATTCATAATGCCTATATCTTGTTTTAAAAGTTGTCTTAGGGACAGCTGCTTCCTTTACTCTCAACTAGTAATACCCCAATTTCAAATCAATCATAGAGAAAACACCTGCACCTTTAAGTTGATAAAAAGGTCATCTATTTTAGGCAGTAGATATTTATTCTTCACAGTCACTTTATTCAATTATCTATAATCCATGCAGAGCCTAAAAGATCTATCTTTCTTCTTGAAAAATAACAGAGGTGTACCCCAAGGAGACACACTAGGCGTATAAAACCTTGCTTCAATTATATAAGTTCTATGGGTGCCATTCGATATGGTGCAATGGAAATTAGTGCTATACTAGGTATCACATTAATAGAAAATTCAATTTCTCTTTTTGTTGGTAACCCTAGCAACTCCTCAAGAAATACATCTTGGAAGTCACATATAGTTGGTATATCTTGAATTTTAGGATCATCCTTTCTAACTTCAAGAACATAAGTTAAATAGGCTACACACCTTTCTAATAAGCCTTTTTGCTACTGTCGCTAATATAACATTGGAGAGAAATTTTAACCCTTTTCCAATAACTATGATCTCATCAATATCATGTTTTAAGAGTGATTCTTTTAATATGACAATCTACCATTGCATGATGTCTAAATAGTCAGTCTATACTAAGGATCACATCAAATTCATGGAAAGGTAGTTCAATTAAATCACCAGGAAATTCATAAGCTTGTATTCTTAAAGGACAATTCTTGTTCACCCTATTTACCACCACACTATAACCCAAAGGATTTGTAACTAGAATATCATGTTTAAAAGTGTCAACATGTAACCCCATATTTTCAGGCAATGGCATACAATATAAGAATGTGTAGATCCTGGGTCTATTAATGCTTGAACAAAAATGTCAAAGATAGTAAAAGTACTCACAATCATATCTAGGGCATCTTGGTTATAACAAGCTCACATATCATATACACGAGCTAGAGTATGGGTATTAGGTCCATCAACTGTCTCTGATGTAGCCCTCTGACCACTAACACCAGAACTAGCTCCAGCACTTCTTCCTCTACCCCTCAGAGTCCTATACTATAAAAAACAATATATTTGAACCCCAAATTGAGGGATCCTAGGTTCAAACATAACATTTAACAATAGGGTTCAATCCAAATTTGACAAACTAGCATTTCATTATTTTATATGGGTCCCATATTGTCCAACTAGCAATATGGGCCCACAAATATGCATATGCTCGATTAATTTCTTTATCAAATTTCCAACAAATTCTCATAGGACATGTACACCTTCTATTACAGTGCAAATGAAAGTGTTGGGGCAATAACTATTGTCTATGAAACTTCTATCCTTAAGCATCTGACTATACAAGGATGCAAGGGAAGATCTAAAGGTTGAACATATAACAATTAGGCATTTGTAGCTTGTAATAAAAGGGAATGAAAAGCTTAACACCCTAATCAAAGGAACCATTATAGGTGGTGGGATTATCCCATACATTCATAAGTAACTCATTAACAATCCCTAAAAGTATTATTTTAAATGTCAATTTTTCCATTTGCTTCATTTGTACCTTGGATTAATGAAAATTGTAAGAAAGAACTTAAAATGTTTGAACTCATCTTCTAGTAATCACCGATCAATGATAAAATATGAATTAATCAACCATATAATATGAATTAATATTAATCAACCATATAATTATATGAATTAATCTTTTTTCCATCTAGAGGTGATAATCGTTTTTTTTCACATCGAGTTGTTCATAGTAGTAACACCAACTAATTAAGCTATTGAGTAATTCCTTTTAAAAACTATATTTAAATAGTGAAGGTATGCATTTTGTTTCCTAAGATCTGCATTAACTATTATGACTTACATTAAAGATGTTTATTATTGTTGATTGTAAGAATGTGTATCCCCAAAAAGAGATGAATAAGGATAGTTATTCAATCAACACCACTGACTTTCATAAGAGTAATAAAGATAAGTGAAGATTTTCATAGAGACAGAGACGAACAATTAACACGAAAAATGACAAATAGAGATAGATATAGAGAGAAAGCCACTAAACAAGGAGAGATGAAGGTGGGGAAACGATATAGAGATAAAATAAGTAAAATTGGAAATGATTTAGGGATTAGAACAATCCCTTAGTCCAGTTGGGCATATGGACAAGATTAACAGGCCTATGTTGCCAATTAGAATGCTTAACTGACAATGTGAGATTTATAAAAACTAATAAAAATATCATGTCAAAATTTGATAGAATATAGATAGAATTCTAAGGTTACTTCAATTTAGAGTTTAAGCATAACACTTTTATAATGTTAAAGTTCTTTTTAAATATTAATAGACATTTGGGTGTAAGTTAAACGGAAAAAATAAACTAGATCATAATATTTTCACTATAATACAAGTTAATCCTTAACATTTTAAAGCGTTCAAAAAATAAATAATAATATTTACAAAATATTTAAAATAAACCTAAATGGATAAAAAATTAAACAGAGTTAAGTCTCTATTTATTATATGTCATCTCAGTATTAATATATTACATTTTTATATTTTTGATTTTAACACGTGAGCCTTACTGTAGCATCCACATGGTATAGTAGGACCCATGTGTCAGATTAACGTTAATTTTATTTTTATTTTAAATTCGTAATTGAAACTTATAAACTAATATAATTATAAATAATTATAATTAACTAATTAATTTAATTAAAATTAGACTAAAAAATTCTTAAAATTCTTAATATCAAAACAACCAAAACAAACATATTCCTAATTTTTACAATTCCCCACCATCTCATAATAATCCTAATCAAACTTTTAGTAAACCTTATTTTTAATTTCTCATAATGTCGACGATCATCTGAAACTTACAATCTTCTCCTTCATATGAGAGATATCCTTGGCATCTTCTCTTTAATCGATTATGAACTGTTTATAGCTTCAAGCTTAATGTTTTCTTTTGTATTTCTATTGTATTAGTGGTTGGCATGATTTGTTTATAGCTTCAAGCTTAGCATATTCTCCTATGTTTTTACTGTTTATTTTTATAGCTTAGAGACAAAACTTGGTAAGTCCTTACTGTCTATCTATAGTTGTGTTAAATTCAACATGAATATGGACCCTACTATATATGGTGTGTATACTTTGTGCTTGGATAAGACCTGGTCCCAAGCATTTAAATATATTTTGTTTGTGATTGATATATATTAAAGGTCAGTTTATACTTCATATATGTTCTAGAATTCCTTTAAATATTTGGCCCTTACTATTTAAATATTATCCTTTCTATGTTTGCTTGAGTTCTAAAATTCTAATGATGAACAAAAGGTGATCTTGTATAACACAAAATTCTCTTGCCATTTTTTATCATATAAATGATAGAATTAGAAAATTTTTGACATTTTGGTTTTCACCTATTTTTATGGTAATGCCTTAATTAATTTAGAGACTATTAACAAAATGATTTTAATGATCTATTGCATGCATTTTTTTATGGGTATAGATCAAAAATTAGTTTTAGAAATATAACTCAATTGCTTAAATTACTAAGCAAAACAAGAATTGTATGTTTTCGAAGCATAAGGATTATATGACCATTTTATGCTAGCTTTATTGTTAAATGAGAAGTAGATCAAATGACATTTAATTTGTCAATTATGGTAGTATACAATTTTTCCTAATTGTTGTAGTGTACAAGTTATATATAGATGGAACATGCTTTAATATTAAGAATTCATATCATAAACTTACATACATTTGTTGTTCTCTAATTACTATAAATAGGTTTCTAATGACTCAATATGGAGGAGTAAGGTTGTTTTATGGTGGGAACTTATATATCAGAACCTTAGATCAAATATGTTAATAGGGATATTGCTATCTTTGAAAATGTTGACCTTAGTTATATCAATTATAGGCAAATATAGGACATAAGGAAGGATTTAAGATATTGTAATATACGGTACAAAGCTTTGACTTCAGTGAGTCATTCAAACTTATTGATTCAAATATTAGGCTTATAAACCTTATGAAAATATATGGAATGGTTGACGTGTATGTCACCCATAAGTTAGATACACCAATCCTTGCACCTAATATATTACATATAACTAGAGGAGAGGAGCTCAATGAGGAGCATGGAGAGAGTGATGGTGAACAAAAAAGAAATGGTGCTAGAGTGGATTATGTTACTGAAGATGTGGACGTATAAGTTGATGAACAAATTGTGGAGAAGGGCGATGAATAAGTTAATGACCAGAATGATGAACAAGTAGGTAATGCACAAGTTTATTTTCAAGTAGAAATTTCAAATGATCATCAACCAATTGAAATTTATTTGACAGTTTATGGTAGTTTTATTAGGAGTGATGAATATCTAAGTGAAGACGAGTCAAGCGAAGCATTCCAAAGACTAAGTAGAAGTATTAGGCATAATCCTACTAGTAAGGTACTATAGTAGAGATTAAGTGTAACACCCCATTACCCTAGGGTACGCACCGGGACGCCCGTAGGTCATTCCAATACATATCCTAAAATAAGGGAGCGCTACGTGCGATCACTATAGAACTCCACATGGCATCACATACATTTAAATAATAAAACCAGTAATTGGAAATCACAAG
>JANZXP010000195.1:13758659-13778667 GCA_027576715.1 Erythroxylum flavicans | reverse complement strand
GAATGCATGAATATGTCAAAAACACTTTAAATAATTCTAACCCGATCCAAAATGACCAAAATGCCCTTTCCATAAGTGAGGGGATGTTACATTAAGAATGGAGTTTTATAATGCAAAAGAATTCAAATATGTTATTTTGGATTATGCAATTCAAACAAGATATAATGTTAAGTTAAAAAAGAGTGAAAGCAACAGGATCGAGTTTGGGTATATTAAGGAATGTCCGTAAGAGTTGTATGCTACATATGACAAGAATGAAAGGTATTCCAAAGTGAAGACATACAAACCTAATAATATTTGTTTCATAACTAACAAACCAAAGCATGTTATTGTTAAGTTTTTAATGAGGCATTTTAAAGATAAAATTCTTTATAAGCCTATTATTTAAAAAAAAAGGTTGAAGAATATAGAACGAAGCTAAACATATTTTTTCAATTCAATCATGTGTAAAGCAGTAAAAAGGAGACCAAGAAAAGACAAGGCAATAAGTTTTTAGGAGACCGAGAAAAGAGAGGGCAATAAGTTTTGTTAATGAATATGCTAATCTATATGGATATATATATGAGTTGAAGTTAAGTAATCCTGACTCAATAATGGACTTATAACTAGTAAGGAATGAAGAGACGTATTTGCTAAATGTAATGAATATTATATTCTAAGCCAAAAAAAGTAATAGTAACAACATCATTTCATATTCCATTTTATTTTGTTTTAATTCAAAAGTTTATACATTTGCTTTGATGTCATAAAAAGAGGATGAACATATTTGAGACTTATTTTTAGGACAGGTACTTGATTTCTAAAGATAGAGTTTAAAGGATAATTACTGAGTGCAATAGAGAGGGATGGGGATAGAAGGATGTATCCATTGGCATTGACTGTTGTGGAGGTAGAGAACACACATTTATTGAGTTGGTTTATGAATCTGCTAACGTATGATTTGGAATTGGATGATGGTCAACGAATTACGATCATCTATAATATACTAGTAAAAGGAAGTTAGGATATGTTGATCCATATATATTCAAGTTGTCATTTGAACCATGGGATTTAAGGTTTAAAAGATAATCTAACATTACTTCACAATAGATATAAGATGAAGCAAACAAGAGGAGAGCATTATTAGCACAATCATTAAAAGACTAAGTTTCACATTCAAGTGCAAATGAAGGAAGTAATGTGGCACAAAATCAACCCCTTAAAAACTTCCATTTATGTTATTGCTATAACTTTTGGATGGATGTGTCGTTGGCATAATTTTTAGATTGATATATTGTTGGCATAACTTTTGGACTGATGTATTGTTGGCATTTTCTTTTAGATGGTTGTGTTGTTGGCATAACTTTTGGCTACATGTATATAAGTTTATGACTTTTGTATATGAATTTCAAATATATTACCAATATTTATGTGTTTTGTCACTTTTGATCAATGAATTCAAAATATATTACTATTATGAATAAATAATATTATAAGTATCATATAATAAATGACAGGGAATCATTACATTCGGTATGTAACTACAATATATAGTTTAGTAAAAATTTAAATGCATAATTTTTACATTCACTAAAAGTCAAATTTGAAATTCAACACTGCAATTTAATTTCATTTCTCTAGAACAACATATTTGAAAATAACATCCACTATATACAAAACAAATCCTATTACAATACTTATCACCATAAATTTCAACTCTTTTTTCTCTTTTGTTAAAAAATTAATGTCTTACTTTATGAACTTTATCTGCTCTTCAATTTCTTTACTTGTATTTATTTTAGTAGTGCTTGCTTCGAGCGTCTTCTTCAACATACATGTTTTTAACCTTAATTTATGAATGACTTCAAGAGCCCTCTTAATAAATTCTTCATCCTACCACTTAAAAAAATCACAGCTCCTAACCTCAAACAAAAAGTAATTCATAATTTAAACATTACACACAAGATTTTTAAAACTTATTACAAATAAAAACTCACTAGATAATTATGCCATCCATAAAATCTGCTCTTTAGATTATGGTCATTTTATAAAGTTCTTAGTGAAACATTTAACCTATAATAGAAAACAAAATTGTGAACATTTAACATTAATATTGTATCAGTATATGAAAGGGATTTCATAACTTTACAAGTCACTACAATTATCGCACATATAATATTATATAGTTCTAATCTATAAGATTTAATCACATGATGCTACTATTATCAATCAGTTTTATAAGTAACATAAGTATACTTTTCAATATTTTGGAATGAAAAATGAATATTACAAAAGGAAAGCAATATTTCCAGTAATGGTACAAGATATTTTAAAATCAAAAGTCTGAAGAACTATAAGAAGGTCAAAGCTTAAACAAAAAGAACACAAATGTTTAAATGAAGGCATCATCAAGCAAAAGTATACCTTTAAATACTGCAGTGTATTTGTAAGAATACTTCTACAAAATTTCGTAATTAAAACAAATTAAAAATCTTATGTTTGCCCCTACATCCATTCCTATGAAACCCAAATAAACAACATAGTTTAATAGTATTAAACATAGACTTTCTATTTTGATATACCAAAAGTATGCATAAAAATTTTAATGTGGAACTATTGGTTAATACAAGAATAAAAATTGCATAATTATCTCAAACTACTTATGTCTCACCAATTTTATTCATTCATGACTTTGTTTTAATTTCCGTATCTAAAGCACACTCATTGTTGTATGGTACAATGATTTCTCACATAGGTATCATCTTAACAAGTTGAACGATAGTAGCATGTGATGCTTATAATCTTTATCTAAAACAAACTATAGTAGATGACTGTACAAGATGTCTCATCTATATATGCCCATATAATGGATCACATTCAATTTAGACATTTGCATCATAGAAATGGAGAGTATAAGAAAAAATAATTCTATAATTCATCTTCTCATTCTCTTATCAAAGACATGTTAATTAATAGGAAATGGGTGTACATTTGCAAGGTGTTCTCGCAAAGCAAATTATTTAATTAGTATCAATGATGAGTAGAGCATTCTTAATTTTCTTATATGTATCAAAAGGATTTTTAGTAGTTTATTATAAGAAAAGGAAATTAAAGAAACCTTATAATCAATTCTGTATCTCAAGAACTAGGCGATCCATGTAAATGTATATGGTTATATGATCAAACAATTTACAAAGTATAAGAACTTATTCCAAACACCAATCAAATATGAATGTCAAAACTAATCACCGAAATAATGAAGCTAGCCTATAGATAGGCATCATCGATAAAGGGGAGTTCTCTCATGTCGACAAAGGAAAGCACTTCACCATTGATGAAGGAGAAGATGCCAAGGAAAAATCTCACGGGAGAAGACGATGTTGTCTCCACACTATAAAGATAGACAATAGAAATGTGGGAGAAAATCTCAAGCTTGAAGGTATAAACAAATCACACCAACCACCAATGCAACAGTCAGGGTTGTCCCGTGAAAAAGAAAACTCCCAGCTTGAAATGCCCAATGATATGTCTCGTATGAACAAGAAGATGATAATCTTTTAGAAATTTGGTTAGGATTGTTAAGAGATGACGGGGGAATTGAACACATATATTGGGAATTATTAAATGGTTTGTCAATTTTTAGTGAATTTAAGTTAATGTGATTACAATTAAGTCACTTAGAGTTAATTGAAATTAAATTAATTAAATTTATTTTTATTAAGACTTTAAATTTAAAAACTAATAAAAAACTAACTTAAATATAACACGTGAACTCCTCTATAATATGTGTCATCCACGCGGCACAATAGGGTGTCTGGTCAGTGATAGTGATTCCTTTTTCTTCAAATTGCTCGAATATTGGCCAGTCATTCATGTCTCTGACTCAGACCATGAATGCTTAATAGGCCACGGATTACCAAACCACCTTGTCTCATTTATTTGGGCTTTTTGGGTAAGACGTGCACTGGTGTAGGAATCTTCACCATCTCCTCAACTCTTAAGCCCGGACCACTAGAAACATCATATGAGGAGAGGTCCAATCACTCACAAAAAGGATTGATTTTCCTCTTCTAATTCGACAGCACAATACTTTCTTTCGTACTTACAAACTTGAGCAATGGCCTTTGACGGCAAATACCAAAACCAATGGGTGAAAGCAGAAAATAATATTTAAGGGACAACTTCTTTCAAAGCTACGTGCACGTGGAGATCTGGATTGCTTTGCTCAGGATATATATATTGCCACAGTGAACGAGTGAATCACGTGGTCAAATCAGAGTCTAATAATAATTTCTCTACATGCATGTGAAGTTTGTAAGATTGAAAATTTAAGACATTATTTTATAGATAAACTCTTTTATTGATGCTACTAATGCATTTAAAGATTTGACTTCGTAATTTGTTCTTATTGCTAATTCTTGGCATCCAAGTTCCAATTACTTGGGTTTTTACCTAATTTGCTTTAAAGTGATTTTTATAAATTTTGAAAACTGAAAAAAATTGATAACAAAAATAGAGAACCAAAAAATTATATTTAATAAAAAAGGTGCATTGAAATCTACCCAAGTCCTGTACAACTGAGTTTTAGATTTAAATCTAGAAGTTACAGTATAACGATATTCACTAATTAAGTTCCATATGAGCAAGTTTAGGATGTACATCTAGAATCAATCAATCTATTCCTTGGTACGAGAACTCATGTGTCACACTAGATTCATTCAAACACGACATTACAGTAAAAGATTCCTCACTTACCTGTTCCGTGTTCATACATAGCAGGTCCAACCTGTTGTCTATTTCCGCATTGCGTTGCAATTTATAAGGTGCAGTACTAAGCATCAAAAAGGATCAACTCCTGACCTCACACGTCTCCTTAGAGCGTGGTGCATAACACATATCTGCCTCACCGAATGAGCATCTTTGCTCTCGATTCCCAGCATCTTATGATCCGGTCCCACTTCCCACTTGTTCCATCGCACGGCTAACGTTCTCTCACGCCTGCCCATAAATTTAGTCATTTTGGTCTCCTCGTTACTCACAGCACGAACTCACAAAAGCCGCGTATATAACATCTCCTCAAAACGTTTGGCTGTAAATCATGAAGGTCTTCGATTCTCCTCTCGACGTTTTGGCTTTCGATTACGCGAGTCTGGGAATTCTTACTGTTTTCAGTAACCTTTGGACTTGGGTGGCTGTTTTTACCGCCGGCGTTAGCTTCTGGAGGATCCGAGCCACCGTGAAGCATGAACAGCCATTTCCGGCCTCCATTGACAGCGTCGCCGATGGGTCTCGACCGATTCCTGAAGTGTCACTCATGGACCCAGTAAAGGCGCCGAAGACAGCAACAGTTACGTCTCAAGCAGTTTTCGAAGATAATGATGGTGTGACTAAAGGGAAGTTCGTAGCATATTTCGAAGCTGATAAGGGAAGAGATGGTAATGTCGAGTATGGTGGCGAGACGACCATTGTCAGAGGTCGCAATTGTTACGTTGTTTCCGATGATAGACACAGTGAAGAGTGGTGGGAAGATTGGGGCGGACTATTGGTGGTGAAAATGGGTGATAGGAGTTGGTACAAGTATCAGGACCTGACGGCGATTAGCGGTAACGTCGTTAGGCTGTGGGACGCAGTTAGGAGATGAAAGTACATCTCAACCTCTCTCGGTAATTAGGAGGCGTTTTTTTGGAGGGGTTAACGTAAAATTTTAAGCTTAGAGCCGATCTTTTATGTAAATGTTGATGTAATTATGTTGTTAGGTTAAAAGGACAAAACAAGTGAAACCATTACAAGTACGACTTATAATGGTTTGTCTCAAACATCTCTAAGTTTCTACTTATATGACTTGAAATTTGAATCTCATGTTATGGAAAACTTGAGGCATTAATTAGAGCCGTGTAGCTTTAGAACTGTTTGCAGTTCAATTCTTTCACGTTGAAAACGTTAATTGCAAGGTTTAGAGTTGGGATTGAGATCGGATTCTTAGCGTAAATTACTAAAATTACTCCTGCTTATGTATTATCTACAATTACACTAATGGATTGTACTCAATTTATGGTCCACAATTTAAAATCTTGATCAATCGCAAGACATACTACGACAAAACTTCGTACATGCGAAAGTAGTAGGTTGGACAAACAGCATTGAAGAGCATGGCGAGTAATAGAAGACACGCTAAGTATATATAGCAACCAGAAGGCATTGTAGTTGAGAGAAAGGGTCCAATGCTTACGGAAGCAGAAACTGGACTCTGGAACTGGTGGTTGAGAAAAGACAACTATGAAATCTTTATTTAATATGATTTCTGAGATCATTGCTGATTTTGATATAAAATATCGTCAGCTGATGATTAGAAGCATATTCTGTCCAACTATGAATCCTTGGGTCATATTCATTCCTAGAAGCAAACAGGTAGTTGGAGTGATACTATCCTGTTCTCAATACTCCAATCCACTCCATGTTTCTAAATTATATTACTAATTGAACCAACTATTCACATACAACTAACTGTATTTGTGATGATATAATTAATAAGATGTCGTCTTTAGATGCCTCAATTAATATCTCTGAGAAATCCTAAGACCTTTAAACTGCTCAGCTTATAACTAAATTCTTTTTAGCTTCACTTTACGAATTCACGCGTGTGGCACCTCATGCAAAACTTCTCACATGTACGATATCATTAGCTCGCACTAGCTAGGAGGATTCCCAAAGTCCCTAACTGCAATTAGGATGATTAAAAGAATCAACTTTGGAAATGTTGGAAACGAAGTAGACCAAATACTAAAAAAATCAAACAACAATACATATTGATAAAAACAAAGTTACACACTCTTCAGTTGCACCTCTTTGCTTTTCTCTTTGTTTTTCTTCTATTTTTCTCTGTTTTTTCTCTCTTACAAACATTATACATGCAAGGGCATTTTTTAAGTGTGAATGTCAGTCTATTCACCGACTTAGACAGCTAATAAACAACTACAAAGTAGCTAGCTATAATAAATGAATTTGAAAGCTAACAAAGTACAAGAAAAGAGTCGTGTGACTAGAAGAACCCATAAGAGCTCTGTAAGAGTTTTTCTTCTAACACTCTTCCTTAAACCTGACTTTGCATGCCAAGCTTTTCTTTGAGTTTGTGAAAGACATCGGTCTTCAAAGGCTTTCTAAAAATATCCGCAAGTGGATATTCGGTTATGTAATAAATTAACTTTACACTTTTGTCTTTCACTTGCTCTCGAATAAAATGATATTCCATGTCTATATGTTTGCTTCGACTATGTGGCATTGGATTTTCGCAAATGATATAGTAATCGGGTTGTTAGTTGCATGCAAGTTTTAATTACTAACTCTTGATAATCCGTAAGCACACGGTTCGTTAGCGTAATACCAAAGGTGTCGATCTCACGAGGAGGGAGTTAATCTAATCCTAAAATTTAAGGCCAGAAATAATAACAGAAATTCAAATTGCACCAAACTAATATCAGAACTTAATTCAATCAAACAAATTAAGAATCAAACATGAAATCCTAATTACTAAGCAATTGCAACATGACCAAGAATCAACCATTAATCCTAAACTCTAATCAGATTATGAAGGTTGCAATATCTTAATTTACAACCTATCCAAAACCCTAATTAGTTATGAAGTTCTCTAATAAACTATCAGAAACCTATGTAAGATCTCTCTTCGCACAATTTCTCAATCTAATTCAATTCTAATTCTATTAAATCACCTAACTCATTTGTCCAATTAATCGTTTTTCATTCAATTCACCCTCTTAATTTATTATCGAATCATGCAATCACAGAATTAAGCACAATAATTCCAATAAACACATCAACAATTAGATTTCATTAATTCAAGAGTAAAATTAAGAAGATGAGTTTATAACATCCTCAACATTCTGAATCCTATCATCAACTATTCAATCCAATTCCATATAATAATAAAATCAAAATTAAATAAGAAATACAATCTAAATGGATGATGGGAGGCAGCGACATCAAGAATCCTCCTGATCTGGGAAGTAAGTCGAGTCAGCTTCTTCTCCTCTTTTGTCTTCCTTCTTCTCTTCCTCTATCTTTTGATGATTTCTCTCTAGGGTTTCTCAAGATGCTGATGCAAAAGCTCCCCTTTGCCCCTTTTCTTGTTCTTTAAATATCCTTTTGTGTTTTGAGCAGTGTTGGATTTTTCCGGGGTACGAAAGGTCAAAAAAATCTCTTAAAACTTAACGTTCTTAAGTGTCTACGCGTCTGCCCGATGCAGGCCACGATCGTAGGCCATTCCTGGGCTCCTGTCACGAATGTGGCATGCAAGCCACGATCATGGGCCAAATATGATGCTTCTGTCACAATCGTGGCCTGACATGCCACGATCATGGGCCATTATTTTGGCCCAAATGTCTCCGAAACTTCTTCGTTCTTCGATATTGACCCTGAAACATTAGCAAACGCATCAAGGTACCTTAAAAACATAATATTTAAGCTTAAAGACTTGTACTAACCCATAAAATACTTAAAACATAAATAATTTACAAACTAACACACTTTTAACCTAAACACATATTAAATAATTAGAATAACAACTAAACACATATTAAACTATGCCCTAAAACACGATGTAATTTACACTTATCAACATCCCTACACTTAAACTTTTGCTTATCCTTAAGCAAACAAAACAAAAACAATACAACATCGCAAAGCACACAATGCAGTAATGAGAAAATGACTTCAACTTCAAGAAATAAATTTAACTTTAAACACAATCATTCAAGTTATTCCAAATCATTAATATGCAAAATGTACATCTGGGAGCTTTGGACTAAATATACATATTAATCAAGACCCAAATGTCAGGTTATTCACCATTTTCAATTGTACACACACATTAATAATTATTTGGTCATTCAAACTCTGTAACTACTCCTAAGTATGTTTTCGTGAAAAGTCAAGCTATTGACAAGTTCGGTAAGTTTTTATTAGAAAGCATTTTTAATTTTTAATTTTTTATTACTTTTGTGGACATGGACCTAGTCTTTTTACACAGAGGCAAACATTAGTGATGAATGTCGATCTGGTTACTTAACTAAGTCATGTTTTTGTTAAGTTACTTGGTTGGAATGCCATTACAGCCTTTTGACGCGAAGGCACACATTTGTGATGCGTGTCGATTTGGTTACTTAGCTACATCACGTTCTTAACTAGCTACTAGCTCTATTCATAACTCAAAGACCAGCGGAATAGTCAACTATTTAAAAATTAGCAAACATTTTTTTAATGTCTACCTTGTTGCTTTAGCAATTTGTTTCCATGAAAAAATAATAGCAAAGCTACTTTAATCAAAAGACCTAAAATTATAAATGAATGTGACAATTTAGAGGGTGACAAACTAACACTAAATCTTAATTAACCTGCATATTTTAGCCAAAGAGCCTAAATCACTAATTTTACGAGCTAATGATTCCTCATAACCTAATAGATTATGTTTAAAATTAAATCGATTTCAATCCATTTAAGCCATCGACACATTCACACAATTCACAATATGTAACCTAACAAACTATCATACAATATGCAAAATTCACACTCAAAACAAAACACATAACCCTCCCTACACTTGAACAAGAAATTTTCCTTAATGTGAGAAGGAGATAAACAAATACATAAGGAGGAGTGAAATAATATACAGAAGGAAAAAGAACAAAATAATAACAAAAATGAAAAAAAAGGGTTAGAACACGGAACCATCATGGTGACTGAGGTGGTGATGTGTTAGAGGCAGAGACCAAATGCGCTTGATGCCGAGCTGACTTTCCTATCTTATAATTGATTCAGAGAGAGTAAGAGATTTAGTAGGGCAATGCATTCCAAATCATTGATATTTATTTATGTAAATTAAATAACTTTAATCGCATAACAATTTAAATCTACCCTAAACATGCTAATTTATGGTCATTAGCTTGACCTTGTATCATTGAAAACTCAGTTGAGATCAATTATGAGCGGCCTGCTTCCACCCTTTTTGTTCAACACCAGTTTTGTAGCCTATAAGTAAGTTACAAATTGAAAAACGATCAGAAGGACAATATTGATAAAATTATGAAAACCAATTAAGCTCAGTAATGTCCTTTTTTTTCGAGTGAACTATCAACAAAACAAGGAATAACAAAACTCCCTGAATCTTCCAGAGAGTCTAATAGTTTACTAAGTAAAAGGGTGAGTTGTTCTCTTCTTGGTTCTTCCTCATTTGCCCTCATCTCCTCTTCTTCTTTAGTCTCTTGAATAGAGACTTCCATAGCTTTTTCAAATTTAATGCCTGTTGTCATCTGTTCTTCATCCTCTCGTTCCTTTAAAGATTCGAACACAACATTTTTTCTGTATGAGTTTCCCTCCTTTGGATTCTTTAATACATCATTCATATTGAATGTCACTTGATCATCACTAATCTGAATGATGAGGTTCTCTTTATGGACACCAACCCAAGTTTTTGGATGGTCAAGCATGGTATACTAAGATCTAAGGAATAATAGGAAGACTTGTCATTCTTTTCTTCATCCTCTTTCTTTGTCTCTTGGTCTTCTACAAGATAGGGTTCAGCATGGTCTTCCACTAGTTCTTTTTGTTCTTCCCTATTTCTAAGGGTGATAGCCTCATATTGCTCTCGCTGATATAATTCTATATTGCTTAGAGAGTCTTCCACACTTCTCTTATAAAATTCACAGGAAAGTTGTCTTACTTGAATCTCCAGGTTGTGAATAGAAGCGACATGATTTTTCATTACATGATCAAATTACTCTTCTAGTCTCTTCTGGTTCTTTTCCATATCTGTTAGCTTATCCATGATTTTTTCTAATTTGGAATCTCATGAACTGGACTCATCTTGCTGAAATTCAAATAGGTCTTGATGTCCCATGTGAGTACTTGCATTATTGGACTAATAGAAATCTGGATGATTCTGCCACCCCAAAGTGTACTGGTTCATATAAGGATGACGATTTCCCAAACTAAATTGGGGCTCATTGAAATCTACAACAGCCCTTTGCTCCCTATAATATACATTCTCCGTGATAGTTCTTTTTATCTCTTCTTAGTGTTCACTTCTTGAGATTCCCCATTATTGTTTGGTGATATCCAAGTTGATGTGTTATTTACTTTAAGCCTAGTTTTTTTTTTACAAAAGAAGGTGAAAAATCCTTTGACTACAAGAATCAAACTAATCGCCTCCTTGGAAACAGCGCCAAAAACTTGATTAGTTATGTGTAAGTTTTAATTATTAACCCTCGATAATCTGTAAGCGCACGATTCGTTAGCGTAGTATCAAAGGTGTCAATTCTATGAGGAGGGAGTTAATTTAATCCTAAAATCTAAGGTCAAAAATAATAACAGAAATTTAAATTGCCCGAAACTAATACGAGAACTTAATTCAATCAAACAAATTAAGAATCGAACACGAAATACTAATTACTAAGCAATTGTAACACACCTAAGAATCAACGGAAAGAAATTACCAATTGAGAGAAAGAGAATTTTACTTATCCTTAATGCTAACCTAACTGATTATGAATTATTAGATTGTTAGTTCTAGATTATCCTAGGGTTAATTACTCTCTTTAAAGTTATAACAATTAACCCTAATCAAATTATGGAGGTTGCAACTTTTCATTTCATAACCTATCTAAAACTGTAATTAGTTTTGAAGTTCTCTAATAAACTATCGGAAAATCATGCAAGATCTCTCTTTACATAATATCTCGACCTGATTCAATTTTTCCTCTATTAAATTACCTAACTCTCGTTAGTCCAATTTAATGATTTTTCATTTGATTCACCCCCTCAGTTTATTATCGAATTATGCAATCGCAGAATTAAACCATAATAAATCCAATAAACACATAAACAATTAGATTTCATTACTTCAAGAGTAAAATTTTGAAGGTAAGTTTAAAACATCTTTAACATTCTAGATCCTATCATCAACTATTCAATCTAATTTTCTACAATAATAAAACTAGAATTAAATAGGAAATACAATTTAAATGGATGATGGGAGTTGTGACATCGAGAAACCTCCTGATATGAGAAGTACGTCGAGTCAATATCTTCTCCTCTTCTTTCCTACTTTTTCTATCTCTTGATGATTTCTCTCTAGTGTTTCTCAAGGTGGCTGATGGAAAAGCTCCCCTCTACCTCTTTTCTTGTTCTTTAAATAACCTCTTGTGTTCTGAGTAGCCCTGGGATTTTTCTAGGGTCCTAAAGGTCCAAACAATCACTCAAAACTTGACGTTCTTAAGTGTCTGCGTGTTTGCCCGACACAGGCCACGATCGTGGGCCATTTCTTAGGCCAAGCCATGATTGTGGGCTAAATTTGATGCTTCTACCTTGTTTCGGCCTGAATGTCTTCGAAACATCTCCGTTTTTTGATGTTGACCCTAAAATACTAGCAAACACATCAAGGTACCTCAAAAATATAATATTTAAGCTCAAAGACTTATATTAACCTATAAAACACTTAAAAATAAATAATTAACAAACTAACTATAACATCCCATTATCCCATATTAAGGGTTAGGACCCTAGAATACGATACATGAGAGATTAATGAGAAGTTAGAAAGTGTACTTCATGTTCATGCATAATATGACATACACACACATGTGAATATTAATGTTTGCACATTTAAAATGATCATACATGCATTCATTGACATTTTTCGGATATAATTTATTTATAAATGTGATTTTCGATATGAATTGTGGTTTATATGTATTGAAAATTGAATTGGTGTGTATAGGTATTGATTTAGAAATTTTGGTGAAATTTAGAAAATTCCTGAATTTTTGGGTAAATTTTGAACTAGGAAAAATCCCAAGTGACAGGACATTTGATAAATGGAAGTAGAATTAAGAGTCAAATAGTAGTGGGAAGTTTTTATAAATGACAATTGAAGTTAATGACCTATGTCATTGAAATTTGGAGACAATTGGAGTTGATTGGACTAGTTAATGAAAGAACCTAATTCCAACCACTAGAAATTTGACATGTGGCAAGTGAGTCTTTAACTCACAACTCCCTAGAGTTGAAAGACCCATTTAATTGTTTTGCCTTCATTCTTTCTTTTTTTCTTCTTCTTCTCTACGAAACTCTTCTTCTCATCTTCTTTATTCTTCTTCACTTTCACAATTTTTGCTTCACCCACCATCATCAAAGTTGAAGCTCACTTTCACCTCCATTTGTTACCATCATCTTGTACTCTCTTTCATTCATCACAAAATAACCCAACCTCCCACCTTGGAATGGTGATGTATGTGGGTTGTCAACAAAGCTAGGGTTGGTGTGCTCTTGAAGGATTTGGAGCTAAATCAAGTAAGTTACATGTTGATCTTCATGGGTTGGTGTAAATGGGACATTATGATGAGTAATTTAAGGTTTTGTTTTGAATATGAAATTCTTTAGGTGTTATCGTGGGTGTTTGAGTTATAAAGAGGTTTTTTTCAAAAATGAATTTAGTGAGCTAATATTATTCATGAATTGTTTGGTAAATGAATCAATTATGATAATGAATCAAGAGATGAATGATGATGAACAAGAAAGTTGAAGTATGATGATGTGTGTATAAGGAAGAGGAGATAAATAGAGTTAAGTCTTACTTTGTGTTAAGATGAATGATAATTCATGAGTTTAAAGCCAAATAAAAGTCTAGTGGATTGTCTTGGAATGAGAAGAAGTAGGATGATAGTTTGGAGATAAGGTAGGGTTGAAAATGAAGTTAAATGTGTGCTGAAATATGTTAGATGAAGTACTTTCAATGAACATGTATCTGTATTTTAGCCATATCTTAATCTGTAGATATCCAAATTGGATTTATTTTGATTTAGAGTAAACTAGAAATATATTTCTACATTTTTCATGAAGGAATCGAATTTGAAATCTATCCTTAAGAGTCTTGAAATTTGGCTTGAAGTTGAGCATTGTGTTCAGTTGAGCATTGTGTTCAGTTGAGGTATGAGAACATTCTGTAGTATTTTAATTATAACGTGCATGATAATGAACCAAAATTCATGAATTTGATGTCATTAGAAACATAAGACGTATAATAAAATTTTATTAGAAGAAAGTGTAGCCTAAAAACCCCTCATTTTCTAGTCATAATGGTCATAGAAAATTGACCTAAAAATTTGTCTTATGAAAAACTGGAAAACTATAGGATAAATGGGAGAATTGTTTCTGTCACGATCGTGGCATAGGTGCAGTGATTTTTCATGGTAATGTTTTGATTATGCAATGGTTGAACCAATTAAGGATGAGGTATATATCTATGATGCTTTTAGACTTAATTGGGGCTTAAAAGGAACATAATTTTGATGGTGGAAAGGGTGGTTAAATGTGTGATAAGTTTCGATTGATTTTTATGATATACTTTAAGGAAAAGGATGTATGATGTCAATGCATCTAAATGTGAAATGTTTAGAGTGTTAAATGAGGACATAATAGAATGAATGAATTGTTTGATGCATTATGAATGAGATATACTATGGAAAGAGATAGAATTTCATGAATGATGAAATTGAGTTGTAAATGATGAATCAAATGAGTTATATTTTATAAAGTTAATGTAATCAATATGGTAGTTGAATTAGTACAAAATGAGGTCGTATTATAAGAGATGAATTTGGGAAATTTTGGTGTGAAATGTATGTGAGGAGAAGTGTTGAATTCATGCAGAAAAGAAGGAAGAAAATGCAGGGCACGATCGTGGCCCTCACCCCACGATTGTGGCCTGACAGAAAGAGTTTCTGTCATGATCATGGCAGCGACACCACGATCGAGGCCAGTCTTATAAAGAAAAAGAGTTGCCTTTTTGAGTAAGTATAAACCACTTAATGCTATGGTGTTCCCACATGTATTTAGGCTTAAATGAGTTCTTGAATGAACGTAGTTGATGTTGAATGAGGTGAATAAAAGGGACAAAGAGCATTAGAGATTAAAGAATGATTAAAAGGTGTTGTTAATTGATTATAAGATGTGTATAAAGGAAATATACCCAGGAATTTGTCATTAAACATTCATTATACATGCCATATATACATGTGCTTATGATCAAATATTCATATGAATGTGCAAAGTAGTAATGTGTAAATGTATGTGTTTTTATGACATAGAAGAGCATTTAGAGCGATCGCTTCCATACGTTGCCGAGACTTCGAGGCAATAAGCTATCTGGAGCAAATTGTGAGTAACCTTAGATGGTCTCACTTTGATTGTGTGCTTGTTGAATTGTGTATTGAATTATTATATGAAGTGTGTGTACTGATTTTCAGAAATTGAATGTCCGAGACATTTGATGCATGATTACCATATTTGGAAGTGCTCATTGTATGTGAATGTGATGAAATAAGTGATACTCAACTTATATGTTGAATGCCGAACCCTAACGAGAAATAGAACATGAATGTGATTGAATGAGCATGATTGATTGAATATATGTGGTGCACACCATTACATGAATGCATGAAAGATAAAGGCAGTTGTGTAACACACCACTATCATAGGGCATATGTCCAAAATTCTTGAGAATATTTGAGCACATACACTACAGGAATGGTGTGTTAGAGCAGTCACATTCACTTACTATGGCATTATACACATTAGAAGTAATCATAAAACAAATCAACTTATCTCATTTCATTAACAAAACATGTTTTACACTGTTAACAAAACCATTCATATATTCACATTATAGAAACCATCTGTGATCACACTATTTTAAACAAAAGATTCTACATAAAATGAAAACTATACAAAGTACGCTATCTAAAACCCTCAAATGACAGCTAACCAGACCTTTGAGCCATATCTTGATCCAAAATGGACAGTACTAAACTTCAGTTAGCTTGCTCTACTAGCAAGGTCTACTCCCAGTACCTGAAAATCAATGTTGCAATTTTGATGAGTTTTATGAACTCAGTGAGTGAACCATCATCGATGTGTTCACTCAAAACAGAGCACATATATATCAATGAATAACATTGAACTCAATCAAAGGAACGCTTCATTCAGAGTTATAACTCATACTCTACAATTTGCATCATACTAAAAGAAGCATTTAAAAATACAATCACTTTTTAATTCATTCTAGAAGTACATTCTGAATGTAAGAATATCATATAATCATTTCAGAATATAACACTCATTTATTATAATTCTTTATATCACTATCAAAATCATAAGCATTTTTCAATATCGACACAACATATTTGAACATGCATTTGCAATCAATATCATAAACACATTTAAAGATACAAATGCAAAAGCAAATGAGACTCATTCCATTTTAACTTTGTTGTGATTGAGTGCCTATTTCACTATCCCATATCTGTTGTGAATATCGGGCTCTTTTCAGTACTGTCCTGTATCTGTTGTGGATACTGAGCTTATTGGATCCCGTTTCTGGAGCCCAACATCAGACTTGGGATCGTGAAGCTAGAGCATGGAGGAGGGCTTAGAATTTTAAAAATTGAAAGAAAACTCCTTAGGAAGCAAAGGTGGGCTTCGCTGCAGCGAACTATGGGTTTCGCCGCGGTGAACATATTGGAAAATCCCCTAGACCCTTCAGGAATTTTACGCCGCGGCAAACATATTGAACTTCACCGCAGCAAGCCCGAAATTTTATTTTCACCGTGGCAAACATATGAGAGTAAATCTCACTGACCTTTTGGGTGAATTACGCCGCGGCGAACTCTTGGCTTCGCTGCGACGAAAACCCCTATAACAGAACCTTCAAACTAAAATGTCCTATCTTACTACATGTCAACTTAAAATCCTTCAACCACAACAAGTTCTTAAAAACTTAATCTCCTTTCCATAATCGCATACGTTGCGAAAACAAGAAAAATCGTAGACAAAACCAAACACATATTTCATATATAACAAAAGTCACAAGTTTTTCAAAACTTTACTGGCATTTCAAGCCATAATACATCAGTTGAGTTCAAGAACCAAAAATACAAAATACATTTGAACTAGTAGAACTTAAAACACGAATAAAGCCTTGAATTCCCAAAAATCTAACTTAAAAATACAAAAATATGCAAATTTGGAGTGATGCCATAACTCTTGACTTACTCGATCTCTTGCTCCTCACTTAAAGATGGGACGGAATCAGGAGGGGGTGAGCTTAAAGCTCGTGGGTAACAATTTTATAACAAGTAACAAGAAAAACCATTGAAATAGTTTACATTGAATCATAAACACATATTCCTCAATTGTCAAATCATCAAACACTTTATAAGCAATTGAAATCATGCATTCAATAAACTTGCCAACACATAAGCACATCAAAATGGTTTGGGTGGATCCAAAACAGAACGTACTACACATTTCCCATAAGGGTCCTCTGTATCTGTGAACAGAACATACTATTGCAATTCCACTTAATAGTCTTACGTAGCCGTGAACTTATGGGAGTCTATAAAGGAGCTCCATGTCACTAGCGGGTAGGCGGGAGAAGACTTTTGCCAAAATGCACTTGACTTAACTTAGGGGACCACTACAAACCCACATATCATGTATTTCATATCTTGCAAACTTGTTGCCCAAAAAGGCACATTTTCAAAACTTGATTTTACAACCGTAAACATTTTGCCTCAATGGCATTTTTTTCCAAAACTTGATTTCATAACCATAACATCGTTTCAAAAATCAATATACTTTCAAAAATCATTTTCATAAACCAATAACACAATTCATATGCAAACATATGACACATTATCAAACCATTCAAGATGTGTTAACGACACATTTATAACACAAAAGAGAAAAAATTTTAAAATTTCTTGGTTTGGAAGAAACATTAGGGGCTTATTACTTAATTATAAAAGTGTAACCCACTTTATAAAAGTGGCTTAAGGATGTCCTTCCTCTTATTCCTCTTGCTTCTCTTGATCACCTTCTTGATTTCCTTTAACAATAACAAAATCACAATTTCAATAGGAATTCTAATTTTAGAACCCTAAGAAATACATTAACTGAAATGATTTTAAAGTACTTTAAACCCATGCATTTTCTAAGCTTCATGAACTAAAACCCTTCCATAAATCCAAACCTTCGGGTCAATTTTTCCATGATCACTTTGATCAAGTAAATGACACAATTTGATAACAATTTCTTTTAGAGAAATATTCCCCACTGTTGTAAGTTTCCTATGACACCAAAATCATTCAATTTGGTTCAGTATTCTAAAAGTTATACCCCAAAACATTTTCAGGCTATTCTTATACTAAAACAACATTCTGTGCTCAACTTCCATCCAAATTTTAAAATCCTTAGAGACTGAATTAGAATCCATTCCATCATACAAGTTGTATCTCTATGTCTCTAGTTTACAAAAAAATCAAAAATCAGTCCATTTGAATAACTATACCAAAAGTTATTCCTAAAATACCAAAGCATGTTCATGTAGGAAAAATTGAGTTCGCAACGGCGAAACCTAGAAGTTTGCCGCGGTGAACTTGTCCAGAAACACGTTCCGAAAATGTGTTTTGCTACATTTTCAACCCTTTAACCTCCCCTATTTCCTATATCACCCATCTCAAACCTAGACCATCTCTTCTACTTCATTTTCATCTTCATTTTAACCTAAAATCATTCACAACCAATTCATAATCTACTTTTGATCATTAACCAAACACTACGACATTTACACAAACCATTCATCCACAACTACCTACACATATTCACGTTTAACCATCACTAAATATGCTTCATCTAACAATCAAAAAGGGTTAATGCTCATACTTACTTGATTAGCCTCAATGTCTTCAAATTATTCAAGAGTCTCCAAAACCTAGCTATTCTTTTCTTTTTCTCCTTTCTCTTCTTTCATTCACAATTTTGCTTCTCTAAAATTCAAGACTACAATTGCTCTTTTTATACCTTTAATGAGTGTGAAAGTTGCAATTTGCCCTTCCATATAAGCCTTATGTCTATTTAAACTTAAGTGGTCTTCCAAAAATTCCGTTATATCATCTTACAACATTTACACTTTAATTCCATCAATCCATGAAATAAATCCTCCCAAACTTGACATAATAATTAAACTCCAATTAAAATGATTTATCTAGGGACCACAAAATTTATTCAAATCATGCTTACTAAAATAAAATAAAAAAATTCAGGGCCCAACATTTCTCCCCCCTCTTAGAAGAATTTCGTCCTCGAAATTGTTACTTAAGTCATCGAAGAGGTGTGGATACTTCTCCTTCATAGCTTCCAATGGCTCCTACGTGGTCTCTTCTACCGAATGGTTTCTCTACAGGACTTTTACTAGTTGAACCGTCTTGTTCCTGAGAACCTTTTGCTTGGACTCCAAAATCTCAACTGGAATCTCCTCATATGTCAAATCATCCCTCAACTGAACCTCAGTGGTTTGAATGATGTAGGATGGATCTGACCTGTACTTCCTCAACATGGAAACATGAAAAACATCATGTATCTGAGAAAATTCTTGTGGCAATGCCAAATTATAGGTTAGCGGTCCTATCCTCTCAAGAATTTCATAAGGACCCACATATCTCGGGCTCAACTTGACTTTCTTGCCAAATCTCATGACTCCTTTCCAAGGAGATGTCTTAATGAAAACTTTCTCACCAACTTTATACTCCATCTCCTTTCGGTGTGCATTAGCATAGCTCTTCATTCTATCCTGAGCTGCCTTAAGCCATTGCTTAACTAAGTTGACCTTGTCCACTATCATCTGAAGTAACTCTGGCCCTATCCGAACTGGAGGCAGATCCTTGACTATGGGGCACTGATTCCCACCAAAGAAGTGCGTCCCCCTGTAGCAAGCTCACTGCATAATCTAGCTTCTCTTCATCTGAACACTTCATTTGAACCCTCTTGGTCCTCTTCAACTAGGCTTCTGTCTCTTCCGGATTTATGGTACCATTAAAGTCTACAGCTCCATACTTGCGAAGCTTGCCATACTGCCCACTCCTATCTACTGGAGCTTGCATCGAAACTTGTGACCCTTAGCCCA
>JANZXP010000195.1:13740501-13751603 GCA_027576715.1 Erythroxylum flavicans | reverse complement strand
AGCAACTTTTAGAAATCCTATAAATATCATTTTTCATCTTTACATGAGGAGATTTGTGCTTATATTTTTTTATAATATACTTACTTATATTAAGTCTTGGGATAATCACCTAGAACATTTGGAAGTTGTTCTTGAAATATTGAGAACTCATTCCTTATTTAGAAAGGAGAGCAGATGTCCCTTTGGGGCTAAGAAGATGGAGTATTTTGGCCATGTTATCTCAAGATGAAATAATAACAGATAATAGAAAGATTAATATAATGAATTAGTAGCCAACAAAGAAATAAGTATAAAGCAACTTATATATGAATAGGAAATTTCTTACCTGTTTACTCTATTCCAATAACAATTAAGCAATTAAAAAGATTTATAGATTTAGCTACTTACTAACATAGTTCATTAAATGATATATACAAATTAGTAGACCTTTAAATAATGTATTAAGAAAGCATTTTGTTTAGTGGAGTTCAGTAGTAAAAGAAGCATTCTAAAATCTAAAATGGAAGTTGGTGTCAGCTCATATGTTGTCTTTACTTAAAAAGTTCACATGATCGTATAATTCTACTAAAGGAAGGAATTAGAGTCATTCACTTAAGACCTTATAAGTATGAAAAAATTTAGAAGGATGATATATAGGAGTTGGTGTAAGGAATTTCGAAATAGGTAATCATTCAGCATAGTGTGAGCCTATTTTCCTCTCATATGGTATTAGTTAAGAAGAAAGATGATAGTTAGAGCCAATGCATTAATTATAGAGCCTTTAATAAGCAAACCAATATGGAAAACTTTCATATACCCTTCACAGCAGAACTTTTAAAGGAGTTATATAATGTTAAGTATTTATTAAAACTTAATTTAAGGGAATACTATCATCATATCATAATGCATAAGGATAGTATTCAAGAAACATCATTCATGACTCATGAGGGACACTATAATTTTTTTAGTAATGCACTAGCAATTTTTCAAAATCCTATTAATATAATTTTTCATCCTTATTTGAGAAGACTTATACTTATATTGCTTATAATATATTTATAATAAGTCTTAAGGAAAAAAGATGTTGATGTACCTTTGTGGCTAAGAATATAAAGTATTTAGGTGATATTTTCTCTTAAGAGGAAACAAAAGCAAATAACAGAGAGATGGATATAATGAATGAGTGGCCAATAAGGAAACAAGTACAAACTAACCTATATGTGAATAACAAATTTCTTACCCATTTGCTCTATTCTAATAACAAGTAAGCAATTGAGAAGATTACTTGGTTTAGTTGGTTACTACAACGGTTCATCAAAGAATATAGACAAATCAGTAGACCTTTAACCATTTAATGAGTAAACATTTTCTTAATTAGAATTATGAAGCAAAAAAAGCATTATAAATTCTAAAAAAGAAGTTTGTGTTAGCTTATATGTTTTTATTACCTAAAGAGGTCACATGATCATCAAATTCTACTAATGTAAGCCAATAGAGTCATTAATTTGAGACCTTATAATTATGAAAAAATTTAGAAGGATGGTCTATAAGAGTTAGCACAAGGAATTTTGAAATAGAGAATCATTCAGTAAACTATAAGTCAATTTTCCTATACTATGATATTAGTTAATAAGAAAGATGACACTTGAAGTTTATACATTGATCATAAAGCTCTTAATAAGCAAAATATTAAGGGCAATTTTCATATACCCCTTATGGAAGAACTTATAAAGGAGTTTAATAGTGTTAAATATTTATTAAAGCTTGATTTAAGGACTGATTATCATCAGATTAAAATGCTTAAGAATAATATTTAGAAAACAACATTTATGACTCATAAATAAAGGGAACTATAAATTTTTGTTAATGCCTAGTAACTTTTCAAAATCCTATCAGCGTAATTTTTTATCCTTATCTAAGGAGATTTGTTTTTATATTTTGTTATGATATACTTATTTATAGTAAGTTTTGGATTGATCAATGAGAAAATTTAAATTTTGTTCTTAAGACATTGCAAACTTATTTTAAAACAAAGAGAGTAAATGTACCTTTAGAGCTATGAATGTGGGGTATTTAGGTCATATTATCTCTCATATTTGTGGCCAATAAAGAAATAAAAACATACCAACTTATATATGAATAGAAAATTTCTTACCTACTTGCTTTATTCCAATAATAATTAGGCAAATGAGAAGATTTTTGGATTTAGCTAGTTATTAAAGAATATGGACAAATCATTAGACTCTTACCAATTTATTTACAAAAGCAAGTTGATGTCAGCTTATATGTTGTCATTGCTTAATTTTAGTAAAATATTTTTTGTTGAGACTAATGTCAAGCAAAGATGACATTAGAGATGTGTTAATTTAGGATAAGCATCATATGCCTATATCAGTAAGTACCTATCTTGAAACTACATTCATTGAAAAATAATAATTGGCTTTGTTAATTTTGATTAAACAATAGTCATATTATTTATTAAGAAGGAGATTTGTTATACAGACTAATCATAAAAGCCTAAATTTTTAATTAAATTGAAAATGACAACTCCACCTCATCAGAATTGGGTGCCCAAATTAAGCTACTTTTGTGACATCTCAACATAAATGCTTCTAATCCATCTGAGAAACAAAATTTTTGACCTACTTTCATGACAACATAATAGGTGTTGATTGTTGAGTACTTGTAACTTTTAAAAGAACACGAGCATTGTTCCTTTATAGGGGTATATAGAAGGACAATAAAAATCACATTATAAATCAACTGACTCTTAACTAATTTATTAAGAAATCATTCTTTTAAGTGGAGTTTAGAAGTTAAAAAAAATTCTATAAATTCTGAATATATCAGTAAGTCCCTATCTTCAAATTACATTCATTGAAAAAGAATAATTGGCTTTGATAATATCTACTAGGCAGTAGTCATCTTATTTATTGAGAAGAAGTTTTAAGGTTTAACATGATCATAGAAGCTTAAAGTTTCTACATAAATAGAAAATGACAATTGTATCTCATTATGATTTGGTGCCCAAGTTAACCATTTAATTTCCATGGCATCTCAACATAATTGGTTTTAGTCCATCTAGGAAATAAAATTTTTGCCTTACTTCCATGACAACTCATTATGATCATTCTTTAGCATTTGGAAATTTTAAAAGAAGGCAATCAGTGTTGTTTTATAGGGGTATATAGAACGACCATAAAAATCAAATTAGAAATTATGGGGCTTGCTAAAGAAATAAGTGTGAAGCTATTGTATCTATTAGGTTGTTTCAATCTTTGTTTGTTCTAGAGAAATGATAGATAATTGACATGACTGTGGACTTTATTTAAGGGCTTACCTATGTTTGAGGAGCACACGTTACTTTGATAATGGGTGATAGGTTGAGCAAATATAGGTATTTTATGGCTCTAACTCATCTATATTCTGCATGAAATGTAGCACAATTATTTGTTGATTTTGTTTTCAGATTGTATATGGAACGTCACAAACTATGGTGAGTAACAGCACCAATCTTCACAAGTTCAGGAATTTTTTAAGCTTCAAGAAGTCACTTTGCACCTTTACTCAACCGACCATCCACAAACTGATAGTTAGATAGAAGTTTTTAATCATACTTTGAATACTTTCTTGCGGTGTATGGTTAGTGAAAATCTTTACAAATTGTTAAAATCATCATCCATTCAAATAACATCATTTAAAAATCTTTTACCGACAACTTATGGTTCATATTTTGTTGGGGATTCAAAGATAGCAGTACTACATCGGTAATTGAATGACAAAGAGAATATGTTGAAGTTGATACAGTTCTAAACGATAAGGGTCCAGTATCGAATGAAACAATTTACCAATAAAAGGAAGATTGATAGAAAGTTTACAATAGTAGATTTGATGTATCAATTACATTTCTGTAAGCAACGTATTGTGTAACAAAGAAGCTCCAACAATTTATCCCTTTATTTTATAGACCATTAAATGTTACAAAATGTTGACAAAATAACATCTAAATTGAAACTTTATGAATTTTCGATAATTCATCGCACTTTTTTGTTTTTTAGTTCCAAAATATGTATATAATTATACTCAAATTTTAATTACATTATCTACTATAATTAAATTTAGAAATAAGTAAATGGTGAAGAAAAGGAATCAAGTAATAGTTGAGGTATTGATTCAGTTGATCCTTCCATTACAATTTTTTGTTGTAATTCATTAATTTTATATTTTATTTCATTATAAATTATATTTAGTTACAATAAAATTGATAATAATTTATATAATTATATCTTATCATTAATATATTTTATATCTATACTATTTATATTATATTTAACATTTAATTTCTATTTTTTTATTATATTGTAACGGGAGAAATGAATCGACAATGAAAAAGAAAAAAAAATGACACAATAGCATTTAATTTACAAATAAGAATTCACAAAATCTAGTTGTACTATTTGTTCTAAATGTTAATAACATGGGATCCTCTATCTTTAACCAAAGTTTTGAATTCGTCGCGTTAAAACCTACGAGGGAGAATTTTGATCTCTAAAAAGATCTTACCAGACTCAAATAATGGTGCCGAATATCCGGTGGTTTAGCCCAAAAAAATAATGTTGATAACACACGTTGCGCTTTTACTGAACAAATTGTTTAAACTTAATGTGTACACGAAGGAGCTGTTGAGTTCATCATTAATCAAAGAAAATACTTAAACGACTTCTTTTCTTCTCTCGCTCTTTATTATAATCTCTCTTTAATTATTTCAAGATTAATTACAAAAAGACTCAATTTTTACTCAATTTTTTAACAAAAATAATCCTACGTTAAATTTTCTGTAATGTGAATTATATGACCAGTTACATCATATTAGTATATATGTTACATGACTACCACATATGAATTTTATTATTTAATAAATTAAAAATATCAAAATCTTAAAATAATTATGAAGTAAAAAAATGAGTGATATAATTATTTTAAAATTTTTAATTTATTAAATAATAAAATTCATACATGATACAAATATCACATGGTTAAAAATACTAATCCAACATGACTCACAACGTCTTACATTAATATATAATTTGTCGTCAAACTATTTTTACTAAAAATTGAAAATTAGATCATTTTAAGGACAATTTTTTAAATTCAAGTTAACATTGTAAATTTAAGTAAGATTTATTTTTTACTACAATTAACCCTTCTTTTAATTCTTGCAATTTCCCAATTCTATAAACCCTAATTAATATTTTTGGTTACACACAGCCATTGACAGATGGGGCACATAGATCAGGATGATGGCCTAGTAGATGGCTTTTATACTTTTCTATTCATGTACCGCTCCTGTAAAGAACGGTAAGAAGAATGCTACTAGAATTTGGTAAGAAAAATTCCAAAGGAACCGAGAGGCTAATATTGATGATATTGCCTTTAAACCCCTCCAGCTCAAAACCTTAGCCATTGAAACTTATAGTCTACGCACTCGGCACTCCAAATAGGTTACAGTTAAACAAGAGTCTTAAAAGTCTTGTTTACATAATTGTATCATGCCATTCAAAATCAAGCCCCTACGAACCTCCCAACTTGCCCTATCAGGGCAATCGTCAAATTGTCTTTATTCCTGAAAAAAGATTAAAAAGCTTTGCCTTAGAAACCATAAGCGCATGAACCACGATGTTAAACTAGCCATTTGGTGGCACAAAATTCATTACAATTAGATTATCTGAACGTCCCCGTCAGACAGCTTGTACATGGAACACCAAGTTATATATATTTAGAAAAAAGCCATGTTATAGATTCCATGGCTCCCAAAGGTGGATGACTCCGATGATTATCAAGAGCAGAACTTTTAAAAAACGGACAGTGTCTTGAATAATCACTCTGAAGCCTTTTCCTTTCCCAAAGGACCGGCCATTTCAACCATTTCTCTCCTTAGACCAGCTCTCCCACGAGCTAAATTTATGAAAGTCAAGGTATTGAACGGACTCAACAGTAACTGGATACAACAAGGATTCCAAGAGTACTGCGGAATGCCACCAAACTCTGTGTTATGAAATTACAAACAAATTGCACCCAATTGACAGGTAGCTCTGCAGTCCAATTCACGTTAATAATGCTATCATGTTTACAGTTTCCTACATTAATTTGGGTAATTCTTAACCATATTAGCATTGACCTGATAGTGCGATTCACTCAAAAAAAAAAGACCATAGCCATTGGCGAGGGAAGAAGTTACATTTTCTACATACCTCGCAGGTCAAATTACACCGGAGTTTGGTAGAGCCCCTTTTCACTTGAACGCTGCAAAAATAATTGAGGAATTGTGGCCACCAAATCCAAATGAATTAGACAACGCAGCCCTGATATCCAGTCTCTCTTTCTTTGGGCCCACTAGCACATTAGTATCCTGAATTCATGTCTCCAGCTTTAGAAAACATTTGGACAGTTAACAAATTCTGTTTATACCAAACATAAGAAGTGAACCATACCACGACCTATCATTAGATCATAAAGGCATAGAAGGCAACATACCACGCCTTCATCTGGATTGTCCAGGTTGATATTTGGATGAACCCAACCAGTCCGTATTGCCTAAGCAAGTGACAACATAGAACCACATGAATAACAAGACCTAAGTATAGTCTCCAAGGATAGAGGAACAGCTGGTCAATTAAGTTTTAACGGCTATATAACTTCTTGTCAAACAAGCCTACAACTAGAGCTGCAAAAGTCGCTACCTGAATAGCTGCAATAGCTTCTACTGCACCAGCTGCCCCCAATAGGTGACCAATCATAGATTTTGTAGAGTTCACCCTTAGCTGAGAATACAGGGATTTCAATTAATCAACTTAATAAATAATAGCATATAACTGCAATGCTTCATACTTACATTAGGATTCTGACCAAAGCAATGCATGAGAGCTTGATACTCCTTCAAATCCCCAGCTGATGTTGATGTCGCATGAGCATTTATGTAATTCACATCCTGCTTAGACACACCAGATTGATCCAATGCCTTTTCTATACAGAGAATGGCACCAAATCCTATTTTGATGTAAAAAAAAAAAAAGGGGAACATCGTTAACCTGTAATTCTAAGCAAACTGGGAAACAAACTTTAATGAAAATAATTCGTTTGCTAGGCATGATACACGATGTTATTTAATACGTGGAGATAGTGCATCTTGCATCAGTGAAGAACAATTAGTTGCAGCAAATAAAAAATGGTTATAGTTCTCGTCATTGATGCATGATATGTGAATATAGGCGAACCATTTGACATTCATGTTCTAACTGGCAGTACTAAAATCTGACACTAAAGCCCATTATTCTCCTATCAAAATAGAATTAAGTGACAGCACTCCAACCTGCCGAATGAAGCCATTAGCACTTTGGTTGACTAGATTTCTTTCTTGACCAAAACCGATAACACGCGACACAATAATCACCAATAAAGTATAGAAAATGAATTGAAAATACTGCCTGAAAGAATTCAAATTGCTGCCTAATCGATGGAACGAAACTACAAAAAATGCAAACTATATCACATTTCTACTATCATTTATACATTTTAAGGCTCTATTCACATGATATGACACTTCCATTGAAGAACAATTTGTATAATCCGTCAAGAACATATAATGACACCGAGAATAACATTTGCTTCAGTTATTGTGATCTTGGAAACATTCCATCAGTTTGTTTCATTTACAAAATGCATGCCCTAAAATCATTGAAAGGTTTATGCCATTTGTCTTCAACCAAATACACTTCTTGTGAACCGAACAAGTGCTGATTAACTGAATGAGCATCAAACCAAATGGACCTATCAAAGAAGATACAAGAATGTAAAGTGCTAAATTTTTCATTCTGTTGAGATCTCCATGCCTACAAATAGATCTACGATTGGAAAATTTCTGAAACAGAGCATTACCATCAGGACGTGGCTCAGTCATATGATAAGCATCACAACTGAAGCTACCTCCAAGAAATTCTGCATAGATATTTGCACCCCTTGCCTACAAATCACCAAAGAACATATATGTAACTACTAGAGGGTTACTCTGCCATCGAAGTTCACAATTAAGAATTGGCAACTTTTATGTATGAGCAAGCAAGAAATTTTGGATTAATGAAATGGGACAACTGCAAGAGACTTCAGAGATGCAACTAAACTAAATAGGCTAAGTCATACAACATTTTAAAGAAAGCAACCAATATAAATGACTGCCACATATTTGACTGAGGCCTCTAGTGAGATGACAGGAAAGAACTCAATGCTAAAACCAGATACAGATAAGTGGATTAATAGTCCATAAACATCTTTCTATTAAGTTGAACATATACCTTGGCATGTTCTAATTCTTCTAAAAGAAGAACACCAGCTCCTTCGCCCATTACAAATCCATCCCTATTCTGTTTCTCAGAGAAGAAAATATTCAAGTGAATAACTTAGGAAACAAGCATACGAGGCTTGCAAAGAGTTCTTTCCAAAAATGGAAGTAATTTCAAAACTAAAGACACAGAAATTCATAAATCCTTTGTTTTGACAATACTTGTTAAAAGAATGGAGTAATATCCAATTGTGGAAAGATAAAAACATCTACAATATAAGTGCAGATTGTTATTTTCATAGAAGAACCTATATTTAGCAGAACATTCTTCAAAAGATTTCATAATGTCTTGTGCGTCCAAACATTATTTCTAAAGTTATAGATGGGGAGACATCGACTGGTAATTGATTAATTACCATATCCCAAGGTCTTGAAGCTTTGGCAGGATCATCATTCCTCTGAGAGAGTGCTCTACACGCGACAAAACCTCCCAAACCTGGCCCAATTAAAAGAATTAATGACTTAATTCCATGCCAAGATGAATCATTGGATGACAGAAAGGAAAAAAGATAGATATACCAATAGGTATAATTGCTGCATCTGAGCCACCACAGAGCATGACGTCCTGCATGCTCATAGGAACACTCATTAAATATAAACATCATGCGTTCACTGAGTAAGTGCAATAATCCAGGCATCACATATTTCATAGTTGAATATGCATAGATGCAGAATACTCACAGCTTCCCCCCTAATGATGTGGTTTGCAGCACTCAATATGCAGAAGTTGCCAGTGGCGCAGGCGGTAGAAATAGAATAGTTAGGCCCCATCCAACCCTATGATTTTGAAGAAAATTTACATTTAAGGTCCTACCTAGAAAATGCCATGATAATGGATATATAAAACATTATAGCGTACCAGATCCATTGCCAGCATGGCAGAACCCATATTTGTAGTAGCAAAAGGTACACAAAAGGGGTTCATCTTCCTGTAAGAGATCCTTAGAGCCTCAATCGCATCACTAAATACCTTTAAATCACCAGGAAGAGAAATTAATCAAAAAATATATCAAGAAATGCAAATCTATAACACCTTCATATATATTGACGGACCAGGGGACTGACTTTATGTCCAAATGCATTCCATAAAATAAAAATGTCAAAACATTCATAGCCTAAAAGCTTTTTTATCAATAAATCAATGAAAAATAGCTTCGTTGCTCATTATTGTAAGGTTGTATTCATTAATGGGGAAAAACCTGCCCAAGAAAATGAGATCAATGGAAAGCATTCTCCTACATTATATTCTTGTTAGGAGTTCCAACCAGAAATGATTCTTACATTAAGAGAGAAACTACAACGGCATGTACAGGCTGTTAATTGGATAATGATGTATGGCATCATTGCACAAGAGTTACCAATCACTGGTCAATAGGATAATGGCGGTCATGGTACTATGTTTTACTTCGGTTGATGATGCCTAAAAAGGTGGTGGTATATATGATGTCATATCGGTCCTTTCGTGCAGATTAGTAGTTATTACGATGATCCATCACAATGATCAAAAGTATAGTGCTGATTGATAAATGAGCAAAAGTAGACCATAGACACAGAAAATAGTTATTGGTCCTCACTTGATTCTCAATAAAATTTTTAGCAAACTCTTAGCATCCTTAGCAATTAGCAACCACTTTTGACTTGTTTCCCTTTCTCATACACTGAAATGTTATGGAGAATGAGGAGATGGTCTTCCATGAATAAACTTCTCCAAAAATTAATGGGTCCTAGGGATCAAAATAATGCTGAAATGTGGTGATTTCATTAAGTTTACTTCACACATAAACTGCAGATGATGCTATAAAACATTAAGTTTGACAACTTTGTTATGAGGATGAATCCAGAATCATTGAATAAAAAATGTACTCTTCATTTGCAAATATTTAACACCACAGATAGCTCAGAGTTACCTTCATACCACCCATTGCTGAGCCAATCAATACTCCACATTTGGCTCTATCCAATTCATTCATGACCTCCTCTGTAACTCCACCATTTGCCAAGGCTTTTTTGCCTGCAGTAAGCATGTAAAGCATGAATTTATCCATTCTCTTTGACAGTTTTGGTGCCACCAATCCATCAGTTGAGAATGCCTTGATCTCTCCAGCAATTCTCTGGAAAGCAATCCCCATCCCATAGAAAAAAGAACAAGAAAAGGTTATTCTGAGAAAAATTTGCACATAAAACAAAAAAAGTGAGTTGTCCAAGAAAATTTACGGTAGGAAATTGAGCACAGTCAAAAGCCTCTATCTCACTTATGCCGCTAACACCTTCAAGCAGATTATTGTAAAAGATATCTACATCATTGCCAAGGGGTGAGACGACACCCATCCCAGTTACAACCACTCGCCTCTGTTTAGTAGAACGTTTTTTTTTCGTTGCAACTTCCTTGGCTGGTTGCACTGCTATAGCCATAGCTTCCCCTAAAAGTTTTCAGCAGTTCCACTAGACAAGGTCAGGCATTGCTTGTGCAGCAATTGGAGTACGAAAATTAGACACATGTGTGTATGTCTACAGACAGCGAGACACACACATAGAGAGAGAGAGAGGGGGGGTTTTAACACTAATCAAACTCTTATCTCCGTACTCTGCAGAGGTTAACACAACCAATTCATGCTTACATAAGCATCGAGAGCTAGCAGTGGAGCTCATACACACAGTTTGTTTCTAAAGTTGCAGGTCTCAATTGCAACCATATCTCACAAAACCAACTACATATCGTAGCCCAACT
>JANZXP010000195.1:13698710-13715815 GCA_027576715.1 Erythroxylum flavicans | reverse complement strand
ATTCTCTCAATTCTAGATTATGATGATCTGGGAACATGTGTTGACTATTGCAGGGGTAAGTTGACTAATAAGGATATTAAGGTCAACTCATGCTTTTGACTTGTTGAGTCTAATATATACATATATCAGAAGACCTTATATAGTTGCATTGTACAATTTCAAAAGTATTATGACATTTGATGATGATTATTCTCATTACAGTTATGTGTTCTCGCTTAAAGAATGAAGGTTGAGAACAAATCGGAAAAATCCATTCAAAGAGTCAGATCTGACCGTGGAGGAGAATACCATAGCAAACATGGTGTTTTAGACTTAAAAATGTTCGTTTGCCAGATATATGGAATCGGTTGGGATAGTGACTTGATTCACTATACCGAGTAGTTTTGAACAAAATGATGTGTTATAAAAAAGCATAACCGCACCCTAAAGGACTTGTAAAAGTCAATGCTGAAACAGGACTAATCTACCTGATTATCTAGAAGTGTGAAAACTCAGTCTTACACACATTCGTGTGTAGGGCAGCCCTATCAAGGTAGTATAATCCTTATAAAGAAAAATTGCATACTCATTCCATTCATTACTATTTAGTAAAATATCTGGACCACTCTAAAGGCTACATATTTTACTGTAGAGAAGGATGGACCAGAATAGTGAAATCACTAACAGCTAAGTTTCTGGAATATAATGTCTATGATGATGGTGGGCACTTTGACCCTTCGGATGATAACAGAGTGGATACTATAGTTATTATGTACCCGCCACTCATACAGTTAGATACGGTGGATCTAGATCTTTGTACCATGCCTGTACAGGAATAGGAACCCATACTTATACACACAGAGGTTCCTGGAGGGTACAAGATCTAATGCAATTATGAAGATCTACCTGAGTGAGATGACCTGTTATCTCATTTAATAACATAATCTATTTGGTGAATAGGACTATGATCCTAGACATGTTACGAATCCAATTATTTTTACAAAAGCTGTTTTAGTACCCGTAGCAGAATTGTGGTGGCTTACAATGACTTATGAGATGCAAGCCATAAAGCATAGTATGGTCTGAGAGCTAGTTGACTTTATAGACAATTGCAAATCCGTCAGTTGTAAATGAAGTTTTAAGACCTAAAGGATTTCAAGATAAAGTTCAGTGGTTTATAGACTTGCTCAGTTGCCTAATGGTTCACTAAGGGAGAAATATTGACTTTAATGTTACTTTTTCTCTCGTATCCTCCAAGGATACATTTTGAGTGATTAAGGCAATTGTAGCTCGTGATGACATAGAGTTACATCATATGATTGTCAAAACTGTTTTCCTGAATAAAGACCTTTATAAAGTGGTCTATATGGTACAACCTTAAGGATTTCAGGATCCAAATGGAACTGACATGGTTTGCATGTTATGCAGATCAATATGTGATTTACATCAAACCTCCCAAAAGTGATACCTTACGTGTGATGAGGTTATTACCTCTTTCAGCTTCATGGAAAATAAAGTTAAAAGGATGCTTGTATTATGAGATCAGGGGGAGCAAAATTATCTTCCTATTATTGCATGAGGATGATATATTGCTCACGTCAAATTACTTAACCATGTTGTATAAGGTTAAGTAACTTTTGGTTAAGAACTTTGACATAAAGGACCTTAGTGTAGCATCTTTTGTCCTTGGTATTTAAATTCACCGGAAAAGATCTTAACACTCATCATACCTCTCACAGAATGCATACATTGAGTATATGTAACAAAGGTTTAATAGGTTAACAGTAAACATGTCGTAACACCTATTGCTCATAGTGAGAGATAATCTTTGGCACAGTATCCAAAGAATACAATAAAGCGAGAGGTTATGAGGAATGGTCCGTATTCTAGTATGGTTGATAGCCTGATGTATATTCAGCTATGTACTAGGTAGGACATTGCATTTACTGTTTGGCTGTTTGGTCAGTATCCGGTTAACTCAGATGTAAGCCATTAAAATACAGTCAAGCGAGTGTTGAGATAATTAAAGGGAATCAAAGATTATGTGTTGACATATACAAAAGTCAAAAAATTAAACCTCATAGGGAATCCATATTCAAATTAAACTATGTGTTTGGATGATCCAAAGTTCACTTAAGGTTACAGTTTTTAAGGCTGTAGATGGTACAATGTCGTGGAAGAGTGTCAAGTAGACACGAGTAATTTCCTCGACCATGTATGCAGAGTACATACTATAGGGCTACTTCACAGATGGTTTAGCTAAGAAATTTGATTTTTGAGTTGTCTGTGGTTGATTTAGTGGCTAAACCTATTCGATTGTAATGTGATAATCAAGCTTCTATGTTATTTAATAACAACATTGAATATCACAGGATCTTAACATTTTGAGATCAAAATTTGACCTTGAAGTAGTTGACAAGAAAAGATGACATTAAGGTTTGGAGTATTTAAAGATTGAGGAACTATAAGTCAATTTTTTAACTAAAGGACTTTACCCACTTGTGTTTGGAATACAAGTATACAGTATAGGTGTTTGAAGTCCTTAGACATTGTTAGTTAAAAGATCGCTATGTTTACTCCACGTACATTTGTACTTTTTAAAGTATTATGACGGTATGATGGTTCATCAATAAAGATGGTCATTGTTCATCCTTAGTAATACATGTTGTCATACATTGTCACAATACGTATAAAAGTCTTAACATTTTGTGTTGATCTTAAGCACTTTATAGGTCATTTGGGCATTTATAAAGATTGGCCTTAAGCCTATGCCATTAGACACATACAATTTTATACGAATATATCCTTAAAGTTTCACATGACATAGGGGGATATAAGTTTTTAATCCCATAAAGGTTCTCTGATGCAGTTTAGCATTCAGTTAGAGAACATAAAGGTTTTTTTTCTAATGCTATTTAGCATTTGATGAGAGGAAATACGTTTTCTCTAATGTTGTTTAGCATTCGGGGACAGAAAACAAGATTTCTCTGATGCAGTTTAGCAATGCAGTTTAGTATAAAGTTGGAGAAATCGAGACCTACAAACGAATATGATAAGTATTAGATGATAAATGTATCATCGTAGTTTGCCACACTCCATTTTTCCATTCATGTTAGTGAGATATTAGATATGCGTGATTGTATTGTATCTGTGTTGCACATGACACATGTATTTGATACTTTTTGGTATCGAAAGCCTTACAAGACAAAATGTTAGACTTTCATTATCTTTGGATCAAATGTTTGATTTTTAAACTTAGTCGACTAATACAACAGTATAGCTTAACTGGATTTTTAAAATGTTTTAAAACTTGAATAAAACTGCAATTAATAATTGTCCAAGGGGGAGAATGTTAGACATTTTTGTCCCCAAGGACATTATTGTCCCTAGGGACATTTTTGTCATTTTCCTATTAAGTGGACAACTATTAATTGTAATTTTGGTTTTTAAATAAATTATCTGTTAAGTTACATAATTTGATCTAGATAAAGATAATAAAGTGACCCAATAAATGATCTAAATCAATGGGTCGAAGTCCGAGTGAAAAATGAATCCCTTTTAGTGTGGACCTAATCCATATCGCTCTTGTGATTGGGAAGTTCGATATGGAAGCTATATATATAGGTTAAGGTTTCCTACAGTTGCTGATATCAATCATAATCATAAGGAATCTCTGACCCGTTAAGATATCTTACATTTTGAGAAAATTGTAAAAAGACCTAGACCGCATCCCGGTGATGGATTTCCGTAAAGACAGAGGTGGATTCAGATTCGTCTTGGCTTTGGAAAGTTCGTTTAAAGTTTCAGAACTGAAATTAAGTACATTATGCATTTCTCTATTTTTTACCCTTTCACGTTCGATCCGGGATATATAACTGAGGCGCTGTTACGTATTACACAAAATTCCCATCATCTTCTAAGTCCTCAAAGCTATTGGAAGAAAATATTCAATTAATTAGGTCCAATTTGAAATAAATAGTAGTTGATCATATTTACTCATAAATAATGTTACAGATATATACTAAATTTTTGCTGGTGAAATCTACATAATTATATTGCCCATATATATATATGTGAACCTATCAGAATTATTAACATATTGAGCATTAATCATTACTAATTGTTACGATTTGGTATATGAAAGGAATAAACAGAACAAGAAAACAATACATAAAGACTATAGCTGGCTAGGTTGTAATTCGAGTGTTCCTAATAAGCATCTGCAATAGATTTTCCTGCTTTAAACACGCGGAGGACAGATTTCATTCATGTAAAGATGTGCTTTTCTGGAAAGATTGTTTTCTTAAGTGGGCATATCTGAGTATCTGCGCACTTCCTTGTACAGACCCCAATCTATGTACAACTAATCATATATATGGGAACGTCATGCAAACGAGAAAACAGTCAACGTGTGAACTAGGTTTTAGGAAAATCTTTTGCGTGCTACAAGTTATGAAAACCCCCTTTCCAGACAAGTAATAATGAGGTTTAACATTCGTTGACTGTGCTTGTTGTGGTTGTATGGACTGCAGTATTTTCTCGTTTTCTTTGTCTATGACATGTTCATTAAGACCAGTATACCGTACAAACTGAGATCAAGCAGGAAGGTGCAGTGGCCAACCGGAGAATCGAGGGCCATGATTTGATATATTGAATTAAACAGAACTAAATAAAATAAATTTGGAGGTGGTTGGTGTTGGTCCGACAAATGCTGAGTCGCTCCACATGTTTAGGAGTTTCCTAGCTGTCGTTAATTTGGCTGCCCGCCTGCTGCTCTATATTGTGCTTTCCAAATCTTTTCCTTCTCGTTTCATCGATTGACAAGCGTTTCTTGTCTGGAATAATTACCTGATTTCCTGCTCTGTCACCACTTCTTCTCTTTGCTTGGTGCCAAAGTCCTGTGTTTGTTACATGGGATCTTTAATCAATCTGGATGTTTCCCTTTAGAATAGTATGTTTGTATTTTTCCATTTTAGCATTTTATGGACTTGAAATATGTGTAAAGGATACCTATAACGTATAAATTGCTCCGTATGTTACTAAACTAAGAACAATAAGTTGATGTTATTTTTGGCGTGAGGTCGGAGTAAAACTAAGAATATTTAAGTCGAGGTTCTGCAAGATTGCACATAATATGTATGTAGAGAACGGGTAGTACTTTCCTGTAACCCTTTTCTTTGTAGAGAAAGAGTGGTACTTTCCTCTAACCCTTTTCTTTATTTTTATTTAAATTGGGAGGGGCCTAGAGCACAATGGAATATGGACAGTATCATTATGATCAGGACCTCAACTAGTGCAGAAATATTAAAGTAAAAGCCTCCTATCTATCACTTATTATTATAATTCATCATGCTTAACTTCAATTGCAGACCCACCAAGCTGGCGATCGTTGCATGTGAGGGCCTCTGTTTTTGCGCCCAGTGGCTAAACTAAATTCCTCCTGAAATTTTTTTACTTTTATGTTATGGGAATATATAAGTGACTTCACTGAATTAAACTTTATTTTAGAAAAAATACAGCCAGTTGTTCCTTACATTACATAATAATAATCCAATCATAAAGTATATAAGTTATTGAATGGTTACGTGACGACTGACAGCGGCTTAATTAGAATACTGTTGACGTACTATTCAGTAGGACTAGATGATGTACAGAAAAGAAAGATTAACCTTTATTTGAAAAGAAAAATAACGGGATTATCCACATTCCAATAAATCCGTATTTCTGAACAATATCTTAATTAATTAACCATCACATTCACACCTTTTTCTTTCTTCTTTTAGTTTGTGTTTTTTTTAATAAACAAAACAAAACAAAACAAAACTTTGAAAGAGAGAGAGGTTTTTGTCCGAGTCTATTACATTACATGTCGGCTTCTTCACATAAATAAAATAGCTGTCTTTGCTCTTGCGTCTGCTCTTGGCAGTGCTACGGACCTCTGATTTCTCCGCAACATGACACTTTTCTCTCCTCTTGCTTTGATCCCAGTCCCACTGAAAGGAAAAATAAAGGACACTGAAAAGTTCCTATCTTTAGCTTCGGTGAATGAGAAAAAAAAATGTGGAATTTATTTCCTTGTTATCACCCAGAAATTTGTCATTTATCAGTAACTGACTGAGATTCTCGTTCCTTTTTCGAGTCTCTTTTCATGTAGAAGATTCAGTTGCGGGTTTTTTGTGGATTCTTGAAGAGGACGAAGAAAAATGGGTTTGGAAGGAAAGTTCGTGTTTGGTTTTGTTTGTTTAGTGGTGTGATCAAGTGTGCTAGTTTAGTTGGTTACTTCAAGAGAAGCGATATATAGTGCAATTGTTGACAATGGCATAGTGAGCTAGAGCTGAGTTTATAATGAAAGAAGGCTAGTGGTGAGTTTCTGTGCCGAGTAGTGCGGGTGATAGGATTTGCTAGACGGGACTTCGTATCATTCAAACGTGCTAGAATGAAGGTTTCTTCAAATGGGCTACTGGTTAATTCTGGAGAAGGTGGGTATCTCAACTGAAGTCGTGTGGTTCTGGGTTTTTGTTATATTGTCATGATTCCTTCTCTCTACTTTATGCTTTCTGGCTTTTGTAAAGATTTAAACAAGCCTGGCTATTTTGTTATTAACTCTTCATTTTTGGCTTGTCTCGTTGCTTGATAGGAGAGGATGAAATTCTTCGTTAAAGATTGATTTTTTTCTTTCTTTTTCCTTCGAAGTACTTTTCTGTTGGTAGAATCATTCTTCCTATTGTTATTTCTCAATTGGTCTTTTTGCCCGATTTATTTATTTATTTTTACAAAATATATTGGTGCCCTTTTGTAATCACGTGTGATTTTTTATAAACAATTTACTTGCGTCTTATAAAGATTTGTTTGTTTATGTCAAGATGAGTTATGGGCAGAATGTGCTTCAATCTTTCTGAAATTGCCTGAGTTATGGCCTATATCCTGAAATTGGCGTTGAAACAAGTTTTTTCGTTCAACTGCACAGAATTGGCGAAGAAGTTCAAGCTTCCTATCTATCTTATTTTGTTGCTGTCGTGTTTCATATTGTCATTGGATCCTCAGAGTTTTATTTTGTTTCAAGCCCAGAATTTGTTCACTACAAATTTGTATGTCTAGCAACAAATTTTCGCAGACTAGTGAGCAGTGTTCCTCAAGTTGTTCGCTGAAAGAATGGTGCTGGAAACATCCTTATAGTTACATCTTTGGTTCCTTCTTGCATTTCAGTACAACTGGTTGATTTTAACTCGACAGCTATACATCTCCTTTAGTTTAGAGTCATGCTGTCATAATGCCCATAAACGAGAACCTATGTTTTCTTTTAAATGACTTATGCTATAATTATGATATTTGTAGTGGTTTTATATTTTTATCACGCCTCAAAACCTGTTTGGGGTTCCAAACTAGTACTATTTGTTTGTTCAGATCAAATGGATCTATTGCATCTTCAGTGAACTTTAGAACAGTGAATTAATTAAAGAGGACAATTCTTCTAAAAGTTTCTTGGCCTTTAGTATTTCTTGCTGACAGTGATATTCTTATGGATTTGAGAACAGGCGAAAGAAAAGCTATTAATTCAGAGTTATGGCATGCTTGTGCTGGACCATTGGTTTCTTTGCCTCCAGTTGGCAGTCTTGTAGTTTACTTTCCCCAGGGCCACAGCGAGCAAGTATGTTGCTTTCCTTAAATCTAAGTAACTAGTTCCTTTTATTGTTACTGATGAAGAAGTCTCTGGCTCTATTACTTTCAGGTTGCAGCATCAATGCAAAAGGAGACTGATGTTATGCCAAATTATCCCAACCTTCCTTCCAAGTTGATCTGCATTCTTCACAATGTGACATTGCATGTATGAAATCTTCATTGTTCCAAAATCTCAAATTTTGGAAGTTAATTTCAGTATTGTTTTATGCTCTTGTCTCAAAATTGTTACCAGTTGTGCATGACTACGTCTTTTAGTTTTACTATAACTGTTCTTTTGTAAAGAGTTCCAAGTTGATTTTGATGTCCACACATCCTTCTGTTTCAGAATGGCATATGGTTATTCGTAAATTTGTTTGCTAGCCATTGGCCTTGTAGGTGCTGGAATGTACGTAATTATTGGTTAAAGTGAATAAGATGGACACTTGAAGTGACGAGTTTATTTTTATTTACTTCAGCCAAACGTCAACTTATCTATATGTATATTTAATAACAGGCTGATGCAGAAACTGATGAGGTGTATACCCAGATGACCCTTCAGCCTGTAAGCAAAGTAGGTCAGCCATTTGTGATAACTTTTGGAGGTTGTTACATGAAAGCTTAGCACCAAGAGATTTGAATTTTTCAAATAAGTCTACTTAAATCATCTTTTACAGTATGACAAAGAAGCTATACTTGCCTCTGATATGGGCCTCAGGCAAAACAAACAACCTGCTGAGTTCTTCTGCAAAACCCTCACAGCTAGTGACACAAGCACTCATGGTGGATTCTCTGTACCTCGAAGAGCGGCTGAGAAGATCTTCCCAACCCTAGTGTGCACAATATTTTTAAATTTGCATCCTATATGTATAGGTTCTCTATGGTACTGTTTGCAATTTCTTTTCTAATGCTTAATATAAATGTTATTTTAGGACTATTCAATGCAACCACCCGCTCAGGAGCTGGTAGCAAGAGATTTACATGACAATTCTTGGAATTTTAGACATATTTATCGCGGTATTGCCTCATGTGACTTCTTGCTTGTGTGCTTAATCATGTATGGAAATTAAGATGACAGTGTAAGCAAGATGGTAAAAAAGATATGGTTATTCTAAAATGATCTCTGTATTGTAATATGCTTTAATCCTGCTATAACTCCTTTCAAAAAGTAGTCTTTGCAAATTGTCAAATCTGACCTCTGTGGCATTAACATTTTTCTTCCATACTAGTGAAGTTTGTCGCTGTATCTGGTTGGTAATGGGAAATCTCGGGAACTACATATCTACTGGTCTTTTAGCAGTAAATAAACACAATATTAAAATCTACTCAATACATGGAGTTTGTTCTATTGCAGGTCAACCAAAAAGGCACCTGCTCACTACAGGTTGGAGTGTCTTTGTTAGCACAAAAAGACTTTTTGCTGGTGACTCTGTTCTGTTTATAAGGTATGACATTGGTGGTCACGAGGAAATGCTTCAGCTGGGATATTACCCTTTCAAGCTAAGATATCCTAACTTTGATGTAGGGATGAAAAATCACAGATTCTTTTGGGCATAAGGCATGCGAATAGACAGCAATCAGCTCTCTCTTCCTCTGTCATATCCAGTGACAGCATGCATATTGGTATTCTTGCTGCTGCTGCTCATGCTGCTGCAAATAATAGTCCATTTACTGTATTTTACAATCCAAGGTGCTGCTTCCATCATCACTGTTTGTATTGAAACTAACAGCTACGGAATGTTATTGACATTTTAACTTAATAGGGCAAGTCCAGCTGAATTTGTGATTCCCTTCTCCAAGTATAGTAAGGCAACGTGTACACAAGTGTCTCTTGGCATGAGATTTAGGATGATGTTTGAGACTGAAGAATCAGGTGTTCGTAGATACATGGGTACTATTACTGGTATCAGTGATGTGGATCCAGCACGGTGGAAAAATTCACAATGGCGCAATCTTCAGGTACTATTACATTATTTTGCAGACATTTTTTCATATTAAGATAGCTCTCACCTGTATGTAAACATTGGTACATAAATGCATGTGTATGTTTATAAATTTCTCGATTGATTACATCAGACTAATTTTAGGTCGGGTGGGATGAATCGACTGCTGGTGAAAGGCCCAGCCGTGTATCTGTTTGGGAGATTGAACCTGTTGTAACTCCTTTCTATATATGCCCTCCATTTTTCAGACCGACGTTCCCAAGACAGCCAGGGGTGCCAGGTAAATTAGATATACCTAACTGATTTCTATACCACTTACTGAAGTCAAATCTCAATGCAGTTCTCCTTTTCATGCTTTTTTATTTTGCTTTATCATGCTTTGTTGCTAATATGTGGAGAAAAGGAAACAAGAAATTAATCTTAATTTTGCATGGCTTTGAAATTGGTTTTGTTTGTTAATGTTCTCACAGGCAAAATAAGATGGCCGCGGAGGGTGAGGTTGAGTATGATATTTTATTAGCTGCTTGTGGGGAAACTAAAGAAAAACTTAACACACTGTTTTTTCCTTTTCACTTTAGGGGTTCATGTACGTCCAGCAACTTGCATTTTTCTGGTACATAAATTGTTGATTTATTTTCAACTGGATTACTCTCCCTAGCTTATTCTTTTATTTGAAGTGAAGATTGGTAAATTTCAGACCTTGTTGGTCAGGGAAAGTTCATTAGCCCACTAAAATATTGATTGCATTGTAGTGTCAGTTTTTCCTCACTGTTGATCTACGACTACTTATATAGATGACGACTTGGACGTTGGGAATGCTTTCAGAAGAGCTATGCCATGGCTTGCAGATGACTTTGGCATAAAGGATGCACCAAGCTCTATCTTCCCTGGTTTGAGTTTAGTTCAATGGATGAGCATGCAACAAAATAATCAGTTTCCAGCTTCTCAATCAGGATTATTCCCGTCCATGATTTCTTCCAATACTTTGAATGGTAACCTCAGCACCGATGATCCATCCAAGTTGCTCAATTTCGAATCCCCTACACTGTCTACACCAAATGTGCAATTTAATAAACCAAGTTCACAAAATCAAGGCAACCAGTTGCCACCATCACTAATGGGATGGAATCAACAGCCACCGCTCCAACAATTATTTCAGAATCCTATGAATCAACAGCATCAGCCTTATTCGCAGCAACCTTATCCTCAGCAGCAACAGCAAAGGCAATCACCACAACCACAGCTGCAACTGCACTCACAGCAACAAATTCGGCAACAGACACTACAAATCCAGCAGCAGCAACATCAAGAATACCAATCAGCTCCTGTGACCAATGGTGTGATTTTGCCAAACCAGATCCCAAATAAAAATACACAACAACCAGTTGTATGTCCTCAGCTTCAGCAGCAACAGCAGTTACTGGCAAGCAATACGCAGTCCCAAAGCATCCCCTCTAGTAAGAGTTCATATCAGCTGACCTCTTTACCGCAAGATACACAGTTTCAACAACCGGAGCAGCAATCTAACCTTTTGCAGAGACAACAACAGAGGCAATTGCAGCAATCACCTCCGCAGGTATTACAACAAGGCCTATCACAGAGAGCACAGCAACAGCCACAGGTGCAACAAATATCACAAACTGGTCTCACAGATCAACAGCTTCGTCCACCAATGGCTCAGAGATTGCAACAGCAGCAACAGCAATTGCTATCTCCAACAAACTCACTTTTGCAGCCTCAGCAGCAGCAACTGCAGCAGCAGACTCATCAACAGATCCAACAGCCCCAACAGGTGTCCTTGTCACAAATTCAGCAACAAACAATCAGCAATAGCAGCTTGTCAACAGCAGCACTATTGAAAGTACATGCTTTTCCCTTGAACCAGCCCCAAAACCTGCAGAAACCAACTATAGCACTTAAAGCACATTCCACTTTTACAGATGGAGATGCTCCATCTTGTTCAACCTCTCCATCCACAAATAATTGCCAGATTTCTCAATCAAACTTCCTGAATAAAAATCAACAACCACTTACAGCGATGGTGGCAGATTCAGTAGTTGAGCCCGCAAGTAATCTGCTTCAGGGCCTGCATAGCAAGTCTGATATCCATGTTAAAAGTGAATTTCCCAGCACAAAAGGGTCAGACCAACTGCAGCCGAAATTCAAAGGTACCATAACTGATCAATTGGAAGCTTCCTATTCTGGTACGTCATATTTCCTAGATGCTGGTACTATCCAGCATAATTTTTCTGTTCCCACCTTTGGCCTGGAAGGGGATGTCCAATCAAATCCTCAGAACAATCTTCCTCTTGCAACTAGTATTGGTGGTCTGGCACCCGACACTTTGTTATCAAGGGGAGATGATTCTCAAAAGGATCTTCAGAACTTGCTTTCAAATTATGGTGGTAACCCTAGAGATATTGATAGAGAATTATCTACTGCTCCCATAAGCTCCCAATCATTTGGGGTACCGAACATACCTTTGAAGCCAGGATGCTCCAATGATGTTGCCATCAATGATACTGGGGTTTTGAATGGTGGGGTATGGGGAAATCAGCCACAACGAATGAGAACATATACAAAGGTTTGTCATCCTCATCTATTCTCTCACATCCAAGGAAAGCTATTACTTTCCTGAGATCCAGGATAGAATTTTATAATAAACTCATGCTTGAGAGCAGCATTTTTGTTTTATCACAAAATGGAAGTTATATGGTAGTGAATGGCAAGTATCTTCAGAATGGACTTGTCTTTTCGTATTTCCCTCAGTGAATGTGTGAAACCTTACGTCCCTTAGTGCTGTTTAAAGTTTTTTTTATGCGATTCCAGAGTGTGATTGGGAATAGCACTTATTTATTCAGTTATTCGCAGTAATGCCTTTCTTTGGCACTATAGTGGTATTATTAAACAATTTCCTAATGAACATAATGATTAAGTAGTTTCTAATGTTATTTGACTACCTTCCACTGACATTTTTTAGTTCAGCGTTTTGTACCTTACACTGGCAATAGATTTTACTTCTGCATCGAATACCTGACACCGGCCTTTGAGTTTGAAGGTTCAAAAGCGTGGCTCAGTAGGAAGATCAATTGATATCACCCGGTACATAGGATATGATGAACTTAGACATGATCTGGCTCGCATGTTTGGCATTGAAGGACAGCTTGAAGATCCACAGAGTTCTGACTGGAAACTAGTTTATGTGGATCATGAGAATGATATACTCCTTGTTGGTGATGATCCTTGGGAGTAAGAAAAACAGCTTGAATTTTATACAAGTGTTTTTACATCGTCAGATGTTTATGTTTACCTTTTGAATTGGTTGTAGGGAGTTCGTAAGTTGTGTTCAGAGCATTAAGGTACTGTCATCTGCCGAAGTGCAACAGATGAGCTTGGATGGTGATCTTGGTAATCTGCCAGTTCCTAATCAAGCTTCTAGTAGGACTGAAAGCGGGAGTGCTTGGAGAGGCCACTGTGATGATAACTCGGCATCGTTTAATAGATAATTTATCGATCAGTTGGAGAATGCAATACACGGGCAGGTCCAAGAACCGTTACAATCTTGAAACAAGTGATCATATGATACGAATATTAGATTGCACACGATGTTGAGCTTTCCTAGGATTGGCAGAGTGCATGCACTACATGTAGAAGTAGAGCAAAGTTGACTCCGATTACTGATAACACTTCCACTAGGTCAATAGTGCTCCCTTTCTCTTTCAGCTTATATACTATAGGAAATAGGATTCTTTTAAGTACAGCAGAAAGCTGCTGTGGCTAATGATGTATGATATGATCTTTTCTACTTAATTAGAAGACAGAGAACTGAAATTCTGAGATACGCCTGTTCTTTTTGTTAATAGTGTGATGGAAATCGACGAGTAGACTCCTTGTCAAGTCTCGTGTGTGATTATAAACTATACACTCTGGGTACTATACTACTCTCACAATTACTGTTGGGATTCAATGGGAACATGAAAATCGATAGGTTTGGCCTATTTTTATTGTTGGGTCCCTTAATGTTTACAAAAAGTTTAATTATCTCATATTTATTTTATTGCTTTGTACTTTAATTTTATTAAAATGATACTAATTACATTTTAAATAGGTGATATCAATATAAATTTAAAGCTTGCTATGAAATGTTGAGGCACAAGATTAATGTCTAAATAAATTATTTTTAAAATCAAATTAAAGTTTAGATTATCTAATTATAATATTATATAAACTAAATTAATGGTCTAATTACTAAAAATTGACAAAACTTACAATTTTTTTAATAATTTAAGTTTCATTAATATCGTTTTAAAAATATTAAAATACAATACGATATCATTATTATGCTGATGGGACATTAAACCCACAAAAAAAAAATCATTTGCAAGGAACATAATTAGTGTTATGTAGACATTGGAAAAAATCTGGCCATTATTTTATAATTAATAATAATTATTATAAATAACAAAAAAATTATTAATAAAATAAATTTTGATTTATTAATAATAATCACTATAAGATTCATATTAGTAGTACATGTTCTACGTTGTGATTTTTAGGCTTGCACTCTCCTGTTTAGGATGTAATAAAGTTAAGGCTAATTAGTTTTTGACAAAAAGGTCACTTTTAACTCTAAGTTTTATACCAATAACAACTATGACCCAAACGTTCGGACGTTAACAATTTTAACTCTAATCCTTCTTCATTTTACCAATTTGTCATTTTGTTTACCAGTTTCTTAATCCTTCTTCTTAACAAAAATGGTGGGTTAACGTTAACGTTCTAATTAACATTTAATTACATGGGGATCCCACACTATTACTGATAAAATAAAAACAAAAGGATTAAAATTTTTGTTTACGCGTCGTGTAGTTTTCAGTCTCCGTCCAACCCTCCTCATTTCGTCGACTCTCCTTACAACAAAATTCGCATCAAGCATCATCATTCATAAGTGAGTGCTTGTGTGAGTTCTGTTGTGTTCATCATTTTGATCTTCCTTTTGGTGGCTTGTGCTGGGAGTTTGGTAGAAATAATTGGTTGTTTAGTTTTAGCATCTTTTACTACCATTTGCATTTCATGTCAGAGTATTAACAAGCACAAATCCTAACTCGTTTGGTAATATTTCAAGAAAGTGTGTGACTATCTTTTTGGACCCTAATATGTAGTGGCTTTTATCTGACCTTGTTTATTTGCTTAGAAGGAACCCTAAAATTCTCTCTTTCCTGAGGTTTGCATATTGATACCTTTCCTCTATAAGCCTTCACTCTTGTTCCGAGGGACTTGATTAAATTGTTTGGTCTTTTTGTTTAATTATTCTCTGTTAGCTTCTTGCTTGCTAATGTCATTATTTTTGGGGATATGTTAGACAATTTGGATTGCAGAATGAAAAATTAGTGTTCAAATTTTTGATATGCAGGAACGAAAGACCATGCTTATTTGTCCAAGCATGCAAACTATCTTGTGCTTCCTCAATCAAGTGACCATAATGTTCATTATTCACCTTACAAATGCTCTCCTTCAATGCTTCCCAGCTTGAAATTAACAAGCTTGTGGAGGTTTCTGCCATTATTTTTTTTTGTAGTTTAGTATTTAAAAATGATCAATTTTTTAAACTTATGTCACAACTTGGTTAGGTGATGTCCACTTCTAGGTAATGGTTTATGCATTAATTTTTATATATTTTCTAGTAGAAGAGATGAAGGAAAACTCAAAAAGCAATATTATTTTGTTTGCTTATTTTTCTTTTTCATTTTTTGTTCTATATATTTGTAAATGAAAGGAGCTTTTGATTACACATGGTTTGCATTCTCGTTTATGATAATATTGAATATTTATTTCTTTCTTATTTACAATATATGATCATACACTAACTAACATAAATGTTAATATCAATCTATTTGGATCTTAATCCATTTGGATCTTGCATTTCCTAATGGTGGTGGATATTTGTTAACCATATGCAAAGTCTAAATCTTTAAATTGTCATCTTTGTGGATATAAAAGGAGGAGGAGATGCATGTCCCTGCAGATTAGTTCAAGGTTCATATATATGTTTGTAGTTAATGGATGTTTTGGTTTGTCATTATTAGTTGCTTAAATGGAAGATTTAGTTTGCGGCTAATTTTTGGAATAGTTGTTCTTAAGTGGTTACATTCCTTTCGAATAATGCTTGGTCTTACTGGCAAAAGCTTGGGATGGTGAAGGGATTCAGGTGTACTTAGATACTTTCATTAATTGATTTGCTATGTCCTTATTGAAATTATATAATCGCATGGTCATTGATCTTTGTTGAGAATCACAACGAGAGGAATCTCAAGTTTCATCCTTTACATAACTTAGTTATAAGTGAGCTAAGTATTTGTCCACAATCTAGTAGCCTCGGAGCAAGAGTTACTTACAGTTTCTGTAGTATTTGCCCATAATCTAGTAGCCTTGGAGTAAATCATATTTTTTTACCTTAGAATTGAATCTAGTTCTTTTTCAACTGAGAAATTGATTTCGTGCTTTTTTTGTGCTTTATATGTTCAACTCAATTGCTTTGATACTGCCAACTTATCAATTTTTAAGTTAGCCCCCTGTTTAGATAATTCTTGATGTACTACTTAAATAATGGCAACTCAGTGTGTATCTTAGAGTGATTTATTACATCTACTAATTCCAATATGGAGATGGAAGTGGGACATAGTGATTTTAGTCTAACATAAATGTAATTTGACAACTTTATCTATATACACAATAGAAGGAGATTTGAAAATATATCTATAATAGAGAGATCTTAAGGCAATTGAACTCTTTACACTATCATTTTTTTCCTTCTACAACATAAAATATCACCTCCATTGCATTGTCCATGGCATTCGAGAACTTAACTTCTAGGAAATCTGTTGATAGACATTCATGTTTGTAGGTTGCATTTTAACCCAATCATGTATTATCTTATTATCATATTTTAAGTATGCAGATGGAATCATTATCATCGACGAATACAACAGTGAATTCAAAGTCCAGCAATGTGGTTTGCTATTGTGGGCTAAAGGCCCCATTGAGGACATCATGGAGTGATTGTAATCCTAGCCGAAGATTTTATGGATGCCTCAATTATCCGGTGAGAATTTATTGTTATTCGGTTAATGAAGTTGAATGTTAAACTTTGTTTAAGGTATTTTTTATTGAAATTGAATTGAATGTTGTAGGTTGGGAGATGCAAGTTTTTCAAATGGTATGATGAAGAATTTAGTGAGAGAGTCGTTTAAGTGATTCAAAATTTAAGGAGTGAATTATCAATATCAAAGGAAGAGCTTAAAAGAAGCACAACAAAAGAGTTTGACGAACAAATGAATCTTTTACAGGAGGACATACATTTATTGAGAAAAGAAAAAAAATAAATTAAATGTATGTTAATGATCATTGTTATTGTTATAGGATTACTTATGGTGGTATTACTTTTTATTTGTAAATATGTTATGAGGATATTGTATTGAATTTGAACAATGTAATGGTTGATATTAATTTCATGTATCTTATGAAAAT
>JANZXP010000195.1:13684745-13698610 GCA_027576715.1 Erythroxylum flavicans | reverse complement strand
CACATATAATTCAAAATTCCAAAAATAATCACATTTATAGATCAATTATACCCAGGAAATGTCAATGAATGCATGTACAATCATTTTAGTGTGCAAAAATCAATATTCACATGTGTGTATGCTAACATTATGCATGAGCATGAATTTTCTACTTTGTCAGCAATTTTTTTTCTCATTTATTGTTTTTGCCTTAACATGGGTAGCGGAATGTTACAATGAAGGCCATCAAAATTTTCTCCAAATTGTTTTTCTTATAAGTTAACTCTAATAAAGGCTCCTTTTATATTTCTAAAAGTGTTAAGAACTAAAGAGACATGATTGGACTCATCACTGGTTTTAAGGAATCTTCTTTGCCTCTCATATATTTTGGGATTCCTATAACTGCATCAAAATTGAATTATGGAAAATTTAGGTCTCTAATTAGCAAGATTCAAACTAGAATCGCAGGCTTGAGTATGAAATCTCTTTCTCTAGCTAGGAGAGTTTAATTAGTCACTACTATCTTATCTTTTATCAACATTAACTAAACCACTCATCTTGCAATTCCAGCAGTTTTCATTAAATAATTGACAAATTACTTAGAAAACTTCTATTGTATGAAGGAAAAGAAGGGAACTACAAGGCTACAATTAAATGGTATGAGTTTTGCATAACTAAGAAACATGGTGGGATGAATATTATTCCTTTGAAAATTATGAATTCAGATATGTGTGTTAAAAGAATTTGGAGATTCATTGATAATCATGAATCATTGTTGTGTAAATGGGTTAGTGAATATTATATCTACAATAAAAGAATATGGGAAATTGATCTTTCTTATAGAAATGCCTCTCATAGTCTGAAAAAGATACTCAAGCTGAGAAGCATAATAAGGCCTCACATTAGGAAGCATATTGTACTGATAAAAAGACCTTTTTTTGGCATGATAATTGGATAACAAGTTGTCCACTCTTCAGTAGACCTAAACTTTAGGATCTCAAAAATAACATTCATATTAATCAGAATCTTACTAAGGCCTTGGAGTTGAAGAATGAGGTACTACTCAGGCTAAACAATAGCAATATGTATATGGAAATCAAAAGATTGATCTTGAATAACAACATGAATGATAGAAATTGGTGCCCTAACTCTAAGGGTAACTTCAATAATGCATCATGCAGAAAATTATTCCAGTAGAATTGTGGATAGGTGACATGACATAGAATGGTGTGGTGTAAGTATAATCTACCTAGAGCTGCCACAACATTATAGAGAGCCATCCTATAGAAACTTCCCATAATTGACTGGTTAAACAAATTCAACCATCTTACTAACAGATGATACTTATGCAAATGTCAATATGAGAGCATTTCGCACTTGTTTTTAAATGTGAGTACATTGTTGGAGATCAATTCTCCAAAAATGCTACATTTATAACCCCCCCATTGGAGTGGCAAGACAGCATCACCTGAAGCATAAAACTTCAGCATATCAGAAGAGACTTTGTATGGTGTTATTACATTGCTCTCTCTTATGCAGTTTGCACATATGGGACGAATGAAATAGGCTCATTTTTCAATCCCCAAAAAAGAACTTGTGAGATATTCAACAAGGAACATATTAATGACATTAGAATCCACTTAGTATCTTTAAAGAAAAGTTATCTCTAAACTCTGATTGTATTAATAGTTGGAGCATATTCTAAGTTTTGCGTCTTTTGCTTCATGAATGTTACTTGAATAATTAGTAACTCATTGTTATTTAAGATAGTCTTCTTCAGGAGCATATGAACCAACTTTTATTGATCAGTCTTTCATAGCTTAATACAATTACATTCTTAAAAAAAAATTGTCATTTGAGTTTGTGAGCCTTTAATGAGGGTATTTTGTTTGGTTGATAATAATGAAAAAGTAACAATGAGTTATTTTTATGACGTCATGGAGAGTGTCGGATCCCAAATTTTTCTCTTAGAAATTATTTTAATAAATTAGCAAGCATGAACCGAAAATTAGAATTCTTGCATTAGAAATTTTTTTGAATTAGTTATGATTATATTTTCATTTATATGTGTTTGCATGTATTAAATGGAAATGCAAAAATTAAGAAAGGAGTTAGTAGGAATTATATTAAACATGGAAGGGTAAAATTGGAAAGTTAGAAATTGTCTTAAAATTTATAAGAAAGGAAGGTGAATAAAGTCATGTAAGAAAGAAAGAAAGAGAGAAGTCGTAGAAGGACCTAGAAGAAGAGAAGGAGAAACCGAAGCATAGAAAGGAGAAGAAGGAAAGAAAGAAAAAGGAGAAAGAAGAAGAAAGAAAAGGGTTCAACTGAAAATTTTGAAGTATTCCCTATATTTTCTTCTTGCTTTGGTAGAAGAAGAAACTAGTGAGAATAAGTATATGTGCTGAAAATGAATGGAGAAAGGAGAGAAGAAATCTATTTTGATTTTCATGGATTTTCTAGTAGCTATTAGTTAGTTTAGCTTAGTTAAATTAAAGGTAGATTAAGTGTAAGCTCATTCTTAGATATTAGAACTTCAGGGATTTTCTATTTGTATATTAGTTTGAGTGGAAGTTTGTTTGTTTGAAGGAAACTAAGAAAATTGAAGGAAAGAGCAAGAGGAGAGACGAACTTAAGTTTGAAATTACAAGTAAATAGGTAGGTAATATATTTATAGTTTATATGTTGAAGAGTTGAATTATTTGCTTGTATGTGTACCTAAATGCTTGTCTTTTTATCATTATGAATGTGGGAAAAATAATCTATGATTGATATCATGTTTGCTTTGAAAGACTTTATTGCTTTTGGAATTAATAAGAAGAAGAAAAGCACAAATTGCATGAAAATATGAATATGATATGAAATATGTAAGCATTAGAAATTTGCTTGTGTGGGTAAGAGAGATACCATTTTGTTCGTCATATGCACATTGACCTATAGTCTTCTCCCGGCTGCCCGCTTGTGGTATATGAGCTTCAAAAAATGGACTCATTTTGTTCATGGTGTAAACTTCGATTTCGCCATTTCGTTCCATGGGATTCTCTCAAGCCATTATATGTGTGTGCATGTTTGCTTTAAATTGTTAAACACGATATATGATTGAATGCTATATTTGATGATTGAAAAATTTACATGATTTGATTTGTGTAATAATATGTTTATCTGTGAGTTTGAACCGTGGATAATCTGACTGTTATATTTAAATATGATATAAATTTATTAATATGTTTGGTTATGTGTGTGGTTTGTCGCTAATGGGTATAACCATATTAGCCATTAAGCTTCGCAGCTTACCCCACTATTTTCCAATCTTCAGGTGAAGAACAAGTATATTATTAAACCTTGCAACTTCGACAGACTCCAAGAATTATTATTATCTTTTGTAACTAAGGTAGTTCGAATACCTTAGGTAGCTTTGAAATCATGCATTCATGATCTATTTTTTAGATTATGCGATTGTGTTGACTCTTAATATATAATCAAAGTTATGTATAAACCTTGTAACATCTAAGAGATGAAACTCTGTCTTGTTGAGAAATGAATGAAAGAAAGGTTGAAGAACTTCTCTTCTGTATATGTGCAAAAATTTCTTCTCTGTTAAGTGTCAATTATGTTGGGAATAAATTGTTGGTTGTTTAATGGCTTTTGGATAAATATTCTTAAGCAAATGGTTAATTTGGGAGTTATATATGTATAGTATATGATTGTTGGATTCAAGTCTTGTGATATTGTGTAAGGTGTATCTTGACAGTAGAGAGAAAAAGGAGATGAAAATATGTTCTGAATCTTTAATGAATAAACTATAATGATCTAGGAATAATTAGACAAAATTGTCTTCATAAAATTTGTAGCTCTTTCTCTTAGCTTTCTATCAACATAAATTTTATAATTTTTGGACTTCAAGATTGAAAGTTATGATGATTTGAAATTGGTGTATGTGCATGATTGCGATAAACTCTTTATTTGGTAAGGTCGCGATCATGACAAACTGCTACTGTTCATAAAATGTCACGATCGTGCTTGTTGTTTCCTTAGTTGTACATTTTCTAACGCACGGCTATGCATTGTTTAATGCACGACTGTGAGAAATGCACAGCCGTGCATTCTCAAATGCACGCCCGTGCATTTTTGGGACAAACCTTGCATTTTTTTATTTGTTTGTTTGATTGTTTGTTTTTATTCCCACTAAGAATTTAATTCTTTTTATCTTGATTTTATATATATATATATACACTTTTATTTTAGAAATGTCCCCTAATTTTGAGGCCATGTCGTTGCGAAATAAGAACCGAGACCCAGGGCCAATAGTAATGTTGAATCTTAAATAGATGCTAGTATACTTATGTATTTAATCAATGACATTGTTTTGAATAACTGTTTGCACTTGGAGTGAAACTGATATTTTTATTTCATACTTTGAGGAATGATATTGTTTTCAACAAACCTACACTTGAAGTACAAAGGACAATGTTTTATTTTCTGAAACTACATTTTTAAATAACTTTGCATTTGGAGTGCAAAAGATGACTTTCATTGTATGAAATAATGTTTTGGAACTTACAAATGCTTAATCGAGTCATGTATGTTGTACGTATGTGTTCTCTTTTGGCTTAGAGCCATGACAAGGTTCCATTTTATCGGTTGGACTGATAAATAAAGGCATGGTGCCTTACTTGATTTTGTACTTAATATTTTTATATGATTTTTTTGGTGATTGGTGAGAAAACGATTGGCCAATCGTGTGTTGGCAATAATAGATTAAGCGACCCCGTACCCTTAACATTTGTACATAAAAGTTGAGTCATATGTATCGACACCATTCTACAGGACTTGTCAGTAATTGCACACCTAGAGGTCTGGTCACCGAAGAAGTCATCACCTAGGGTCATGACGCTCTTGTCGACTGTAGTCTAGACTCACCACAGATGAAAGTCCAGCCAACACAGGAATTTGGTGGGTGTGCGCACTAGTTTGGCCAACTAGTGGTCACACAAATAACTATTTTGGCCTATTTTGAGATTTGATTTCTCGATGAGATTTTATTTATACATGTGGTGTTTTTTTTCCCTTGTGTACTAGAATTGGAACCTATGTTCACTGGATGAGTGATTAATAGGCTAGGCCTATATGGTTCCTAACCAGTATATGTTGAGTCATAGGCTAGGCCTATGTGTTTTTATGTCATGTATCTTCATTTCATATATGGTTGTGTGCATGCTAGATATGTGAAAAAAATCGTCCTCAGGTTATCTTGACTGTCTTAATGTGTACCGAGCTCTGTTTGTGATATATGTTTTTCCTACTCACTGGGTATATAGTGTACTCACCTCCTCCACTTTCCAACCATACAGGTTAATTTGGCGAGCTTAAAGCTCAGAGTATATCGTGTGGTCTGTTGACATTTTCGGGCAATTACCGCACGTGGATAGTCTCTGTTTCATACTTTTGTTGTATAGTTGCTCATGATTATGTAGATATCCTTTATGATTATATAAATTCACTCTTGATTGTCTTGTGGTTTGTAACTAACTTTATGTGTGAACATTTTGTACTATTGTTGAGATTGCTCTTGAGTGAACTTCAAAGTCCAAAAGTTGTGGTTAAGTTTTAATGTGAATATAAAAGTGCGTTTAAAATTGATTTATAGGCGTTTTTCATTTTGGGATTTTCAAATTACAACTGTTATGCTATCGAATATTTTTTAAAAATTTCCAGTTAGCCTTGCATAGCCGAGTTAAGGGTACCGTCAGTATCCTTAGCTGGGGTATGTGATGGTTATCATGTGCCCGATGTGATTCCAGTTTGTGAAGTGCACTATGTTCCTCCACATTCACTTCCGTTTCTATAGCTTCTCCCTTTGAATTCTCATCCATTTTTGCATCTTCTCCCTCCACATTCTCATTTGTTTGTGCACCTCCTCCATATTATCATAAGTTTGTGCACCTTCTTCATTTAAATTCTCTTCCATTTTCGCACCTTCTCCCTCCATATTCTCATCCCCTTTTGCACCCTGCCCCTATATGTTCTCATCATCATTATTAGTAGCATGGATAGCTATGTCTCATCAATCTCATGTATTTGCATTAGCTTTGCTAGCGTAATACAACTTTCATTTGAGTCAAAAACTTTCAATGAGTCCTTAAAGTTTACACTAGGCTTTCTATAATGTGCCTTATCAATTTTATCATACCCGAAGTCCATTCCCATCTCATTTATTTGTCTATAACTAATAAAGTCAACATCAATTTTGTCAAATGTAGCAAGATCCCAACCAATATATGTCCACTTAGGCTCCATCGTAAAATTTTTCTCCTAAGAAAGTCGTATACTTCTATATTGAGCCATTAAAACCTATATAACATAAGCATATACGCAAGTTTAAATGAAAAAAGTAATGCAATTATCAAAAAAACTAAAAGTATATGGTCTACCATCTATACCTAAGACCTCTGCAATTTTAGTGACAGAATATTATAAAGACTAACCAATGAAGAAGGGAGACTATTTTAAGAGATGGAATAGATGCCAAAGCATCAAAACAACTTTCAAAATAATGGATGAACATAGAGGTTTTTAATGCAACATAACAAGCCTCTTAATATAGTTATTCAAATGAAAATTTTATAAGATATAAGATAAAATAAGGATAACAAAGTACAAAAAGAGTATTGCATATGCAAATTGTGTAATTTCAGATCGAAACTTTGAATTTATTTTAGGCAAAGCTTTAGGCTTCATAAATTGGCTATTTTTTTGAAAAAAGTTAAGGAGTAAGTGTCACAATGTGGGATATATTTTACAAATTCCTAACATTCATGTTATGTAGAAATTGAATAAAAGAATACATAAGTGTTATTTCCTTGTCTAGGGGAAGGAGCATGTGCATACCACAAAACATCTATAACAAACATTATTAGACCACAAGGGGGACCAGAAACCATCCAAACAAACATTTAGGACCACATCCAACAATAAACTAATGACAACAACCATTATCTAACACACACCAACAATGATTGCATGTGTATCCCACAAGAAGAAAGCATCCTAAATACACAAAAATACCTATCAGATGACAATAATCAAAAGTAACATACCTCAGTTAACTCAATATGCTTCGATGCTCATGACTTCTCTAGAGGATTGCTCACCGCTACATTGCGTGAATGAGGCTTCCTTTGACCAACTTGACTACCGGTGACCACTAATAATGGCACGAATGGAGAACGATGTTTAATTATCATAAGGTTGCTGAAGACACGATGACATAATTCCAAAACACTGTTGTATTCATATGTTTCATTAATTATTAATTTTATTTTAACTAAATCTTTGTTAACTTAATGATAATTGTTAAGTTAATTTGAACTAATGACATAATTAAATTTTGTTAGGGTTAAGAAAATAATCATTCATCTAATCCTTAAGATTAACGATTTGATTAACGTTTAATTAAATATGGGTCCCACACTTTTAATAATAAAATAATATTTATTTAATTTAATTAAAAATGGATTCCCAATTGCCTCGTCAGCGTCGACATGTTGATAAGGACCCATCAATTTCATTATAACAACAATTGTTAAGTATCAGGTCAGTGTTGACCTGGTACTTAACAGAGCGTTTTGAATTTTCTGTTAGGTTTCAGTTACAATTGAACATTTTAATGTTAGGGTTAGCATTGTTAACGTCCAAATGTTTGAGTCATACTTGTTGATTGGAGTAAAACTTAGAGTTAAAAGTGACCCTTTTGTCATAAGTTTTTCCACAAGTCATTTAGAGGCTTGTTTAAATTCAACTCCTCGTACTTAAAAAACTCAACACATAAACCAACTTACTCTTCCATCCATAACGTTTATAACTTTATGATAAAAGCTCCCCCAAATAATACATCAACATTTAAACGAAAATATCATTGAATAGTTCTTATTCTACTGTCAATCGAGAAAAGTACATAGACATGGTCACAACAATGATCAATTAATACAGGGCAAAATTATTTTTTGTTTTAAAATTTTTATTAAAATACAGGTTCAATCCTAAAGTTTCATAACCTTCAAAATAAACTAATGTTGAAATTAAATTTTAAATGAACAAAAATATGTAATAATACAAGTTTTTATTTTTTTAGCACGACTTTAACTATTCCACGTAACAGTGAGATACATTTTTAAAAATAATCTTAAATTATTTTAAAATTTTAAGTTCTTATTATATTCATGAAATCATAAATAAAACTAAAATATATATATTAATTTTAATAATATTATTTAATCATAATTATCTTAAATTTAATAAAAATTTTAATTTCTTAAATCAGTAAACCCTTTAATAAAAAACCTTAAATGTTGATCCTAATCTCTTCTTTGTACAAAGTAAATTGAAAAAATAAAGATTTCTTTACTTTTTGCATCGATGTAATGCACATATCTTATTTGTTTTTATTAAGAATTAGGATCAAGGGTTACCTTAAGAACTTGTACACAAGTAAATTAGTTGATATTCCTACATCAAGTCTTATCATTATAAGTAAAAAATTTCCTGAGTGAAACTCTAATTATGTTAAACAATAAACATATTCAAAAAGCTTAAATTAGGACTTGTTTGCTTGTTATGTAAATGAGACTTATCAACTGTGTACTTAGCTTTAAAAAAGTTACAACTTAGTTATGGAAAATACAAAAGCAAGCAATCATAACCTATGAAATAAATGTATGACTCGTAGGGTTAATTACATTTAAAAGCATATGCTTAATGAGTGTGTTCATTAGAGCTTATGAAGTGTATTTGAGTCATGTAACACATTTTGAAACATGATTGGTACATGTCGTTAGGCGTATACAAATTAAATCCTTATTTATTTTCAATTTATTAAATAAATGTATTAAACAATATAGTATGGAGAAAATAAGAGTCGATCCTACGAGGAAAGTTAATTTGCTAATCTAGTTTATTAATTATAATACTTTTTAAAAAATAAAGGTTAATTTAAAAAAATCTAATCTTTCTTCAATTTTGCAATTATATCCCGATGTTAGTATCTCCGCTATCTTTACTATTATGGAATTACCATGTGTCCAAAGACTCTAGTTAATCAGACATGTTAGCCTAATTAATAGAAGTAACTTAGATTAGTGAAACATTGTCATTTCATGATAAAACAAAAATGACATCGTTTCAACAGGAGTAAATCTTATCTTTCGATCCCTCCTCCTAGATGCACAAAATAGAACTGTCCTCGTAGAAAGTACAAACCCAAGAAAAAGAAGTTTCCAGGAGACGAAAATCATGCTCTAAAGCTTGTCCATTCCAAAGACTGAAAATATTTTTAAAAAGGGAATAAAAATCATACGAAAGTTGGATAAGCCTAAACAAAAAAAAATAGTGAAGGAGCATTAAAAAGAAATTCCATTCAACGAGCAAGATATCAAACCAACATGACTACAGATGGAAGAAAACAAAAAGAATAAAGTAAGTGTACACAAAGAGAAGGGAATAAACTTCAAAAAAGGGCAGTGAAATCACCATTCAAAGTAATAAATTACCCTAAGAAAATATAGTGCTTTGGACAGAAATGACCCAACAATGAACACCAAGGCTTCCAATAGTATTAAAACCACTCACCAACTTCTATAAGCTATGTTGCTATAAGCTCTCTATCGAAAAAGGCGAGTTTAGAGTAGCAAAAGAGAGTGAATCAGAAGATGGGGTGGCGAAGAAAGTGATGGTATGTAAAACAAAAAAACAGCAAGTAAAGATGGGATTTTTATGACGAAAGATTCAAATTTTCTCTTACAGACACAGAAAGAAAGAAAGGGAAGGGAAGGAAAGGAATACAAAAAATGAGGGACAAATAATGTCGAAATACCTAGGGATTTCGTGTGCCTGGGAGGAGTGATTGAAAGATAGGATTTACTCTTGTTAAAATGATGTCGTTTAAGATCGTTTCATTAATGTAAATCACTTTTGTTAATTAGGTTGACGTGTCTAATTAATTAAAGTCCTTGGACACATTGCAGTACCACATTAGCAAAGATAACGGACACACTAATGTTAAGATAGAATTGAAAAAATTCAAAGTTTAAGTATTTTACTGCCACTTTTTAAAGTTCTGGCTATAATTACCAAATTAATGGAAGTTTGGAACTTTTTTGTAATTACCCAAGAAACAATTACATCCTAATAATTTTGCTCATATGAAAATGACATCATCAATGCATAAATACATAATGTCCTTTTTAACCACGTAAAAAAGATACAACATCAAAACTTAATAAAATAAACTGACAATATATTCTTAGAACAAAAATAAAATCCAATTTTGTAATACATGGTTATTTTGAGCACAATACGTTAAGCTATATTCATACAACTAACTTTACATAGAAATATAAAAGAAATCCAAAACTAAAACAATTATAATTATGGAAGTCTATGAATTATTCTAAGCTAATACTTAAATAAAAAGAAGGAGGGGGTGTTCAATGTTGAAATAAATCATTTAGGAATCAAAGAAATAAAATATAAATCTAACCTAATATTTACAAATGAACAAGTTTTGAATTTTAGTTTAGTCATGTAATTTCAACATATCCGAGAAAATATGAGAAATTTAACAAATTAATTGCAGAAAACCAACCAGCTAGTTTCTACTTAATACTCTTAGAAATTGAACCAACTCACTACGTCAAGCATAAAGAAACACAATCAACAACTAAAATTTGACGTCAAATTTCCAACAATTGTATAAGTGTTAAATTCACATTGTAATCAATTGAATTAAAATAATATCCTAAATAATCAAAACAACAAATCAAAACTAGAATTTAACAATTAATCCTAAATGAAGAATAGGAAACTAGAAACAAGAAGAGTAGGGGTTTCCAAAAAACTCATTGAAATTTTCCCCCTTCATAGATCTCGGACCAACCCTAAAAGGCCTGTGATTTCTTCTTCACTAGTCATGAACTAGCTTGATTCTAGTGGGCTTATGGCTCTCCAAACACTCATGACGTTCCTCGCTATAGCTCCTAACTGTTAGTGTGATCTGCGGCTTACCCGTAGTCAAAATCTTTGGGTCAATCAACTAAGATTAGAGGGCTATAAATATGTCTTGATTTTTGCCAATTCATTGCACATATTTTATTACCTTTTGTATTTCTTCATGCTTTGTATAAATTCTATACTCTCCTTTGTATTCAATATCAAGAAACACAGATTTTCCCAACTCAGATAATATGGCATTAGAGCCTTATACCCTTGTTTTTTTGTCTCTGTCTCTCCTCTTTTAGAGCTACTTTAGTTTGCAACCATCTTGATTGTTTGCTGTAATTTTTATTTTTCTGATCCATGCTGCATCTTGACTGTCTACCTCACTCACATTTTCAAGCCTCACCATCTCCCATGGTCTCATTGCTCCAACCTGTGTCATTGCTCCAAGTTCTCATTTTCGTTCTAGGCTCCAGATGTCCCATCGGTCGAACTCCCACATTGTTCCAAAGCTGTCATCACTCATCAATGATCAACCAAGAGCTAACCTTCAGTGCTCCAGTCTCTTACCACTCGCCAATCACCACTTATTAATTTGTCTTTATCTTCATCTCCCACCTGAATTTGCAACTCTAAAGTTTATCATTTCGTTTTATTTATTTATTTATTTCATCCTTCTATGTCCCAATTCCTTTCTTCTGCCTCTGTTTCAACCTTCTCATTTTACACCTATTTCTTTAATTCTATTCTCTATTTTGGCCAAATCTATTCCAAGATGACAGAGGCTTTGAAACCTATTGCACTACTTTAATCGGGGCCAAACTACAATCTATGGGTTCAAGCCATGAAGAGTTTTCTAATTGGGTGTAAACCTTGGTGTATTGTTACTAGTGACTTTACTAAACCGATCCAAGAGCAGAATGAGTCCTTTACCAAGTTTACTGATCAACTTGAAGATTGGGATAGTAAGAACCACCAAATTATCACTTGGTTTAGAAACACTTCGATGCCATCCATTCACATTCAGTTTTCTAATTATGACACTACTAAAGAAATATAGGATTTTCTGGCTAATCGATACACTACAAGTGGTCTTGCTCACTACTATCAACTGTGTACCACTCTTTACAATCTCAAACAGGAACTTGGCTAGTCAGTGAATGATTTTCCTGCTTAGGTTTAACCAATATGGAACTAATTTTCTCAGGCCAAATAAGTGAAAATCAATTGCAACTTATTCAAGTTTTTATGGCCCTTCGCTTTGAACATGAAGCTTTCAGAGCCTTTTCGTTGCACCACAATCCTCTTCCTAACTTGGACACTGCCATCCAAGAGATTATTTTTAAAGAAACATGCTTAATTCAGAAAAAACTCCTTAATTTGAGGTCGTTGTTGCTATTGTGCATCCTTAATCCTCTAATAAAAAATTTGGAGCCACTACATGCAAGAATTGTAACTAGAATGGTCATGCTTTTGCCAATTGTCCTACTATAGATGTAGATATTATCATGTTCTTGGACTCATCTTAGAGCGTTGCCCTACTTTTCCTAAGCTACCAAAAGGAGGATCCACTAAAACTCAAACTTTCTTAAAGACTGGGTCTTCATCTGTTGCTGTTTTTGCCAAAGAGGATTCTACTACCATCACTATGAGTGATCTTAAGGCCCTTATTAAACAGATTATTAATTCTTCTTGTCCTACCATGTCTGTCACTCTAGGTAACAATCACTGGCTCTCTCACTCTGCATATTATGATCACATGACAAATAACCCTAATGTCTTATCTCCGAAAACACCAAACACCTCATTCCTGCCTGTGTACACTGCTAATGGTACCAAAATGCATATCATCCATACTAATCAAGCATCTACCTCTTATCTTAGTCTTCCAGAAACTTATTACGTTCCCAATTTAACTCTTAACCTTATCTTTGTTGGCCAACTAAGTGAACAAAGACTAACAATTATTTTTTCTTCCTCTAGTTATTAGGTTCAGGATCTACAAATGGGTCAGACTCTTAGGATGGATTACAAGGTGGGAAGACTATTTGAACTCACCTCTCTCCATCTTCCTTAAAGCCTTGTATCTGTTGCTGTCACAGACCCTTCCATTTATCAATGGCATCTTCGCCTTGGTCATGCCTTTGCCAGCAAACTTCAAACTTTATTTTCTCGTGGTCTATTAGGGTCAACTAAATTTAAGTCCTTTCATTATGTTAATTTTCAACTTAGTAAACAACAAGAAATGTCTTTTAATACTAGTAACTCTATCTCAGATGTTCCTTTTGGATTAATTCACTCTAATATTTGGGGTCCTTCTCTTATTGCTTCTGTTAGTGGTTACGCTATTTTGTAATATTTATTGATGATTTTTCATTATTTACTTGGATTTATTTTCTGAAACATCGTTTTGAATTACCTCAAGTGTATATCAAATTTGTTCTTATGATTAAAACACAAATTTCTCACACTATCAAAACTCTCCGCACTAACAATGCCATGGAATATAAGGAATCCTCTTTGCTTTGCTTTCTTGATCAACAAGGTACTGACATCCAACACTCTTGTCCCCATATCTCTCAACAACATGGGCAAACAGAGCGTAAATGTAGCACCCCCTTACCATAGGGTACTCACCAGGACGCCCGCAAGTCATTCCGGTACATATCCTATGATAAGGGAGAGCTACGTGCGATCACTACGTTCACTCCACATGGCATTATATCAATTTTATCAGTAAATGCATTAATAGAAAACTACAATATTTTTTTATTTTTTTAAAACAACATTTTCCTCATTTTATTCCATCAAAATCAAAGATTTGTACATCTATCATACTGTACTGTCTGTACATAAATCCAAAAAGCCTAGTACAAAATGCTATATGAAAGAGGAAA
>JANZXP010000195.1:13664306-13684645 GCA_027576715.1 Erythroxylum flavicans | reverse complement strand
TTATTTTAAGTTTTATATTAGACTCATATTTATTTATTATTAGTTCATTATATAATAATAGACATTTGTGTATTTTTTATTTCAATAAAATATTTTATTTTTACTTATTCTTATAAATTTTACTTTTTATTTAATATATACCGATTTTATAGCTGTTCACTACCGGTTGAACCTCTAAACCTTAAATATTTCTTTCAACTGGTTCGATGTCCGGTCCGACTTTTAAAACATTGGTCAACTCACAACTATTTACTCTAGAATCTAAGACACATAATCCTCATAAAAAGTTTGATCTTGTACAAGATTAATCGTAAGCACAAGTGAGACAGGCTTAATAAGGCTCCTTGGAAGTGCATAAAGCCTACAACGTTCTCCTCGTACAAAATGTTTCATACAATGTATCTAGACAATGAGGATCGTGCGAGCTCTCCGAATGAACGAGGATGAAGAGAAAATATATTTAGGTAAATTTGGATGAACTTAGATAGGTTACACGCAATCGGAGAGATTGTGGGTACTCGGTTGGGTTATGATTTTTTTTCTCAGTTAGCTATTTTTTTTTATACATAAACAGCCACAATTCATGTATAAATGTGCTTCCATTAAAGATTAATTATTTAATTAAAAAATATTTAACATTAAAATTTAAATTGAAAATATTCTTAAAAATTAGACACTTTAGAAGTAATTCTCTTTATAAATTTCAAATAAAAAATAAACTCTTAATTTTGTTGAATTTTTTAAATTTAAAATTTTAAATGGTTTCCGAAATACCAAGGTGTTTTTTTTAATTCCGCAATATTAAGATCTCACCTTTGAGTTCAAAAAAATTGTTTGCCTAATTAGTAGTTGTGTCCACAAGACCCAGATCCATTCGCAGCTCCCTTCCCAGCTTAGTCAATGCCACAGTACGAATTTCCTCTCTAATATCAAAAGCAAACAAATCACGATTGAAGAAGACCAATGCGAAACAATGCCCTGATATGATGGAAAAGTTCGAGCAACTGGCAAAGAATGTGATACAATTCAACTTGAAACAACACTACACAAGCTCATATCCAAAGACATTTTTGATAATTCATAAGCCTCGGATCGCAAAATTCACTGATACACATTGCGCATATCAAGTTTGACTATGAGAGCACAGCCATCACGTCAGATGCCCTTAAAGCAATGTAATTACTGTCATCACTTCCTTTGAAGTCATTCCCAGCATACTTGGAGTACAATACTGTGCTTCCTGGGGTGACAGACAACGGCTTTCTCTTGCCTTCCTCGTCTAGAGTTCCAGGCCCAACCGCTATCACCTGTTTATGCAATGCTGCCCATCAGCATCAAACACAAACAATAAAATAGACAAACATCATCTTGTATTACCGTTCCGATGGATGGTTTTTCCTTAGTGGCCTCAGTGAGCAAGAGACCACCAGCAGTCTTCTCTTCAGCCTCAGCAATCTGCAATCATTCACCAAAACCAAATTTTCAATCTCAGGTGTTTGCAAGACAATTATATACTTTTAGATAACCAATTACTTCTTCCACAACCATCAATAAAAATTGCTGATCTCAAAACAGTAGCCCACTAAGCAGAACCAGATAATTACCTTTATAAATACTCTATCATTCAAAGGTTTAAGATCCTTGATATCATCTGTCTCAAGTACACCGACAACATCATCTTCCTTCAGAATAAGATGATTTGATCCATTAAACTCAATTTCAGTTCCCGCATATTTGGAATACACGACCTGGGTGCCAGTCTGTGGCACAAAACATAACTTAGTGATGCCAGAATGAATAATATATACCAAAATTAACATCACCATCATCAAAACAACCACCTTTAGGCTAACGTCCACTTTAGTATTCCCAATAGTTCTTCCCTCTCCAACAGCAACCACCTCACCTCCTTGAGGCTTCGTTTGAGCAGAGTTTGGGAGTAAGATTCCACCTTCTGTCTTCTCCTCAGCTGTCTTGATCTTGACCAGGATTCTATCACCCAATGGCTTAATTGAAGTGTACTACATACAGAAATTGGAAGGTACAAATTAAAGTTTGACCAGATTCTCCGACTCTCAAAAACCAAAAACTGCGAACAAACCAACAAAGACACTACCTTAGGGGCGACAAGAGTAGCAGCATTGACGACCAAGCCCCGGAATGGCCTCTGATATAAACCTCCGGCAGATTTGAAGCTCCCAAAAGACGCGAATTTCACGTTTGCAAGTCTTAACCCTTCGAATGACGCCAGGTTTCTAGCAGATCCCGAGGCTGACGATGCCGATAGCTGTGAAGCCGCCATTTCTCTTCAAACAAAAACAAGAGATATCACATCAACAACGAATGAAGAACCAAGAATAATATCAGTCAACCGCAAACTAATCGTTACCTTAAAACAACGCAAGCTATACGAGTTGTGTGTTATCTTGGAAATGGAAGAGAGGAGAAGTCTAGAAGATAGAAAACCCTAATTGAGCAAGCGGGTTTTATCAAGTGATAAGAGACACTTCTAGAATTTGGTGTGCAACTGAAAGTTACGCGCTGCTGCTCCTGTTTCCGTTTTGGCTGTTTGTTGCGACTTGCGAGAGCGTCGTCAGTCGTCACCCCAAATCTTTACAAAATTTCAAATTAAGTCCTTATTCAATTTGCAATTGTCCAATAGTACCAAACTGAAGTTTATGATTAACATTTATTTTCCCAATGATACATGTATTTTAAATAAAATATTTGACCAATTAAATTAAAATCAAATGATGGAATTGACGAATTTATGAATGTCTTATAACAGGTTTTTGATGTCTTATAACAGGTTTTTGATGTTGCCAAAGTGAATGATTATGGTAATTTTAGCTTGAAGATATAATTACAATTATCGTAAACAGCGGCCAAGGTACTTTTGTCTTTATTTTTGTTCAATTCTTTCATAGAGGAATAGGATTACACCAAAAGCAATTGGAATTGGCAGTTGATGAAAGTCCATCCACATGAAAATGTGCCTTGAGTTGGGCTTTGGAAGAAAAACACGCACCCAACTATGATCGACCATCACTTTTACACTCCCTAACAAACAATGGAGGGGCAACATTGGACTCGTACCGGCTACAGCTTACGGGCTTTTCGATTTCAATTGATGTTGGAACAGAAACAAGCACCCATTAGCAATTTCGTTTTACCATTGTGCTTCAGTCTCCATCCTGGGAGGAAACAGACCCTCTGTCTTCCTTAACAAATTTCTATTCTGTTTCGTCCCATCTTATTAACATATTTAAATGGGACTAAAAAATGTAAATGAGATGAGATCGACCAGCGTAGGAATTGGTTAAGGAAAACAAACAATCTCATCCCCTACTTCCTTTTCACCAATGTGCATTTCTTACCATATGCTTAAAACAAGCCACAAGGCAACTATTTCCTGAAGGAAAAGAAGAAAATGTTAAGCCCAGTAATGGCAGCATGTTGAGATGCTCTTCGAGAATTATAAGCTTATTAAAGACTGTCCATTTGAAGCATGTGTTTGTTTGTCCTGAAATTGGCTAGCTAGGAGATTCAATATGCAAATTGCCTTTTCTATAGGATTATTATATCGTCTAGGTTTGAGTATCCCTTCCCTAATATCGTAGCTTTTATTAGTAAAATAAGATACAAAACTTAAAAAATATTAATAATAGTGCAATTCACAACTGCCTTCCACAATACAATATTATGAATATCATACTAGTACCAGTACCAAAGTAGATTCTAGTACGATATTATATCAATATCGGTCAATACTAGGTATTGTTCCAAATCATTTTTAAAAATTATAAAATAGTCTTTTAATTTTTTAAATTTACAAAATAGTCTCTTAATATATTGTACTATATAACTTATAAATTTTTATCAAACCTCTCTTCAAAAATCATAAAAATAGAATATTGAAATAACAATAATCTATTTATTTATATTAATATTACTTTTCACATATAAATAATATCCATAATTAATATAAAAAAGACCATTTAATCATCATACAAATATAAAATTAAAGAGAACAAAAAGTACTTATAAATCATAATTACATCAAAACATCAAATAAAAAGAACAATCCGTTAAAAAATTGATATGGTCAAGGCAAATTAGGTTTACAAAACTACTTGTCCTATTAAAAGTCCTAGTAAACAAGTACAATTAAATTATTAAGAAATTACAAGAAATTATATTCAATTTTAAAATGATATTATCATACCTTTCCTGAAGTATTAAATTGTATCAAACAAATACCAAGTCATTCAATCTTTTATGTTCTAATTTATTCCTTTTCTTGGAATGGGTGAATTTAAAATGCACTCAAATTCTTTTCACATCTTGTTACATTCACACGTTGACTTATAATTCAAATTGTAAACTTTTGCAATTTTGAAACATCACTTTAAAATTGGTCCCACCAAGTAAATATAAGAAACAAAAGTAACATTATAAACAAAATAAAGTAATCATTAATTTTTAACAAGTAACAAAAGTGGAAAAAAAATACCTAGATTAGGTTTATCTCTTTGACAAATAGCAATAAGCATTCCAAATCACTATAAGCATCCTTATGAATCTCCATTTGTGAGTTTAAAAGATCTTGCATCATTTTATTGGCAACAATGATTATAATAGTTAATAATACTCCCATATTACCTTTTGTTTTCTTTGTAAAACTTGGTCTGAAATAGAAACTAGGATTCAAAAATGTCTCAGTTGCAAACAGCAAAGAGTAAAAGTTGCATTTCTCATCTCTCATTGATAACTGTATGATAAGTTATGCACAAAGAAGACCTCTTTTTCAAATTGTCCTTGATTGATTTCATCTCTCTCTTCATAGCATCATAAAAATAACTCATTATTGCTTTCTCATCACTATTAGTTAGACGAAGTACCCTCACCAAATGCTCATAAACTCGGATGACAAATTAACATTAGGACTAAAATTCATTATCTTCAAGTTTAATTCTAGAAACCCCCAATTTGATGTTAGACTTAACATGTTGTGATGCAACTTACTTATCACTTATAAACATTTGTCTCAACTCCTTCATCAGAATAAAATAGTAAAGTGATAAGAAATTAGTTGTAAATCTTGTAATAATAGGACGACAGAAGTTCCTACCATTTGTGAAATCCCTTCATTAAATTTAGGACCCATGTATAATTGTAGATGAACTTGGTCACCTTTTTAACTTTCTATACGGTCTCATCAATAATAAAAAATATCTAGCATCTCCTATATTTTTCAATATTAAGTCAATACAATGTGCAGTAAAAGGAGTCCAATAGAAAGAATTATACCTGCTTTGCAATCTTCTTTTAGCTGCTTTATATTCATAATCATTGTTAGTAATTAACTAAACAATATTTTCTAGCTTAACTTCATTCACAACTTCATCAAATATATAAAATAGAGTATCAACATTCTTAATAAGGCCAGATACATCAATAGACTTCAAAAACATTGTTTCCTTTGCACAATGATCCAAAAAATTAATAATAAGTTCATGTCTTCTATTTGTCCAACTAATACACATGATTGAACACTTATAAGTAGCCTATGTCTTTTTTTTTATCCAAATAACTTTTTATTTCATAAACAGAGTTACTCAAAAGTTTACCTGTATATTCATCAATTGAAGAAGCTTTGTATCCTAGATCGTAAGAGACAACAAAATCTACCATAAGCTAATAATAATAAGACTGAGCACCATTGAATGTCATATCTGAATCATACAACTATCTAGCCATTGTCATGTCTACATTATAAGCCACTTCTCTACATTGTAAGGCACTACGAATTGAAGGCACTACGAATTGAAGGTTGAACTTCAGGAGTTATTTATGGTATAAAATATTAGACACGTCTTTTTTTTTCCTAACATTAGGTGCAATATTCCTTCTTGTTAGGTAAGAATACTAGTACCTTCAATATCCCCAATATCATCCTAACCACGAATAAAAGAACTTTCACTACCAATTTCATAGTTTAATCTTTTTCTTATATATTTTTCATATTGATACTCTCCAAGAAAAGTTTTCATTTTTCATTTCACATCATGATTCACTTTTTTATAAGGCTCTACATCAATTTTAACCCCAATTAAATGCTTCTTTAATATAGTGATTCCTCTACCTTTTAAATGACTGTTACAATACAAACAAATGGTATAATTCTTTATTCTAGGAACCAATCTAGTATGAGCCCAAGCTGGATCATTGAATCTTCCTAAAGTGGCTGAATTTTCAAGACTACTTGAATTTTCTTTCATTTACTTGTAAAAGTAAATGAAAATATATATTAAAACTAACTTAATAACTTCATATCAGAATAAAGATATATAAAAAAACATGAAGAAATCGATCAATAATAGTTTCTCAATAACTCATGTTTCTTTTTAAACTCAAATATCAAATATATACATTGATTGCTACACTTTCATAACTATGACTTATTTTATGTGATCATATAATTCAAAAATAAGGTTCCAATTATAAATTATTTTGTGTAATTATATAATTCAAAAATAAACTCATAACTATAACTTATTTTATATGATTATATAATTCAATCATAAACTCACAAGTCACAACTATAACTCATTTTGTGTTATGTAAACTCACATCTATAATTCAATTAGTGTAATCACATAATTCAACCATAAGTTACAAATATAACTTATTTTGTGTGATTACATAATTTAAACACAAAGCCACAACTATAACCTACTTTGTATAATTATGTGATTCGACCATAAATTCTTAACTATAACTTACTTTATATGAGAATTGATTAGTTAATTAAATAATCCAATTATAGACATAAACTCATAACTATAACTCAATTTGTATAATTACTAATCATATAATTCAACCATAAATTAACTAATCCATTTTGATGATTACAAAATTTAATTTATAATATATAACCCTGGTTATAATAAAGACTAACCTTTCTTTCAAATATTAATGTATCTTAATCTCAAATTTTAGATAAGAACAACCTCAAACTCATAATCCAATTCTAAATTTCAGACAACAAATGAATAACCTCATATTCATAATTCAATTCAAATTTTTAGTTTCTAACCATCACAGGAAACACAACCAATTCAAATTTTCAAACAATACTCTGCTAATTTTTATGAATGATACAAATTCAAACTTCCACATTCATAATTCACAAGCCATTCAACAAAAGTCCATAAGACTACAACACAAGCAATCACATTATCAATTTATCAATTACTACACACGGATCCACTTCTAATCGATTTTTGCTTGCAAAATGCAACCTTGGCTTTGTTTTATCATAGGCACAAGCTCATAATACTAGAATTTTACAATACAACATAAAACAACATAAGACGAAATTGGAGGATGATGTGTTGCGATGGTGGAGTAGCGAAGCTGGAGTCTGGAGGATGATCTATGATGGGTTGCAGGACTCGAAGCTATGATGGGTTGTGAGAGATTAGCAATGACAATGGGAACTGGCGATGGTGACAACAAGGTCAAGGGACAACGAGGTGATGGAGACTACATTGAAACGATTGAAGGAGGGTGAGGGCTATTGAGGAGAGGGAGACAGAAACTAAAGAGGTTTGGGAAAGTGGAAGAATACCAGGGATTTAGAGTTTTTAGGCTAATTTTTCTTTTTTACATTTTAGCCCTCAAAAATTTTAAATTTTGTGAAATTAACGGGTACAGGCTAGTACCAACAACTAGTACAATACTGCTAAATTTTGTACCATTTTTTAATAAATATGGTACCTACTAATTGGTACAGTAGGAGATCTGATACAATAAGTCTTTTATAAAAAAGAATTAAATGACATTTATGTCAAACGCTTGTCTTTTCGAAGCTAGTGGGACCAAGTAATTAGAAGGGAAGGGGTTGGCTCGGAAATTGGCAGAAGCCTTCCATAGCCCATGCATCGGACGACATCCCTGACGCATGGAAGATGGAACCGCGTTAAGAGCATCAAACAGTTCTAAGATTTGCTGCTAAGTCCCACCTATACTGATTGACCGTTTAATATGTGGCGAAAGCCTGAGACAAGAAGATTCATGTGTTTAACATTGGATTTCAGTTTCATTTAGCTTGTTACTAAAACTAGATGATGCAGGCGTTACCTCAAAAGTCTTTCGATAGTCAAAATCAATGAGTCCAAATAATGTATGTAAGGGTTTAGTCCCAAAAGGCCAAATGTAAAAGCAAATAGGGCTTTGACAACTGACAAAACTGGCATTCAAAGTTCAAACACGGTCTGACATCACGAGGGTGACGACCCTTGCTCTTTGCGTATCACACGAAATCTTTTGTTTTTAAAATAGTATTCTAATCTTATTTTATTTAATTTTATCCATATAAATTTATACGATCACGTAAAAATTTACAAATAAGATTAAATGACGAATAATTAGAACTAATTAACGAGAACATAAAATATAATATCTTTTTTTGTAAACTTTTTCAAAATTTATTTATTCAATTTTTTCTACCCCACATAAATATATCAACTTAAATATACATAATTTCATTATAATGTTAGATCAGACATTGACATAAGGTGAAAACAATTTTTTTATAAAAGATTTATATCTCAATATTTTAAATTTATAAATTTAACCTGAAATCAACACTTATATATAGCTTTACTTAGATTATCAAAATTAAAGAGCTGAAATTAGTTCGACAATTTCAATTAAATTGGAATAGGCTCATTTGACCGACAAAATAGAAAATTAACAGCTTATCAAATATATTATTATGTCACAGGAATTTGAATAATTTGGAAAAAACTTTTTAATGTTATTATCTGTTTTTAACATACTAAATTACAGGTCCAATTCTAATTGTACTACACTTTTGATATACTAAATTATTGAGATTTGAAAATTTTGTATCGTACATTTTATAATTTACCCCAAAATTGTAATTCAGAGATTAAATGTAGGATACATCTTATGTACGATCCCAGAGCGATACGAATTTCCCATAGGCAAATCCGTATTTGAACCACGAGGAATGAAAGGCACACGTGCTCTACAGCAGCATTCTGAAAGGCGAAAGCGCCGCGTAACCAAAGTAGCGATGCTTTACAAGTCAGCCACGTATCCTCATCCTTAACTCTTCTTCTAGAGTATGTAATTCAACGCGCCTGTTTGGTGTTGACCATCTACCCTGGGGTTCTTCACTCAGTCACTCCCCACATATATATAAACACGGAGCCGCAAATTCTCCTCCTCAGAAATTAGCTAACAACCAAGGCACAGATCCAACAGAAAGTCGAATTGTCGGACTTACTTAAATACTCGTCAGCAAGGAAAACAAATTTCGAAAACAAACAACTTCCGTTACCTGAGATGGTGAAACAGACGGTCTTGGCCTCAAAACCCTCAGACAGGACTGATTCTAAGTACAAAGGTGTAAGAAAGCGGAAATGGGGCAAGTGGGTGTCGGAGATCCGTCTACCAAATTGTAGGGAGCGAATCTGGTTAGGATCATATGATTCAGCCGAAAAAGCAGCGCGTGCTTTTGACGCCGCACTTTTTTGCTTACGTGGCCGCACTGCTAAATTCAATTTCCCCAACAACCCACCGGAGATTGATGGCGGGTGCTCTCTTTCTCCACCTGAAATTCAAGTAGCTGCAGCGACGTACGCCAATTCGGAGCCTCCGAAGGCTTTGACGGAGCAATCTGCGTCGGAATCGCAGGTGGCGTCTCCGTGTCCCTCAGTGGTGTCTGATGGAACAGCACAGTTGGATAGTAATGAACTGACGCTGCACGGGTCGTTCTTGGATCTACTTACGGATTCGAATGTTGGGTCGGGTGTTTATTCAGCTGAGTATGAGATATTTTCAGGATTTGATGATCTTTTTCCGCCACCAAGTGTTAACTATGAAGAGGAGAACTTTGATAGCGTTTTAGTTGAAGATTCATTTCTTTGGAACTTCTAATTACCGCTATGATTTGACCTTGTGAGGCAGAATTCCGGTCCTTTTTTTTTTATTCCCGGGTTGCTGCTCTCCTTTCTTCTACCCAACAATTTTTGAACGGGTAATGATTTTACGCTCATTCTTTGTTAGAAGGAAAAATGTTTAACATTGGCTGGATCACTGAACTCCATATATATATACTCTTATTTCCTTGTTAAAACAGTGACATCTTATCATCGCCCTTTGGTTCAAATTAAAAAAGTTTCGTATAAACATTTGAGTCAAGAAGTGCACATATCGAATTTTTCAATACCACGCAAGCACATTCTCGATCAACTCCACACCTCAAAAGCTGTATGATAAATTTATCAATTTTTTAAAAAATTATAATGAAAATTAAACGACAATATAAATGATTTAAATATTTAAATATTCAACATATATTAAATTGTTATAAAGTCAATATATAATAAAAAGAGAACAAAATTGAAGAACTCAAAATAAGATCAAAGAAGAATACCATCTTACCTATTTAAGAGATCAGAATTTGATTAAAGAAGGAGGCTATCGTATGAAAACTAACAAAAAGGAGAGAGATTAGAGTTTTATTAAAGTAGGAGACTGTCAAATAAAAACTAACTGATTTATAAAAACTAATCAATTTACAAAAATTAGTCAGTTAATTAATAAATTGACCAAATTTTAATAATGAAGATTATTAAAGTAAACCGAATTGAAAAGTTGAATTGTTTAAGATTTTTATGGTTGAATAGTTCGAACCAGTTCAAAATTTTAATTATTGGTATTTACTTCATCTTTTCAAATAAACATAACCTTCATGACAAAAAATTAAAAATAGCGTTCATTTAGGATCTCGCGTAACCAATTGTCACAAAAAATTAAGGTATAATATTGTGAACTTGATGTAAAAGGCATCATTATCACACAGATATCAAGAAACTTTGCCTTATTTTTAGTTAAAATTGATCTCTCTCTTGAATTTTTTATTGTTGTAGCAAATTTTGATGAAAAACTTTTTGTAACCTTAATTAGTAGAACAATGACCAATTTATACATCTATAACTTTTAATCTGGTATTTTCATCACGTAACTAGAATAAATGGTTGAGATTTATCTCACTATCAAATAAGAAATATAAACCAAATAGGACTCTTTAATTGTATTAAGAATGTTATTAATATATATAGAACATGACCACTAATCATGTCATAATCTAAAATTCTCCACTTGGCCTAACACTTCAAACTTTATTTTAGTAGAGCAAACATTAAATGCGCATAAAGAAATCTCTTAATATCTTCATAATTTAACTCCACATAATAAACTACATAATGCGGCTTATGATGATCATATATCAAGATGACATACTTCCTTTCATATACCATAATGCTAGTAATCTATCAAGTAACATAAGTCACATATAAATATTATAAAGGTTAAAATTAATGTCTTATAGGCATTTTTTATTTCTTAGTTATTAGTGGTTTCACGTACACAATCATAATAAATAAGAAAATTACTAATCAAAAACTTTATTAGGAAGAATGTTAAAACGTCATTAAAAACAATCATTTTATGAACATGTTCCTTAAATATCTTTAGTTGTAAGTGTAGCACCCCACTCTCGCAAGACACGTACCCGACATCCTGAGTAATATCCGAGTGTGTACCCTATGAGGGTGGCATGCTAGAACAATCAATTAGTCAAACACTTGAAACTCAGCACAAAATTTTCAAAAAATTAACTCACTCGCGTGTGCGGAAGTCAATAATCAAATCTAGGCCCATACTTTTATTTCATAAAACTCGAAATCACAATTATTGATACACTTTAATCAATCTCATTCAAAACATTTCCAACTTTAGAAGTTATTATGTACAGAAAATTGTACAGGAATCACGGAATACACAAATTAATATAAAAATAAGAAAATACAGATGCAGACGCAAACTAATCCTGACCTCTATCTCTTACTTGAATGCATTGTCTGTACTCTCGTTAGCTGAAGGGGTAACTCTTCTGAGCCTAAAAAAATATTGCAAATTTTGGGTGAGCTTTGCGAACTCAGATGAGGTAACCATCATCGATGGTTTACTCAATTCATGCATCACATAAATACACATAACATGTAATTCACATCTTTGCATTTTGCATAAAGAATCGCATAACTCTCATCACTACATTAATTCATCATGTAGCATCAATTAACACCTTATTCATTTATTTCGCATTTCGCATTTCACATTTGAAACATTTAAACAGTGCATTTCAATCATTTAAACATACATATCAAATGCATATGCAATGCTCATGAGACTCACTTTCAATTGTTATTGTTGTGACCGAGTGCCTATAACTGTCCCATATCTATTGTGGATACCAGGTTCATTAATAACTGTCCCTTATCCATTGGAGATACAGAACTCATTTTACATAGTGAGCCTTTGGCTCTTAATCACATTATGAGCTTTAAGCTCTTTTTTACTTTCTGAGCTTTAAGTTCTTTTTCGGTGGCTACTCCGGTCACAACCCCCTTTACGTTAACATGCATTCATATAATGAAATGCATCAGTCATATATGATCAATTAGTAGCTTTATTTCACTTTACACATTCACTTTCACATGTCATCGGACCCTAGGTCCGGCATTCAACATTTAAGTTGAGAATCACTTATTTCACTGTATGCACATTCACATTTTTCTTCAGAACTTAGTCCGGCATTTAATAATCAAATTAAGAAAACTCATTTATTTTATCATATTCACATACAAAGAGCACTTCAATATCACACTCATTCATTAGAATCATCGGACCTTTATTGTCCGGAATCAACACAATCAAATCACATTCATTCGATAATTCAAACATAATATGAAACAGACAAATAATTGAGTGAGACCGTCTTGGTTACTCACTGATTGCTTCCAAAGTTATTGCCTCGAAGTTCCAACAATGTCTGGATGTTGACGTTCCAATTGCTTCTCTAAAACAAGCAATATACATACATCACACTTTAGCACAATTATAAGTATTCATTTATGACATGTATGAATATGAAATATGTACAATGCATGTTCATGACAATCCTGAGTATTTTTCCATTATTCTCATCACATAATCATACATATTTCAAACTCACATAATTATCATTTATACTTATGGTTTATACCTCGATAAAACCATAAAAATCAAAATTCATAACTCATTTATTCAGTTTAGATTTTTCCTAAGACACACTTTTAGGTCTACTGTACATGATCAATCTGACAATGAAAATGAAGTAATTCGAGGGTGCTTTCTTCTAAAAAATTGTTCATCTTTCTCTTAAGTTTCTAATGACACCAAGATCATTCAATTCGACTAAGTATCCTAGGAGTTATGCTCATAATACAACAGACTATGTATACTTGAACTTTTGGCTAGTTCATGATCATACCCTCAAATTGTACAACTCATATCTTTCAACTCAGATATCTAAAAATTACAAACTTAATACCAATTGAAAGATAAGAGAATGAACTATAAATTTTGTGAAGATACTTTTGCTTGATTTAGCCTATATCCATTCAGTTTTTATGAACATATCAAGACATAATTTCTGTCTCAGGTAGTACTACAACCTCAATCAAGACTCAATTTCACAGAAGATTTTGAAAGTCTTAAAGAAAAAATTAAATTCATAATTCTTCAAGAAATTGTAGAATTATGTCTCTAATTTAATCTGCATCAAGAATCACCTCATTTGGACATCTACAGCTCAAGATATCATCAAAAAACTAACACATGTTCAGTAAAAATTGCCTGCATAATAACCCTCGGGTGGCGATCGCGACGCGTCGTGATTGCGACTGCTGCGTTTGCCCAGCGGGGTCATGATCACGACCTGCCTTTGAACCACTGCACTCTATCTTCTTTCTTTTATTTTTTTCCGAACTTCCCTTCCATTTTAGACCTAGAAGATGAGGTTTTTAGATCAAGTCGTCTTCTAAACAATTGTTCATCTATGTCTTAAGATTCTAAAGAATCTAAGTTCATACAATTTGGTTCAGGTTTTTGAAAGTTATATACAATTTACTACATACTGTTCAGAAACAGATATAAAATCCGAAACTCAATTTCAAGACAAATTTCAATACTTTTAGAGATAGAATTCAAACTCGATTTCTAATGGAAATTGTGGCCATTCGTCTCTAGTTTAATATAATTCAACAATCATCCTATTTGGATATCTGTAGGTTAAGATATGTCTAAAATACAGAAGCATGTTTTGTAAAAACACTACATTTGACACATTTCTAGCACACTTCATCATCAATTTCATCCTAATTCATCTCTTTTGCTTAGTCTATCACTTCTAACTTATATCAACATCATTTCCTCTTTAATTATACCCCAATTATAGTTCAACATTATCTATACACAATTCAAAATCCATGCTTGATCATATACACCAAAAACAAAACACATCATATACACATTCATCATAATGACCTTTCCATCTAAAAAAAAATCATTTCAACAACACCAACTTATCAATTATCAACAAATCATCACTCTTCCAACCCTATTTTTATGATCATCCTAGCTCTAACCCATCCTCAATACAAAACAAGGCAGAAATTCATTCGTTCACTCATTACATTTTTACACTTTCATATACTATTTAACAACACCAAAGTAAAACATAATTCTAGTACCTCGTCATTCACCCACATCATTAAGTCATGAATAATGTTAGCTCACTAAATTCAATTGTTTTGACAAAAATCTCTTTATAAATCAAACACCCATGAATTTACCCAAGGAATTTTGTATTCAAAACAAAACCTCAAATTACTCACCATAAAGTCCCATTTACACTAACCCATGAAGATTAAAGCATCACTTACTTGATTTAGCTCCAAATCCATCAAAAACACACCAACCCTAGCTATCCCATCATCATTCTAGGGTGGATTTGGTTGGGTTTTCTTGTAGTAAATGAAAGCAACAATAAAATGGAGGTAGAAATTGAAAGATGGAAGCAAGGTTCAATGTTGATGATGGTTGACAACACACTTCATGAAGAAGGAGAAGAGAAGACCACGAAAATGGGAAGAAGAGAAGTAAGACAAAACACTAAACTTGGTCTTTCAAGTAGAAAGCATCGTAGGTTGTAAGACATGGCTTGGCAAGTGACATTTGTCACTTGCCATATGTCATCTCCTTATAGGTTCACTTTGGTTTTCTCATTCAATATGTACAATCAACTCTAATTTCTACTCTAATTGTCTCCAAATTTCAATTAAACATGTCATTAAACCCAAATGTCATTTATAGAAATTTTCACTGCCAATTGACTCTTAATTATACTGCTATTTATCAATTGTCTTGCCACTTGGCATTTTTCCTAGTCCAAAATTACCCAAATTTCAGAAAATTTTCTAAAATTCTCTAAAAATTCTAAATTACTAAATTCACTTTCCAAATCTATTTTCAACATATAAAAATCACAATTCTCAACAAAATCTTATTCACAATTCAATTAAAAATCAATTAGACCCGGAATGTCTATGAATGCTTGTACAATTATTTTCATGTGCAAAAATTCAATATTCAAAAGTTTGAGCATATAATATATTGCATAGGTAGGGAATGCATTTTCTAATTTCTTACTAATCTATCATATTTACTATTCTAGCCTCAATATGGGTAACGGGATGTTACACAGACTCTGTAATTTCTCCCAATTATGTTTTCATGAAAGGTTAAGCTATTACAAGTTCGATAGGTTTTTTATTAGAAAACACATTTTCCATTTTATTTATTTATTTATTGAACATAGACTTAGTCTTTTTATGTGGAGGCAAACATTGGTAATTAATGTCGATTTGGTTACTCAACTAAGTCATGTTTTTATTAAACTGCTTGGTTGGAATGTCATTATAGCTTTTTGACACAGAGGCACACATTTGTGATGTGTGTTGATCTAGTTACTCAGCTATATCACGTGCTCAACTAGCTACTAGCTCTATTCATAACCCAAAGGTCAACAAAATAGTCATTTATTTAATAAACATGATTTTTTATTTTTATTTTTATTTTTTATATTGCCTACCTTATTGTTTTAGCTACTCGTTTCCATGAAAATACTAGTAAAGCTACTTAAGTTGAAAGGCCTCAAATTATAAATGAATGTGACAATTTAGAGGGTGAAAAACTCACACTAAATCCTAATTAAGTTGCATATTTAGCCAAAGACTCCAATTCACTAATTTTGTGAGCTATTGATTCTTCACAACCTAATAGACTATATTCAAAATTAAATCAATTCCAATCCATCTAAGCCATTGACACATTCAAACAATTCACAAAATGCAACCTAACAACCATCATACCATATGCAAAATCACATACAAAGCAAAACACATAACCTTCCCCACACTTTAACAACACATTGTCCTCAATGTGAGAAGGGAACAAACAAGCACATAGGAAAAGAAGAAATATAAATTAAAGTAAAATGGAAAATAAAAAATAAAAAATAAAAATGAAGACTAATTTGAAAAAGAAAGGGGGTTAGACAAAGTCTTATGAAGATGGAGGTGGGGATGGCAATTGAACGCCCTAAGCCTCAAAATATCGATAGATACGATGTATGTCTTGGCTCTAATATCATTAAAGCAGAACAAAACCCTGAGGTCTCGAGTTCGAGTGCCAGAGGGGACAATACCTGGAGTGATGGCGGTAGAGGCCGGGCTCTACAAGCTAGGTCCAGGATGGGGACTAGGTCTAGTAATATCATAGGCTTTGAATGAGTATTTTTTTTAAATATGAAATTAACATGCATTGTTTTTAAATGAACCTCATGCATTGTTTTGTATTGTTTTACATGATTTGAAATTGTTTTTTTGAAGCAAGAACTAAAAGTTTTTTTTAATGTTTTTAATTAAAGGAGTGAATAGGCTGCCTCGAAAAAGAACTCGAGAAGCTCTGACTCGATCTAGCTCTCACCGAGGAAGTACGGATGAATCGTATGTCCCACAAGATGCGAAGACACACTCTGCTCCTGATTCTGAGGCACCTAGTATGCATCATGAAATGCCACTGCCTCCGCTTCCTATGCCTAATATGGATTCATGGTTCTTTCAAGCTTTTGCTCAGGCTTTCACATATTCCATGGGCCAAGGGTCATAAGTTTCAATGACATCTTCGGTGGAGAGGAGTGGGCAGTATGATAAGCTCTGTAAGTATGGGGCTATAGATTTTAATGGTAATACTAATCCGGAAGAGACTGAAGTATGGTTGAAGAGGATCGAGAGATTCCTACTTTAGATGAAGTGTTCTAATCAAGAGAAATTGAATTATGTAATGAGCTTGCTTCAAACGAACGGACTGCATTGGTGGGAATCAGTGCTCCACAGTCAGGTTATGCCTCCGGTGTTATCATGGAGAGATTTTGTAGAAGTGTTAAGGAAGAAGTACCTCTCCAGGGTTTATGTATATGAGAAGGCCAGAGAATTTCTGAATCTCACACATAGGGACATGAGTGTGAGTGAGTATGAGCAGAAGTTCACTCAACTTTCCTGATATGGGGATAACATTGTGGCAAATAAGGAGGACAAATGCCTCAAGTTTGAGGGAGGACTTCATTTAGGAATCAAGGAGAAGGTGTTGATCCATAACTTTTATGACTACCAGCAGTTGATAGATGCGACACTTCAGGCCGAGAAACTGGAGAAATCAAGTATGAAGTGAATAAGAAGAGGAAGAATTGGGAGCCGTCTTGCAAGAAGGGAATGAGTGCTCCAATGCCTGAGAGGAGTACAAGGAGTTTCACACTTAGAGTGAGGTGGGGAGTAGCGCCTCTACTAAGAACAAGAAATCAAAGGCAATTTCGGCGCAAACTTCAATTGAGAGAGGCAATAGTAGGGTAGAGAGGAGCAGGTACACGAACCCTTAATGTGAGCATTATGGGAAGTTTCACAAAGGAGAAAGCTTCAAGTTACTTGGAGCATGTTTTCAATGCGAGGAAAAGGGACACATGATCAGGGAATGTCCCCAGATGACAAGGCAAGAGGGGTCGCAGTTGCAAGCCCCAAGGAGAGCAGAAACAGTGGGAACCAGGCCAGTTACAAAGGTAGGTAGTTCTAGGGCTGTAAGGAAGGCTATCCCTCCAAAAAGGCCAAAGGGTCAGGCACAGGCCAAAGTATTTGTCATGACAAGAGCGGAGGCCACAACCGTGCCTAAAGTTGTCACAGGTATGGCTCAGTTATTTAATTTTGAAGTATATGTCTTAATTGATTCTGGCTCCACGCATTCATTTGTTTCTGCAAGCATGAAATTATGTGGTGTGAATTTGATGTCATTGGAAGATCCATTGATTGTTAGCACTCCTTTAGGGAGGAAGGTGAAAATAAGTCAAGTGTATAGAGATTGTGAAATGGTTATTGAGGGTGCTAGACTGGTAGTAGACTTATTGCCGCTAGAGCTAAAAGGTCTAGATGTTATACTGGGTATAGATGTCATGGAGAAATATTGTGCAAAGTTAGACTGTAGTCTCAAAGAGTTAGAGCTCGACTTTGGCAATATAGAGAAGGTGGCTTTTAGAGGAGACAGAAGAATGCTGTCACCTAGAATAATTTCAGCTTTGTTAGCTGACAGGATGATGAAAAAGGGGTATAAAGCCTTCTTGGCACACGTCGTGGATACTGATGTGAATGAAAGGAAGTTAGAAGATTTTCCGATTGTGAGGGAGTTTCTTGACGTGTTTCCAAAAGACTTACCTGGTTTGCCACCAGTGAGGAAAATTGAGTTTGCCATCGAGTTGATTCCTGGTACCACATCCATTTCTATACCACCGTATAGAATGGCTCCAGCTAAATTGAAGGAGCTCAAGGAACAGTTGGAAGAGCTATTAGAGAAAGGGTATATAGGGCCAAGTTCGTCACCGTGGGGAGCGCCTATTCTATTTGTTAAGAAGAAGGATGGGACATGGCGTATGTGTATTGATTATCAGAGACTTAACAAAGTGACCATTAAGAATAAGTATCCTCTACCACAAATCGATGATCTGTTTGAACAGTTGCAAGGAGCAAAGTTCTTCTCCAAAATTGATCTCAAGATAGGCTATCATCAGCTCAGAATCAGAGAGTCTGATGTGAACAAGATAGCGTTTAGGACCCATTATGGGCATTATAAGTTCCTAGTCATGCCATTTAGATTGACTAATGCTGCAGCTGCATTCATGGATCTTATTAATAGGATCTTCAAGAAGTATTTGAATCAGTTTGTCATAGTGTTTATCGATGACATTCTGGTTTATTCTAAGAACGAAGAGGAACATAAAAAACATCTCTGGATAGTTTTGCAAACACTGAAGGAGAGGGAACTTTATGCCAAATTAAGCAAATGTGAATTTTGGCTTCACGAGGTTATCTTTCTTAGGCATGTGATCTCAAAGGATGGAGTACATATTGATCCGAGAAAAATTGAAGTAGTGGTGAAGTGACATGCACCAAAGATAGTTGCAGAAGTCAGGAGCTTTCTGGGTTTGGCAGGATATTATAGGAGGTTTGTTGAAGGATTCTCCATGATAGCTGCTCCAATCACCAAGTTGTTAAGGAAAAATCAGAGGTTTATTTGGAGTGAAAAATGTTAGAAAAGCTTTGAGGAGCTTAAGCACAGATTAACAAGTGCTCCATTTCTGACTTTGCCTATGGGAGAGGAGAGTTATATAGTTTACAGTGATGCTTCAAGGAGAGGTTTGAGTTGTGTGTTGATGTAGGGTGATAAAGAAATAGCTTATGCCTCGCGACAATTGAAGCCGTATAAGTTGAATTATCCGACCCATGATCTAAAATTAGCAGCAATAATTTTTACCCTGAAGATTTGGAGACATTATTTATATGGAGTTCAAATGAGGATTTTTACAAATCATAAAAGTCTCAAGTACTTATTGAGCCAGAAAGAGTTAAATTTAAGACATAGAAGGCCGTTAGAGTTGCTCAAGGATTATGACTTGTTGATTGAATACCACCCAGGAAAGGCGAATGTGGTGGCGGATGCCTTGAGTAGGAAATCCTCCATAGCCTATGCTCAGATAGTTTATTTGCCATTATTGATAACGATGGCTAAGCTAAAGATAAGTTTGACACAGGAGGAGCCTGATTGCATTATGGCAAATTTCAAAGTGAGACCGATACTTAGGGAGAAAGTTAAGGAGTTGCAAGCACAGGATGCGGAATTGAACAAACTCCGAGAAGAAATTCAGAATGGTAAGAAATCTGAAGTGGTAGTGAGGGATGAAGGACTTATAGTTGTAGGCAACCTACTCTGTATTCCAAATGTCCAGGAGGTAAAGGATGAGATACTCGACGAGGCTC
>JANZXP010000195.1:13626578-13657183 GCA_027576715.1 Erythroxylum flavicans | reverse complement strand
AAATCAAATTATTTCAATGCATCAAATCCTCATATGCTATACAAAAACCAATCGTCACTATTGAAATGGAATGATAGCAGATTTGGATACTATAAGCGGATTTCAAACAAGTATAATTATACTCTTACACTTGCTATTCACTATTATATATATCATATCATCAACACCAATTTACATAATATAAAGTTGACAGAAACACATCCACTAAATTCTAATCCCTAAAGTCTCATGGTTTTGCAGAAATTCTAATTCCTAGCCTACAGAGGAACCAATTTTTAGTAGGCAAAACATATTATATATTGCATACCCTAAAACTGCTCATTTCAAAAATATACTATATATATACCTAAAATCAACATAGTAGACAGAGAGGAGAACCCAGACGGCGATGGTGAGGAGGGAGATGCAGACGGCGACGATAGCACGACGCGGCAAGGAGAGGAGATGCACGATAGGACGACGCGGCAAGGAAAGGAGACCACGGTGCGGCAAGTAGAGGAGACACACGACGTGGAAAAAAGAGGACGACGATGACCAAAAAACAAAGAAGTAGAGGAGAAAGGGAAAAGGAAGGTTCGGGGGTCCTTTAACCCCCGAATCGAAACGACGTCGCTTGGTATTAAACCAAACGACATTGTTTTTTATTTTTAAAAACGATTACTTTAAATTTAATGATATAACGTAAATACCATCGGTAAAGGACTGACGTTGCTTAAAATTACCAACAAAAATGTATCCGTCGGTAAAATTCTGTCGCCGTTTAATTGCAGGAAGCCTTCCCACCTGATTTACTGACGGTTGCATAGTTTCTGTCGCTATATTTCGTCGGTAATTTTGCGCGAATATTTTCCCTCCAGCTTTACCGACGAAAATTTGGTCCATCGCAAAATTACATTTTTAACTACAGATTCACCGGCGGATTCTAAATTTTCATCGGTAATTAGCGACATATTGGCTTCTGTCTGTAATATTCCGTTGCCATCTTATATTTTTCTTGTAGTGATCTATAAAGGTGACAAATACTTTTCTCTACCAAAGATGGAGTGTCAAAAGGTTTATATATATTTGTGTCTATAATTCCAAGAAGTTGAGTACTTATGACTTCTTTCTTTCTATGTTTGGTTTGTTTTCCTTTAATGTAATCCACAAATATATTGAGATCAGTAAAATCTTAATTGTAAAGAATTTCATTCTTTACATCTCGTTCTAATCTTTCTTTAGATATATGTTCCAAACATTTATGCCACAAGTAAGTTGAATTATAATTTATTATGCTTCACTTAATTCCCATGGTATGGTAAACAAAAAATAGGGATTCAGAAAAATTAAGATCAATTGATTTATATAAACCATCCATAAGAATTCCATAACCAATAATGGAATCATGTTTAAATAAATTGATACAACCATCACCAAACTTAAAAGTAAACCCACTTTTATTAAGTTTAGAAACAAAAATTAAGTTTTTCTAGAAGGTATATAGAGAGTTTGTATTATATACAGGTGATAACCAATAGCTAATATTAGATGATAAGTCTTTACGCCTTTAATTGGGACCTTTTAACAATTTCTCAAGAATAGAAAGTTCTCAGTTGCGTTTATGGTTTAGATTATAAGGAATCCTTGTATAACATCATAAACATGAGTAATGTGTAATTTTTTTAAAATAACCCTAAACATTTTAACCTACCAATAACTCATAACTCGACCCCCCACCATACATCCAGCCACCTCTAGTTTGCTTTTGCTCACTCCACCACCCACCCTATCTACCTGTCATGTTGCCTTATCTTGTCTAGCCTGTGCCTTGCCTTTTTTGTGGCTCATCTCACTTGTGCACTACAGTCGCCTACTCGTCCAGTGGCCTGACTCACCTCCCCTTACCTCGCCAGTAGCCTCTCCTCACCTTGCCTCCAGTCATCTCACAGTCCCACCTTTGCCACTGTCGCCTATTCAAACGTTAGGGTTGTAGTTGTAAAATGCAAATTAGCTATTCTAATTTAGCCTTAAAAATTGAAAAATTGAAATGTATGTACTGTAGTGTGCTAACTGTTGATTTGTGTTGTGATGTGTTGAATGTTGAGTGTTGAGTTAATTCATAATTGAGTAGTTGTTGTGTGTCTAATAGTGTGAATGACTTATAGTTGTAAATTGTGACGTGAGTTTGAAAATTGCATTTTGGAAATTAAGGATAGCAAATAAATGTGTTTTTTTAATCTAAATTTTGAAAATTAAGGAATGAGACTAAGGATTTTTTTATAGAATTACAATATTTGGAACTTGAAATTTTAGATATGTTTTGTCATTTGTGCTGTTTGGATTTTGAAAATTGAGAATTCAATCATTCAATACAAAATTAAAGTTTGTGTTATTGTTTGAAATTTGAGAAATATTGAATTAAATCCTGGTCTTTATTATAAATTATGTTATATATTATAAATTGATTTCTTATTATACAAAATGGGTCAGTTAATTTAGGTTGAATTATGTGATTACACAAATTAAGTTAAAAATTAGAGTTTATGTTTGAATCATATATTCACACAAAATGAGTTATATTTATGACTTTATGGTTGAATTATGTGATTACACAAATTAAGTTATACATATGATTTATAAGTTTATGTTTAAATTATGTAATCACACAAAATAAGTTACAGTTGTGAGTTTTGGTTAAATTATGTAATCATACAAAACAGTTATAATAGTGATTTTATGGTAGAATTATTTAATTATACAAAATGAGTTATAATTATGAGTTGTGACTTTATGTTTAAATTATATAATCACACAAAATGGATTATAGTTGTGAAAGTGTAATAATCAATGTATATATTTGAAGTTTGGGTTAACAAACACGATAAATTCTTGGATATAATGTGCTTAATCATCAAATTTTCTTAAGGAATCATTTATATAAGTTTATGAAGTTCACTTGCATTGTATATATCATATGATTATTAAGAAACTGTTGTTGCTCTACTTCTTTATATTATTATACACAACTTGATTTTGATATGAAGTTAGTAAGTAAATTTTAATATATGTCTTCATTTATTTTTATAGATAAATGGAGGAAAGATCAAATGCACTTGATAATTCAGTCTCTCTAGGTATAGGAAGATTCGATGATCCAGTTTAGGCTTATGTTATATTGGGTTTTGGAATAAAGAACCATATTATTTGTTTGTATTGTAACAAACATTTGAAAGGTGAGAGAATCACTAAATTAAAGAAACACTTATTTAGGATCAAAAGTGATGTGGAGCCTTGAAAGAAAGTGAGTCATGATGTCAAATGAAAAATGAAGACTTTGCTTGAAGAATATCAGCATGAGAAAGATAGAAGGAAAAGATTAAATGACAAAATTGATAGTGGAAGTTCTTTTATCAGTTTTCAGGATGATAACGGGGATGTTGAAGATGGTAGTATTCCTACCCATCAAGAAGGAAATATTGCACTTAATGTTAGAAAAATAAGAAGACAAGTGTCTAATTTCTTGCACCATGAACATCTCTTAGAGCTCAACCTTTAATAAATGGTGCCTTACAATCTAAAGAAGCGACTCATATGACAATTACTGGATAGTGGTATGGTTTAGGTATATCATTTAATGTCACTCAATCTTATTATTATCAACCTAAGGTGAATGCTATTACATCTTACGATGACTACATCAGTAAATTTTTAAGTAGCCCTATTTATGAAATAAAAAGTTATTTGGATGAAAGAAGAATGACTTGGGCTACTTATGGTTATTTAATCATGTGTGATGGTTAGACAAATAATAGACAAGAGCTTATTATTAATTTTAGTTTATTCTATAAAGAGGACAATATTTTTGAAGTCTATTAATGCATCTAGCCTCTGGCTTTATTAAGAATGATGATATTCTATTTCAAATATTTGCTGAATTTGTGAATGAAGTTGGGATAGAAAATATTGTTCAGTTCATTAATAACAGTGATTCCGCTTATAAAGCAGCTAGAATAAGATTGCAAAGAAAGTATAATTCTTTTTATTGAACTCCTTATACTACAAATTGCATGACATGAGTTTGGAAAATATAGAAGATGATAGGTATGTTTCTATTATTGATGAGATTGTGTAGAAAGCAAAAAAGATGACCAAGTTCATCTATAATCGTATATAGGTCTTGAATTTAATAAGAAATGATTTCACCAATGTTGGAAATTTGTGTCGTCTTGCTATTACAAGATTTGCAACTAATTTTCTTATCAATTTAGTGTTTTATTTTGATGAATAAAGAGTTGAGATAAATGTTTACAAGTGATAAGTGGGTCGCATCTCAGCATGCTAGGTCTAATATTGGATTGGAGGTTTTTGGAATTATATTTGAAGATAACAAATTTTGGTCCTAATATCAATTTGTCATCCAAGTTTATGAGCCTTTAGTAAAGGAATTATGTCTGGCTGATAGTGATGAGAAGGTAACGATAGGTTATTTTTATGATGTCGTGGAGAGGACGAAGGAAGCAATCAAGGCCAATATGAAACATATGCCTTCTTTGTACACACCTTATCTTGCAATTATCAATAAGAGATGGAAAAGACAACTTTACTCTCCGTTGTTTGTAGGCATGACACAACTTTACTCTTCGTTGTTTATAGGCATGTCAATCTGGCCTAGGCCTGGCCCAACCTGAAGTCAACGAGCTAGGCCCGAGTTAACCTTACCAAGGGCTGAATTTCTTGGCCTGATTGGTCGACTGAGCGAGACAAAACAATGTCATTTTTGAAATTCTTTTTTAAAAAATAAAATTGGGTCGTGCCACGGGCCGAACAGTCCAGGGCAGGCTCCGACCCATTACCATCCATAGTTGTTTGCAGGTGAGGCATTTTTTAATCATTGTGTCTATTTTAGACCAAGTTTTATAAAGAAAGATGAAGTTAATAGGAGAATGTTATTAACTATTACAACTATTATTGCCTATGAGATGATGCAAAATCTCTTAAGCTCACAAATGGATATTTATAAGGATGTTTCTAGTAATTTTGGGATGTCAATTACTATTTATCAAAGAGACAATGTTAATCCAGGAATATATATTTTTACTTTTGTTGTTGAAAATTAATCATTACTTTATGCTCTGTTATGATCTAAAACTTTAATTGTGTCTCCTGTTAACTTTTCAACGGTTATATTTTTCCCTTAAGTATTACTGATTCTATTTCTTTAGCACCTTTTGATTTGATTTACTATGACATTTAGGGCCTTGCTTCTAAAGTATGCGTGGCTTAAGATATTATGTGATATTTGTCAATTTTCTCATTACACATGAAATTATCTAATGCATTATAGATATGATCTATTTTCCATTTTCACTTTCTTTAATAATATGATTCAAAATCAATTCTCATGCAAGATTAAAATATTTCTACTGATAATGCCATAGAGTACAAAGATATAAACTTTATCCACTTTTTTGCTCAATAAGGGACTATTATTCAAAGTTCATATTTAAATAATCTCAACAAAATGATCAGGTAGAACGTAAACATAGACATATTCTTGAGATTGTTCGAGCCCTCCTTATATCCTCTTTTTGTTATGAAACTTTATAGGGAGAAGCAACATTTACAACTATTTACACTATTAATCGTATTCCCTCTCCTATCATAACTAAAAGCATGCTTATATTGTTTCCTTGGATATGGCATAAAACAAAAAAGGTTATAGAGTTAATATCCCGTCTTCTAAAGACTTCGTATCTCTCCACATGTAACCTTTTGGGAACATAAAATATTTCTCTCACTTTCAAACTTTCAGGTCACAGAGTTTTTCTATGATCTTACCATCTTTTTATTTCCTGACATTTTTCCTACAGACTTATCTTATAGCCCTAATAGTTTGACATAACTTACACTTGATCCATTATATCTTCACCACATAACTTTTTCCCATTTGCTTCTTCATCATAATTTACTTAGTCTCAATAACTTCTCTATTGTTCTACTCGAGTAAGTCACCCATATGTTTGTCTTAAAGATTTTTATATTTATTCTACTATTATCTCTCTATATGAACCTCACACTTATTGTAAGGCTAGCTCTGATCTGTTATGGTATAAAGAAATGGCGAAAGAACTACATGCTCTTTCCAATACCAATACTTGAGACTTAATTGATTTACCTACAGATAAGTCTATTATTGGCTACAAATGAATTTATAAAATCAAGATTGGAGCTAATGGATTCATTGAAAGATATAAATCCCGACTAGTTTTTATCTAAAGGGTTTACTAAAAAATATGGGATTAATAATAAGGAAATATTTGCTCGTATAGTTTGTTTGAATTTAGTTTGCAGTTTGATTATAGTTTCTGCTAGTAAACGTTGGAAACTTTCAAAGTAGAAGTCAAGAATGCATTTCTTAATGGTGATCTCATTGAAGAAGTGTATATGCAACTTCTACCTAGATATGACCATCCACCTAATAAAGTACGTCACCTTTGTAAAGCCTTATATGGATTGAAAAAAGCTCTTAGAGCCTGGTTTGTTAAATTAATTAAATAATACTTTTAAAATATTAACATGAAGTGTTAATTTTTTAAAAATAAACTTGTTTACTTTATATGGTAATAAATAAGGATCAGATAATAGCTTCAACTAATAAAATAAGTGTTTATAATATATGTTGTGTATAACTTATATACATTATATACTTGAGTGTGTAATTTTAGATGTTGCACGAAGAAAATAAACGTTTCTTAAAAGTCCATAGGTGAACATGGCCTGATAAACTATTGTATGTTAGAGAGTGTTCTTTTCTAGAATATAAAGGTGAATATAAAGGTTAGAAAATGAAGGTGTTAATATGGTGAATGATATTTTAAAGGACACAACATGTAATACGAGTATGTTAGAGTGTATGTTCATGTGCAATAAAAGGTAGTAAGTTATACAATTTGAGATATGGGTATGTCAAAGCCAATAGTTGTGTTCCAAACTATTTTTGTAATAAGTTATCTTATTTAGAAACATATTTTTGGTGAACTTCAAACTTTAAAGGAGTTTTAAGAATTATTATGGTGAATTTTAAGTTAAGTGAGGTTTGGTAAGGTGTAGGTTATATAGAATTATACCAGCTAAAATTTATATATATTACTTATCATAAATGTAGTTTTATAAAAGAGAAAAAAATCTGTAATCTTTAAAATATGATTCATTGTTATAGTAAAATCAACTAATTTTAGTTCTTGAGGACATAGACTCACCAAATTGGTCAAACATCAATAAAATCTTATTGTTTTCTTGTTTACTTATTTCATTCTTCTCCATTCTTGTTACGTATTGCTTCTTAAAAGTAGTATTAGATCAATGCCGAGGCAATAATGACTTTAATTATAAGGTTTTACGTGGGAAAATTTAGTAATAGAATTATAAATTTTGGACATTGATAACAAAGAGTGAAGGATTTATTGTATATAAGGTATAATGAAGAGTTTATGTGAGAATAAGCTAGAAGATATTGATGGGCTCGAGTAGGGAGAGTTATAAGCACAACCAACTAAAGTTACTTAGCTATTGTCTAGACAGTAACATTATATACCATATCATGAAAATTACATCCTTTATAGAATGAAAGAAGTTAGAGATTCTATACATATCGAAGTCTTTCACAAAACAGTTGTATCTGAAATAGAGACTATATATATTGAAATTTGAGAAGGGAACATATATGGAAAAACATATTTTTACATTTAAACAAATGATCAATGACCTACTAAGGCTTAAGGTAACTATTGGGGACAAGAATAAGGCAATGATTATGCTTTTCTGATAAACATTTGGTGGCTATGCTCACATTGGGTAAAGAGACAGTCACAATTATGTTATTAACTAATAACCAACAGAGGCTAAGCACTGGTAAAAGATCTCAAGAAGAAGTGTTGTATATAAGGTGAAATAAAGATCATGGGAGTAATCACGGGAAAGATGACTTGTCTAAATAGAGTTCTAGGTCGAAATCTAAAGGTAAAACGATATTTTGGTACTACAAATACAAACAAAATAAACATGTTAGGATGGATTGTCTAAACAAGAAAAAGCAGAGTGGCAAACAAAAAACTAATGATTCATTAAAGTTTTATAATGTAGTGTCGAGAAGAGACTCAACTTGCAACGACAAAGACACACTCTACATTTCAACCAATCAACTTCAGGACTCAAAGATAATGCTCACATTTTATAATACCAAATAAGGATTGATTTGTGCTATTCACACAACATTGGCACTATCCAATTAGGAAATAATGAAACTTAAAAAATTATCAAAGAAAAACAAGTCAGGATTAAAATGTTTGATAGTTTTTCAAGGATGTTGAACAATGATTGATATGTACTAGAATTTAAAGAAGAACCTGATTTTTTTTAGGTACTTTATATGTAGATGATTATTTTTATATAAGATCTATGAACACAATATTAATGAAGTACATAGTACAATAATTGTAACAAAAGGGACAAGACTAGCATAAAATATCTATAAATTGTAACTAAAAAATAGTATATTTGATAAATTGTAACTATATTATTCAATGTTTTAAAAACTAGACTTGAAGTTAAATTGGTAAGACAAGAGCTTTAAGGTTTAAAAGGTTTAACCAGAATTAGACTGTCATAAAACTAGTTAAAGATTAAATAACATTAAAGAATTTGAAATATGCTTGAAAGAGATTGTCTTTACTTATCGAAGAATTTGAATTTTAATTAAAAAGCTTATTAAATGAAAATTAATTGATTTATTTTGGTTTAAAAGAACTTATTAATTTATGAAAATTGATCGACGAATTAATAAATTGATCAGTTTTTAACAACAAGAGTTATTTAAGTAAATCGAGCCAAAAAGTTAAAAATCGAATCGAAAAGTTAGACAATTCAAGATTTTTAAAATTAAATTGGCCGAATTGGTTAAATTTTTTAATCATTGATATTATTCCAAATTTTCTCATTACTTCTCTTGTAACACTTTTATGAAAACTTCTCATCAATTTCTCCTGTAATACCCACTAGAAAAGTTATAATAAATTAAAATTAATTAACTTTTAAATAATATATAATTAATAAAAATTAAATTATCAATAATCATCTAATAATAAATATGATATAAATAAAAAATGTTATAACACTAATCTAAAATTTTCATTCTTTTATATGGAAACATAAAAAATATTTCCATATTTTTTCAGCATAAAGATGCAAATAATATTTATAGATGGAAGCAAAAAATTTAAAAATGACACAAAATTACATATATACTTACTAATTGCAATGTATACTTTATACAAAAATAAGTCTTATCTAAATTTAAGATACGTGCTTAAAAAATTGCAGTGTAGTGAATCTTTAGAATAAATGTATAACAAAAATTTGAAATTAATTGCACTTCTTTAAGAACGAGTTTTATTTTGCAACGTTAAAATTGAATTCACATTTTTACTATACATATATTTTAAGAATAGTCACTACATATTCTTCAATAAATATGATACTTTTTATAAATATATATTTAAAATATTTTTATATCATAATTTAATCTTTATAACATTCGTTAACTTGTAATTAATAATATTTTGATATATGTGAACTAAATATATAATTTTAATATGATAGATAATTAATATGCATATAGTTCAAAATAATTTAATAATAAATAACTACTTTATATTTATGATTGGATATTGATTTTTTAGTTAGATATTTATTATTTAAAATTTTAAATAAAATTATATTTATTTTCACAAAATTCTGTAACATTTTTGGCTGGTATAAGTGTCATTGCTGAATCATAAAGTTGGCAAAGATACCATCTATGATTAAGGTCCTATTTGGCAAACAACGAATTGCATTAACTGTTAGCCAATTCTATCAGCAATTAGTTGATAGTTGATTATATTAACTAATTTGATCAGCGGATAACATCAACTATTTATTAAAGATGTTTGGTAAAATTAGCTGTTTAGTGTTAGCTGTTGATGTGTGAAATGATTTATGAAGGTATGATTTAAAAAAATCATAAGGGCATGAATATTATATTTCTTAGTATTTCGTTGGATATTTTTATAAGGATTTAGATTTTAGATATTTAATTTTACAAAAATTAAGTTTATAACTTTAATAAAAAACACAATAATAATAATAATAATAATAATAATAATAATAATAATAATAGTAGTAATAGTCTAATGTTAAATTCTCTATTAATATGAATGATGCAGCGAGCTACATCATATTAGTTTTTTATATAATATGTATAAATTTTATTATTTAATAAATTAAAATATCTATAACTATAGTGTGACATAGATACGATATATAGTAATTATATACTAAAAATATTAATTTGATGTGACTTTTTATGTTTAAAAACTTAATATTATGAAAATTTTAAATGTAAACTAATATTATAAAATTAAATTAATATTAAAAAGTTTAATTAACTCCTTTATTATATTTTTCCAAACTTTAGTACGATAAAAAAAGTCAAATTTGAAAACATACATAGCAAAAGTAGAAAGTAAAATAAAGGACAATGTTGTCGTTAGACAAACAGCTAACTCTAAAAGCTCCTCTTATGGAATTTTTAGAAATCAGCTTATTGGAGTTAAATAAGCTAACCAATAAGTTATTTATTAAATACATTAATAACTTTTTAAAATGGACAAAAATTAACTTATACTCCTAAAAGTTATACAAATAACATTTCTAGCAACTCCACCCCTTCAGTATGTGAATCTGATTTACATTAAAAGTGATCTGAAATTAGCTAAATTCGAGAATCAAATTCTACAGTTCAGAAGGTAATAAAATTACGATAATGGATAACAGTATGTTCTAAGTTTGGAATATTGAGGTTTAATTCTATTTATGGCCGCTTTCCTCATGTACTCTCGGCACCTGAACATGACAAATGAAGCAGTTCCCAAGAGTCCACACTTGTTCCGTGAGGAACCTTCCTTTGGCTGGATTATCACGTCTTTAAAGCTCAACTGTGCTAATTAAGCAATAGACTTCAGTCTCAACTGAAAGTGTCGGTGCATTACAGAAATGGAGAACACCTCGTATATCCACAGAATGGTCATCATCCATCAACTTTTCTGACCGATCCCTGTCGTACCTTTTGATTTCTGTACGTCGGGGTATCATCTCTGCCTTGTCTAATTTTGAGTTAGTGGTCGCATACAAAACATTTGCTTCTAGTGGGGTTCATTCTGAATCTGTTTTTGTTTATTAGAATGTCAAGTTCTTGTCTGAAAATGCTGCATCTCATTAGTCTAGCCTTGCTGTATTCGTTGCCCTCAGTACTAGGAACTAATGTTTCTTATGATTCAAGTGCCATTATTATTGATGGGCAACGACGAATTCTCATCTCTGGTTCAATTCATTATCCTCGTAGCACACCACAGGTAACACAGAATTCTTATAGAAACTATTTTTAGTACAGCACAACTTGTTTTTACAATAACAGTGTGCTCACAGATGTGGCCGGATTTGATCAACAAGGCGAAAGAAGGTTCTGTTGACGTTATTGAAACGTACATTTTTTGGGATCGACACGAACCTCGTCGCAGACAGGTTGGTGCTGAATTTTCATTCATGTGAGATGAATTGAAGAAATTCAAATCTTCTGTTTTCGTTATGGCTCAGTATGATTTCTCTGGGAATCTGGACATTGTAAAGTTCTTCCAGCTAGTTCAACAAGGTGGACTGTACGGCTTTCTTCGAATTGGACCTTATGCATGCGCTGAGTGGACCTACGGGTAAATTTTAATGAATTCTGAGAAATGGCTTTGTCTATGTCCCTGTTGAAAGAATCTTGAGAACTCTCTCCTCAATATCAGAGGTTTTCCCGTCTGGCTACACAACACCAATGGGATTGAGCTGAGAACAAACAGTGACATCTTTAAGGTTTCAATCTATGTCTCTTTTCATTGTTTTTTTTCTTGACTTCTTGTTCTATTTTTTTTTTCCTCAAAATTATTGATTTTGCAGAATGAGATGCAAACCTTTGTTGCAAAAGTCATTGATATATGTAATCAAGCAAAACTCTTTGCTTCACAGGGTGGTCCGATCATTTTAGCTCAGGTATATTATTTATATTTCTTATACCTATAGCAACTGATTGAAGGAATGAACTGAAAATTTTGGTATGCATGACTAACCAACAGATTGAGAATGAGTACGGAAATATCATGGGACCTTATGGAGATGCAGGACAACAGTACCTTACATGGTGCGCTCAAATGGCCCAATCCTTTAATATTGGCATTCCTTGGGTTATGTGTCAGCAAGACAATGCCCCCCCACCTATGGTAATTGTCTCTTTTAGAGACAAACGCATTAGGACGGGAGTAAGCGCAAGTTCTCTTAATTTTTGACAATTGTCTGTCTTCTCTTGTAGATAAACACATGCAATGGATATTATTGTGATCAATTCACACCAAACAGTGCAAGTAGTCCCAAGATTTGGACAGAGAATTGGATTGGTTGGTAAGTATACGGTCTTTTAATTCTTGTATGGGAAAATTCTATTTCAGATTTTTAGAAGATTCTAAGACAGACTTGTGTTGCAGGTTCAAGAATTGGGGCGGTCAAGACCCACATAGAACTGCTGAAGATTGCGCATTTGCTGTTGCAAGGTTTTTCCAAATCAGTGGGGTCATGCAAAATTATTACATGGTTAGCGACACTTAAACCAATTTGAGAGTAACCGGTAAAAGTAGCAGTAAAATACTAAAATGGGAAATTTTCTGATAATATGGGACTGCTCTTTTGATTATCATCAGTACCATGGTGGCACCAACTTTGGACGCACATCAGGAGGACCATATATAACAACGTCTTATGACTATGATGCGCCACTTGATGAATATGGTAATGAAGAAGATAATTCCTCCACATTATGCTTTATTGCAAGTTCGAAAAGTCATTCCTGTAGTTCAGTCATTGCTTCAAGGGCCAATGTAATCTTGCAATTTCTCAAATTTCTAAGGGAATCTGAATCAACCCAAGTGGGGACATCTTAAGCAACTTCATGATGCTATCAAGTCGGGGGAAAAAATGCTCACCATGGGCAACCCTAAAACCACAAATCTTGGTAATGGCAATGTAAGCATCAGCATCAAAACTTTGGTAGGTCATATGCTAATTGAAGTGTTTGACCTACGATCTGACATTGCATTTTATTTCCAGCTGACGATGTATACCAATAATGCCACCGGAGAAAAGTTCTGTTTCTTGTCCAACGAAAGTCCATCAGCAGATAACACGGTCGACTTGAAACAGGATGGTCAGTTCTTTGTGCCTGCTTGGTCTGTTAGTATCCTTCAAAACTGCAGCAAGGAAATTTTCAACACAGCAAAGGTGAGAAGCACAAAGTGATTCCGATCTTCATATTAAACGATTCCTTTGCTCCTAATTACTACTGGCTAAGATGGATAATTCCATAGGTTAATACACAAACCTCTGTGAAGGTAAAGAAACCAAGCATTTCTGGTACCCAGCTTTCGTGGACATGGGTAGCAGAACCCATGGATGACACCCTTGGAGGAAAGGGTACTTTTACTAAAGCACAGCTTTTAGAACAAAAGGCAGCTGCAGTTGATGCTAGTGACTATTTGTGGTACATGACAAAGTAAGTGTATAGACTTCCCTGTTGTGCCATACGTGACATGATTATATTTCTCTACTACTTGTTCATTGTCATCTATTGAACCAACCATGTAGTGTTCCTATAAATGGCTCGGACTGGAGCAACGCAAGTCTGAGTGTAACAACATCAGGACAAGTTCTTCATGTTTTTGTTAACGGGAAATTTGTAGGTATGTTCAGCTTGTATTCCATCAAAAAACTATTTAGGTTTTAAGAAGAATATATTCTTAACTGGATGGGACAACAGGAAGTCAATGGGGTGCTAAAGGCGATGACAGTTTCACGTTTGTAAAGCCAGTCACACTCAACCCTGGGAATAACATTTTATCTTTACTCAGCGCCACTGTTGGATTTAAGGTTTGTTCCTCTTGGTTCGATAACATGGAGCCACTGGTTTGTAAGAAAATCAGAACCCATTAAATTTTTAATGAAAATTCTGTCAAAGTTTTGGTAGTTCTTAATCTTAAATTTGTACTTGGCAGAATTACGGGTCGTTTTTCGATAAGCAACCTGCTGGCATTAACGGAGGCCCTGTTAAGGTCAATGGAAGTGGAAATGCTGAAATTGATGTATCGACATACAGTTGGGCTTATAAGGTATCCAATTATAATTAGCTTGATGTTACAGGATAAGTTGATATGACTAAACTTTTGACGTTTTGTCGGAGAAGATTGGATTGAATGGCATCGACAAACAATTCTTCAATGATCAGTCAAGCAATGGAGTCAAATGGTCATCGAGTGATCTTCAAACGAGGAAGGCCTTTACCTGGTATAAGGTACAATTGCATTCTATTGCGTTATATAACATTAAAGTCTCCACTTATTGAATGCTTTTGTTTTTTTATGTTCCAGAAACCAATGAAAAATGGATTAAACTAACAAATATTCTTGTTGGCCTTAGACCACTTTCCAAACTCCTCCAGGAACAGACCCTGTGGTGTTGGACTTGCAAGGAATGGGCAAAGGCATGGCTTGGGTCAACGGCCAAAGCATTGGACGTTTCTGGCCTTCTTTCATGGCTGGCGGCGACGGATGCAGCAACTCGTGTGACTATCGCGGTGCATACGGTGCAAGTAAATGCGTAACCAATTGTGGAAATCCAACCCAGAGATGGTAATAATCACTAATCGAGTCACTTTTGAAAACGACGCATACAAAATTGTCCTTCCATATTCTGTTATTGTGACAGGTACCATGTTCCAAGGTCATTCTTGAACAACTCCAATAAGAACTCATTGGTTTTATTGGAAGAACTAGGCGGAAATCCTTCAAATGTGAGTGTTCAGACAGTAACAGTAGGTACTGCATGTGTTAACGCATACGAGGGAAGTAAATTGGAAATTTCATGCCAAGGAGGTAATAAGATCTCAGGTGTCAAGTTCGCTAGCTTTGGAAATCCCAGTGGGCAATGCAATTCGTTTCAGAAAGGTTCTTGTGATTCTGACATTGCCTTGTCCGTAGTACAACAGGTATGGAGCGTACAAAACCTACCACCTTTTGAAAATGAGCTGTGTTGAGATTGTTTTTGTTCTACTAATTCGCAGGCTTGTGTTGGGGAGGAGATGTGTTCGTTTACAGTGACAAAAGAAACTTTTGGATCAACCAGCTGTCGGAACACAAACAGGCTTGCTGTTCAGGCCACTTGCTGACAGAATCACCTCTGGCTCTGTTTGGCCAGCAATAATAAAAGATCGTGTTTTTGAGGAGCAACATCTTTCCATTGACTGGTGATACGTTGTCGAGAGTAGTTAGCTTCTTGAAAAATCAGAGAATATGTTGTAATTGCAAGCAAATGCGAACAGGCTACTAGTAAGTTCGTGTAAGATGAATGAATGGAGTTTCCTTTTTCTTTTTTTTCCTTAGTTCTCTCTTTCTTACTGATAAATAGTGCATTGAATGATAGATATGTACTAGGAATTATACTGGGTTGATATAATAACAGAAACATTTGGTACAGATTTTTGGAAATGCATTCCTGCTGTGTTAGGTTGATATAATAACAGAAACATTTGGTACAGATTTTTGGACATGCATTCCTGCTGTGTTAGGTTGATATAATAACAGAAACATGCAAGTAAAAATTAGATTGAATTCTTTTTTTTATTTATGAATCATGCTTATTGAAGAATTTCTACACGAGTGACTGAATACTGAAACCCTCCCTACAAAACTAGACATAGAAAACTAAAATCTAGAAACTGCAAGTGGCGTCCACAGCCAGCTTCTTTACAATGTTGGTGCCGCATTGAGGGTGTCCCAATTTCTCCTCAGATATTTCAATAGTGCACCTCTCTTTCCCAACACATGCCTGAAAATATTTAAACATGTGTGATTTAACACTGTAGCATAAATTTAATTAACAATCTTTTAGAAAACTAGCTAGAAACTAATTACCTTAGCAATGATGTCTGAGACGTCAATAGACCCAGTACCCGCTTCGAAAGAACCACAGGTGCCAAGTGGATTGCCGAAGATGGCTGTTGTGATGTTGGAAATGGTTTTGCCTTGGCAGGACAACTCAACAGTGTTACCGATATAAGCATCAAGACATGCTTCTTCAATTTCAACTGTTCGGAAGTTGACTAACGATGGGTGTCCTCCAAACTCTTCAAACAATACCAAGGAATTGCCATCGTCCTTGAGCCATGAACGTGGCACATGGTACCTGCGGTCACCCATTTTAGTACTTTTTTTTAGTGATCTAATCTAACCTAGTACTCACACATTAGGACTTACCATCTCTGGCTAGGCTCACCGCAACCAGTAACACACTTGTTGTTGTTATAGGGTCCACGATAGTCGCATGCATGTAGGTCACAACCATGTTCTTTGGCGAGATAGCTTGGCCAGTAGCGACCAATCAAGTTGCCATTAACCCAAGCAAGCCCTTTGCCTAATCCTTCCAAATCTACCACAACTGGCGCTGACCCTAATGGAGCTTTGAAGGTGGTCTACACATAAACCATGCCAATTAATGATTAAGAATGTTGTCAATTATTGTGAGAAAGTAGTTATTTATTTTACCTTAAACCAGGTCATCATCCTTTTATTGGGAAGGTTATCTTCGTTCCATTTGGATGAATTTGAACTGTACAGACGTTGTTCATCCAAGCCTTGCAATCCAACAATGTAATTCCACTTGTGTCCAGATAAATCCTTAATTATTGTCTCATCACCCTTGCGTCCAATTATCTGGACTGGACCTTTAATTCCGCTGTCGTACAGATCAAACATTGGACCATAGTTCTGCAATTCAAAACGAGATTAATTAGAGATCTGATTTAAATTTATTAGTTAAACTCATTACATGTGATCAATATTACCTGGAACCCAACAGTCACACTGAGCAAGGCGAGCAAATTTTTTCCTGGATTCAGCTTAATCTTCTTCTCCCAGACATAATTGAAAACGCCATATGTAGCCCATTTAGAATCTAAAAATCGAATAAATTAAGGTTATCATATTCTAGTAACTGCATAAAAGGTCAAATTATTGAACTCTTTTGTCACATACCAATATATTCTCCGTTGAGGTATATATGAAGAACATGACCCGTCGCGTTAATTCGGAGGGTCATATCATCACACCAGACAGGATCGTCCTTTTCCAAGTTTATACTGTTGGCATCGGTTAAGAAAACCAGATATTGTAACAATTTATCTAACAATCAAACCATTAATTAAAGAAAAAAAGATATAACTCAAAGAACTTACTTTGTAATGTACCACATGTAGTCACTGGCATCATTAGCAGCGTTCTTTTGATCAATGAGTCGATTTGCAGAGAACTGTCCCTTACCCAATTGTATGGCATTATTCAAGTTCTCAGGTCTCCATGACCATTTGAGAGAATCAGGTTGACACTCGGCCTCATTTGGTAGTCTACCCATCACTGAAGTTTGAGTGTTCACCTGTAATCACATAGTTGAGCCAATTAGCATTAATATTCCATTTGTAGATTAACCAAAATCTGAAAGCAATATATATAAATATATATATTTTATTACCTTGGCGGTATTGTACACTTCGGTCTGGCAATCAGGAAGGATGGAGACAGACCATGCAGGAACTGTGTGTTCGATGCCATTCAAGGTCACTGTGGCATCTGAAGTAGCATTTGCATTCCCCAAGAAGCAGCATGAGCCACACTCAGTTGTATAAATAGTTGCCTATATAGTCATTAGGTACAAGAAATCATTAGCAAATATCTTAATTTGGTAAGTTGCTATTGTTGAACTGAAACTTCATATACCGTAACAGAGTTGCCATAGTCTATGGTAGTAACGTTGCCTTCGGTGAGTTTGTCCTCAATGCTATGTAAAGCATCATGCAGCTGCTTCAAATGACCGTACTTTGGTTGATGAATATTTCCTGTTTTTATAAGAAAAAAGTTTGATTAGATAGTAATTTAAATAAGAAAACTAAGTAGTATTCAAATAAATGCAAAACATAGTATTGATTACTACCATATTCATCAAGCGGAGCATCATAGTCATAAGTAGTTGTAAGGTAAGGACCTCCGGAAGTCCTTCCAAAGTTGGTGCCTCCGTGATACTGAAATAACACCAAACAATTTAATGCAAATATAAGTAATTAAATGATAAACACAGAATAATTTGTAATAAACTATAATAAATATTCCAAAAAGAGAAAAAAAAACTCACCATATAATAGTTTTGGAAAGTGCCTCCCCTTTGGAAAAATCTTGCAACCGAGAAAGCAACATCCTCAGCAGTCCTATGTGGATCAGGACCGCCCCAACTCTTGAACCTATATTAGGCAAAGCCAATTTGATCACACTTTTAAATTAAATTGTGTTTCTAAGTCAGAAATAAATTAAATTATCCACTTACCAGCCGGTCCAATTCTCGGTCCACATTTTAGGGCTATTGGGTCTATTGGGTGAGAAAGAATCACAATACCAACCATTGCAGGTGCTGAGCTGCAGAAAATAGTTTCTTGTGTTCAATTAAATAAGAAGGGTAAAATTAAAAATTGGATGTTCATCGACCATTTGAATTTATAGGTTACCATAGGCTCAGGAGCATCGTTCTGTTGGCACATAACCCATGGAACTCCAATGTTCTGAGAGTCAGCCATACTTGCGCACCATTCTACGTATGCCTTTCCAGGAGCTCCATAGGCTGACTGGACATTGCCATATTCGTTCTCGATCTATATAAATATTCAGAAAAGTTGGATAGTTCATTGCACATTTTAGTCATTTATAACGAACACTAATGTTTAACAGAAGAAGTGTCACCTGCGCAATAATGATGGGACCTCCTTGGCTGGCAAGAAGCTTCTCTTTCTTTACCATGTCCACTATCAACGTTGTAAAGTTTTGCATCTCATTCTGAAAAACCCAATATAGTGTTAAACACTTGATTAGTGTACAAAAACATTAACCACACATTGCAAGAAAAGTTCAATTTGCGTACCATGTAAACACTGTTTGCAGTGCGGAGCTCAACACCGGGAAGATTGTGGAGCCACACAGGGAATCCTCTATTATTTGATTAAAAGAAAAAAGACTAATTAGATTCATCAAATAATAGCATGCTTAATTAAGACAATCCGATAGATAGATACCCGTAGTTCCATTCAGCACAGACATAAGGTCCAATGCGAAGAATAGCGTAAAGACCCTCTTTCTGAATGGTTTTCAGGAATCTGATAAGATCAAGATTTCCATCAAAATTATATTGGCGACGAGCAGGTTCATGTGCATTCCAAAACACATATGTCTCTATTGCGTCCAGCCCTCCTTCCTTGGACTTCTTAATCAGGTCTGGCCACATCTGTCACATTCAAAGTATATTCATTAGTAAAACCGTAGCTACTAATAAGGATATAAGAAAAGAGGATGTTTGTACTCCATGATCCATATACCTCAGCTGTACTTCTGGGGTAGTGAATCGCTCCAGAGAGTAAAACCCTACGCTTCCCGTTAAGGGTGAGGGCTCTTCCATCGTGTAAAACTTCCAGCGCATTGACGCAAGTAGCAACAGCTACTACCAATGCCAAGCATAAGTAAACAATAACCTTAGAAGAAGTCATGACAATTGACTAGAAGAAAAGGTGAAGAGTAATGAGCTGACGTTTCTGGTTGAAGAGCCTACGTATTTATATGTAGTTCCGGAGCAAATATCGTGAGTTGATATCGATCTATTAGTCAAACCGAATCTCCATCAATATCTATCGTTATAGTTATTGATTCATTATCGAAATCAAAGAAGATTTTATAAGTAAGATAACACGAAAGGTTGTTACTAAATTATAATCCTTTGAATTTTTGCAACGGAATTTCGAGTTGTGCTCTGAACGTTTACAAACTGTGCTATTTACTCATACATTATGCCACACACTACCTAATTAACATACATAAATCATAACATAGTATATCTAATTAAACTAATCGTAAATTTAATATCTAATTCTCAATTTTAATAGCATTTGTGATTTCGGATGCCTCTTCAATAGATGGATTAACATAAATGACTTAGGGATTTGTCACAAATATTATGGTTTTAGATGGATTAATGCTAAGTTGAGTTCTTCTATGTATACATTATTTGCTCTATGTCATATTTGTTAAAATCTGGAAAGTGTTTGTGCAATGTAGTAGCTTATGGTTATATCTATGCCACACTTATTATCATTTCTTAGACGTAACGTCATCGTCAAAACAATAAAGGAAATGTTAGTGCGAAAGATATTACATAAGATTATATTTATTAATTTAAGCTCACTTCTCATCCTTATGAAAGAAAAAAAAATGAAAGAGAGAACCTGTTAATCGAAAGCAACATGAAGTCCATATATTACAAATTAATTCAAGCAAACTTATTAATGGTTTTAATTCACTCAGTTAAGCACACGCTAAGTATCATAGACTGTGCTCTTTTATTTTAACTGAATAATTAAAAAGTAACCGACCTCATCTTAAGAGTTAAGAATCGTATGACAAATAAAAGACAAGACACCCCTATCGAAATCAAGATGAATTGTTATAGAATTCTGACACCAAGGAAGAACTTGATTAATAGACTGCTTAAAGAGAGGCCGTTACCATCAAACTATATCAATTTTAAATTGTGTGTTTATCATAAGAACTGTCTTTGACTAAACCATAATTGTCTATTCGATCACAATATACTTTTAGGTTAAAGTGTTCTCACTAAAACATGATGAAAAATTCAATTTCTTATTTAAGCTTAAATAAGAAAAAATTAAAAGGATTTGTTATAAAGAAGTACGTTAGGACAAGCCATAAATATGATTAATAATAAAGTATATTCCAATGGAATTACAAGTAAGACTTTATTGAGAACAAATCAATTAATGTATAGGATTAGGTTAGAATAATGGAGTAGGTAAGATGACCGAAAACAGTTGTACTGATGCTGACAGAAGTGCTTAACATTAAATATAATATTCCATTTCTTATTATACATAATCTGTCTATTCAATTTGCAAAATCTTATATTCTACACGATGATTAAAGAAAGTTGAAGAGTTCATAAGAATCCATCTCTTTTTTTTTTTCGAAAAAAGAACTTCCCAAGGTTGCTATTTTAATTATTCTTACGAAAAGATAAGAGGATACAACGCTTCGTGCACAATTGTAGAACAACTCAAATAATGTTAGATACGGTAAGGATAAAGATTAACCGATTGCATCTGAATCAATTTACTCAATTTGAGTCCTAATGACACATTAGATCATGATCAAATAATATTAGATATGTTTACAGAATTTGTTGATTGTGTCTAAATCAACTTACTTTAGTGACTGGATGAGTCCTAATTAACATTAGCTTGTAACAAAAAGGGTAAGTTTGCTTTTTGACGATACGCCACAATGACTATTGATAACTCGAGTCCTAATGAAACATTAGGTTGTTAGCAATAAGTATATATATAAATTCAAACCAAAATTTACTTAAAATCTCTTTTTCGATCCTTTTAGGTGGAATATTATAAATAAAATAATTTATAAAGTTGAGGACTTAAAATTAGGTGAAATAAAGGATTCCATTGTTCACCTTCTTGTGCTTATCTGTCTTTTACTCGTTTATTTTCCAAGTATAAATAGAAAGTGTTTCTTGACACTATATAAGAGTCAATCTTAGTTCATCTTAATTAAGTTGATCACACACCTTTCAATTATAACATAATCTTAAAACTAGTAATAACAGTCATAAATAATGAGAATGGGATCAATATTCTATATTTTGGTTAGTTTTATTATTTTTTAATATCAAATAAATTTTCAATTTAAAATATTCATATTGAATGAATGGTTACATGTAAGAGTCCAGAATATGAACTCGTCCGAAATATATTTCTCAAAAAAATCAAAAGATTACGGTCAATTATTGAAGGACAAAAGGAAAAAACTAAAAAGGACAAAACAACTTGACATTTGGTGTTCCCAGGAGAAAATGACCCAGTAGAGGGATCACTGTCGTATTGAAGCCCGGAAGTGAAATGTTAGGAAAACTAATGTGAATTGTAAATATGGTATATATAACAAGAGAGAGAACGCATTTTGCAGCCCAGAGTGTCGATCGAGGCAAATAATGATAGACAAACGCAAAGAACAATGCAGACCTGCAGCAGATGTTTTAAGCTCTTCTTCTACTACAAGCCCCATCTTCTCACCTGGAATTCTAGCCATTTAGCCTCGTATTAGTATCAGCTGTTACATAGTCAATAAAAAGGTGGAAAAGAAAAAATGGAGAATTTTATGTATATTATGTTAAGTGATCGTTTCACCACAAAAGCTTAAGTTTTTGTGTGAGGCCAACTTAATTGGTTTTATATATTTACTAACACACCCTTAAGTGAAAGCTCTTTGGGCTTGAAACTTGCATAATCTTGTGTTGAATAATAGGTGGGTGGTAGGATTTGAACTCACGACCATTTGGTCATAGAGACTCTAATACTATGTTAAGTGACCGTTTCACCACAAAAGCTTAAGCTATTGTGTGAGGCCAACTTAATTGATTTTATATATTTACTAACACACCCTTTAAGTGAAAGCTCTTTGTGCTTGAAACTTGCATAAGTTCATTCTACCTTGTGTTGAATAATAGGTGGGTGGTAGGATTTGAACTCATGACCATTTGGTCACAGAGACTTTAATACCATGTTAAGTGACCGTTTTACCACAAAAGCTTAAGCTATTATGTGAGGCCAACTTAATTAATTTTATATATTCACTAACATATTATAGAGGGAACTAAAATAAGGAATTTTTGCTTGGATTTTATTTATAGAGTTTAGTGTTTTTAATTTGCAACATGAAATCATGGATGGGACTTTGAATTCCTTCTCTTTTTATAACTCACGATTCAGGTTCTGGGACATGGTTTGGCAGTGGAAAGGTCCTTAACACATTAGATCATTCCTTTGGCTTCTCTCTCACGACTGTCTCCTTACAATCGAGCAATATGTTCTTCGTCATATTGCTCCAGATACAAGCTGTTGCTTATATGGAGAAACGGAAACTTGTATGCATGCGGTACGAGATTGAACCAGGGCTAAAGTCATTTGGCTTTCTTTGCTGTCGTCAGGTTTCCCGGATGCATTCTATTCCTTAGCATTGCATGAATGGATGAAACTTAATCTTCAAAGTAAATGTTAGGTACATGATCTTGGTTGGCATACCATTTTTGGGGTAACATATTGGTTCATTTGGTATTGGAGAAACTAAAACATTTTTAATTTAAGTTTTCGATAGCCTGTGAACCCATGTCAGCTTACTCTTGAATATGTGTTTTGGATAAATAAATCCTTTGAGTTGCACAGTTGAGTTGTGGTAGATTCTGGCATTCGGTCTAAGAAGTTAATGGGATGGTCCCCTCCACTAAGTGATTAGATTCAGTTGAACACTGATGGAGCATTTAAACAATCTACTGGTGTAGCCTCAGCAGGGGGTATTATCCGAGATAGTACTGAGAAGTGGCTAGTTGGGTTTGTTCAGAACATTGGGTGTTGCTCTTCTATAAGAGCTGAGTTTTGGGGAGTTTACTCTAGATTAATGCTTGCTTGGGATCTTGGCTTTCGAAGAGTTGAATTGGAAACTAACTCACTGGTTGTTATTAATACGCTATCTTCCTCTTTGAAGTTGAAGGCTGCAACTAGCTCTATTGTCCAAGGCAGTTGGAGCCTCTTGTCCAGAGATTGGTCAGTTCATCCTTGACATACTTATAGGGAAGGTAACTGGTGTGCAGATTGGCTAGCCAATTATGGCACCTATTTTAGTGTTGGGGTCACTTGTTTTTTCTCTTGTGAACAGGAAACTATTAGCATAGTAGATTGAGAAAAACACTTCTTTTTATCTCTAACCCATCCTTTATTCAAAGATATAGGTATGTAGATCGATTTGTAATGTAGATTATTCAAGCCTACACGCGTAGTCTCACATAAATGACAAGTCTATTAAGGTAAATTTTCTAGGACTAGAACCAACTAGTTAAAAAGTGGTACATAATATACTGAGACATCCGTATACTCACCAACATCAAATTTACCACCCAAGTCTAAAAGTACCCACAAGAAGCTCTCATTTTGGGAATAAATCTCTTTATTCCTACTCCATACCTCACTGGCCATTTCTAGGCATAGCATCCGATCTCGATTCAGCTTGTTCACGCACATCCTGCCCCACTGTACTGCCCAAACTTCTACTATTTTCGCCATTGTGATGGTCCTAATCAGAAGCAATAACTTAAGGAGTTTTAGAATTTAGGCTTCCACCCATTAACAACTTGTACTTGGACATGTGGAAAATTGCGATTGATCGCGAGAGGAAGGCTACTAATTTTCAGAGCATCTATGAGAAATTTCCTAATAACAGTGGCGGTGGCCTTGATCTGACCATACAGCTTGAGGAATTATGATCTAATCACGCAGTGCCGGTGGCATTGTTCAAACTGCACAATAAAAGAACTAAAAATTTCAAAAGATATAGTCTGACAAAAAATCTGGTTTAGTTGTAGTTATTTTTAGCACAAATAAATATAAAAATTAAATATAAAATAAACAAATTACTACCCAAAATTTGGTAATATAGTTCGGCACACTTTGCCTATATTTACGGGGCCCTCACTCAGCTTAATTACTTTCACCTATAATATAACAATAGTTTTACTCAAGGCATTACAGAGACGATTCACCCAACCCTGGATACTATCCCTTGTTCTCACTACCCGTGAAAGTAAATCACACCCAATAGTACGACCGTCTCGTACTAACCTCAACAGAGCACTTTCTCAACAATATTTGATAATAAAGGATGAAAATAAAATAACTCAAATGATTGGAATAACAATGAACATAAGCAAAGATACTTCAGAAAGAAAACAACTTCCCTAATAATGTAACTTCGTCAACTAAAGAATGAGAAGTTGTCCATCAAAAGAATCTGCTATGAAACTTTAATATCATCACTGGAACATCCCACATATAGCAGCTGAAAAGTCACTGACAAAACAAACATCTTTCCATTGAAAACATTGCAAACTATGAAGCTGCAAAAACATCAAGGCTGTTGGAAGTTTTTCACACAAAAGCCACTATCGATGACAGCCCAAAAATTCCCTCACAATTGACAAAAAACGTAGCTCCTCAATCTAGAAAAATAACCATCAAAATAAACTTTTCTTCACCTAAATGTTGCAAAAAATGGAGCTGTAAAATCCACGATGCCTGCTGGAATTTTATACACACCACCACCACTATCGTCAGCCACTAGAAACATACGCGATCAACTCTCAATCAACCCAACAAAAATCAACCAACCTATCAAAAATAGCAGCTACTAATTTCATGAAAACATTTAGAGTTTTCGTACACCACAATTCACAAAAGATAGCCACACAATTAACACTCCATCGACAATCAATAGCCAAAAACTGGAAAAGAAATTAGCTCCTAAGTTACGCAAGATAGACCTCAATTATCGGTGAAAAATTGAAGAATACTCAGCTTCTAAAAAATCACGCAATCTGCAAAAATACAGTCTCCAAAATCACCTGATCCTTTGATAGAAAATTCATCAACACTTAAAATAATATATATTTCCCAATTAGCTGTCGAAAATCATCAAGATAACCCTAAAATTTCAACTGTCAAAAGTCACACGAAAACTATATTTTTATGCTAAAAGACAACAACACTTCAGCCCATATCTCACCCAAATCACAGCCACAATCCAGTTGCCATAATCAAGTCAAATTTTTAGAAATTTGCTTCCTTAGATAACCATTATCCCAAAATAGGATAGCTATTAAATCTCATCTTAATTAGGATTTAAAACTTATCAAACTTATTTTAGAAGAGTCCCACATTAACCCAACTAAGTCCAAATATCAAATAATGTCTAAAATTACATAATAAGATATCATGACCTATATCTTAATAATCTCCCCCTTTTTGGCATTATTTGTCACATATCAAAACTCCCCCTAAAAAAGATAATTAGACGCATAGTATCAAGTTAACAAACACCTGGGAAGTCGCCCTTAATTAAACATTAAATTCCAAAGAACATCCATCAAGTTCTTCAAGTTCAAGAAACATCTAAAGAAACAATAATCTCACAATTATCCAATCATCCAAACTTTTCCCCCTTGTGACAAAAAGATGCTCAAAATTAAGACTAACAATCACAGAGATACCTTAAAATCTCCCCCTAAAATGGACAATCATATCAGATGAAAATAAACAATCCTATATCTCCCTTTTAGGAAAAATCAATGCCAAAATGAGATCGAAGAATGCCTTTAATGCGATTAATCTCAGAGAATAAAGAAACATACAAATCATCAGTAGGTACAGTGAAAGAATCATAAGCACGCCTAGATGAAAATTTACCATTAGTCAAAACAATAGCCAATATATCATTACCTATAAAAATGCATTCAACGAATCATAATCAAACTTAATCAATCTCCTCCTCATATAAACCATAAGAAAGCATAAAGTTGTATCATCCAAAACTCCTCTATTCAAATCACAATAAAATTTTCATACCAACTCAGCATTGACAAGTCAATCAAATCGCTCCTGCAATTTTGTAGTAGTACCATGCAATTGAACAAAGATCTTCATACCTAAAGCACAATCTGCAAATCTTATTTCATGAGTAAATTCTCAGTGATAGCATATTGCCCAAACTTATAAAACTTACGATATAGAGAGAAACTAGAATAAAACTTGAAAGACCCAAACCATAGAAAAGGCGAATCTTCCTATAGGTCTTTAACTAAGTATTAACATCTTCTTGACATAACTTCGTAAATCAAAATCCAAAAATAAAACTCTCAAATCATCAAACAGAGTCTCATTTTTCACATCAAAGTTACTATTTAACAAGCAAGAAAAGTCAAACACACACCAATCACCTGAACCTTATAAAACCCATAAATCAAAAACTCAGAAAGTCTAGATGTTAACTCCTTCAAACCCCTTTTTTAGTTTTTAATAAACAACATCAATATACTTTAAAAATTTAAAGAACACAGCCCCTGTACCCCTTGAAGAAATTCAAATCTGGCCTTATTCCTTGCCATATTAACTTTGTCATTAGATGTTTGGTTAATTGCTCCCTCGTAAGCTGTTGTTGTGAATGATGCAGCTAGAAAGAACTTGAGATTGTAAAGAACTGTTCTCTTACCCATTTATTGAATGTAAAATGTCCATCTTATAGACAAATACAAATGACTCTTTTTACGTGATAAACTCAAGCATAACTTTCTAATCTCCTAACTAACCTTAACTTCCTAGGATCAAGCTCGAATCTTAACTAGCTAAAACTTAAATGTTAAATAGAAACTAAATCTCAACAAATCAGACTAGGTCAGCGCCTCCACGCAGCTCCCATGCACCACGTCTTCCTTCACTTTGGATCATATTTCCAGGATCATATTTTCAACACTCCCCTTTGATCCAAAGTCCACTATCGACAGCCTTGTTCGAAGACTCTTAAACTTATCTTGTGGAAGAGCCTTAGTCATGATATCCGCCAGCTAGTTTTCTGACCTGCAAGTTACCATGTTGATCTCTCCATTTGATACTAACTCCCTTATGTGATGATATTTGATTTTAATGTGCTTTGTCCTCCCATGCAGTATTGGATTCTTTACGAGTGTCACTGCAGATGCATTGTCACAATACATTGTTGTCAGTTCAGCTTGCTTCTGATTCATATCCCCTAATAATCTTCGCAGCCATATAGCTTGACATGCAGTCGTGGAAGCAGCAATATACTCTGTTTTTATGCAGGAAAGGGCAACTGTTGCCTATTTCTTTGAAGTCCAAGACATTAATCCAACTCCCAACAAGAAGTAGTTATTGGTTGTGTTTTTTCTGTCTTCTGCCAAACCTCCCCAATTACTATCACTATATCCATTTAGCTCGAGTTCATCTCCCCCTTCATACCAAATTCCATAATTTAGAGTTCCTGCAACATACCTGAGAACTCTTTTAGCAGCGCCTAGATGATGCTTTGTGGGACTATGCATGAACCTTGATATCAAACCTACTGCATAGGATAAATCAGGGCATGTATGAGTGAGATAGATTAGTTTTCCCACCAGGCTTCTGTACTTTCTAACAACCACCATTCCTTACCATCCTCCAGTAGCTGTCTTTTGTTAGTGTTCATTGGAGTAGCCACAGAGATCTGAAACTGATGAAGTAAATTTGCTGCATATTTCTGTTGTCCCACAAGGATGCCTTCATGAGTTTGAACAACCTCAAGTCTAAGAAAATAAATAAGTTTATCTAAGTCAGCCATTTCAAACTTCTCCATCATTGAAACTTTGAAGTCATTAATAAGGGAGGAAGATGAACCTGTGTAGATCATATCATCTACATAGAGACTAACCAACAGAATTTCATCAATACCCTGTTTTCTAAGGTACAACGTTGGCTTGTTTGGATTACGATTGAAGCCACTTTGATTGAAAAACTCATCTACCTTATTGTACCAGGCTCTTAGAGCCTGTTTCAACTCATAAAGTCCCTTTCTCAATTTATACACTTTGCTTTCCATACCTAAGACTTCGAAACCTTCAAGCTGTTGGACATAGACCTCTTCATTAAGCTCACCATTAAGTAAGGTCGATTTCACGTCGAACTGATGAATTGGCCATCCAAAATGAGATGCTAATGCAAGTATCAATCTTGCTGTTTCAAACCTGGCCACCGGCGAGAAAGTCTCTCTATAGTCTATTCCTTGTTCCTCTGTATATGATTTCGCCACCAGCCTCGGCTTATACTTCAGAATGCTCCCATCCGATTTGTACTTTGTTTTAAAGATCCATTTGAGGCCTATGGCGTGCTTTCCTTCTGGAAGGTCTACTACTTGCTAGGTATTGTTTCTTTTAATAGACTAAATTTCCTCCTGCATGGTCTTCTTCCACACTCCATCTTGTATGGCTGATGTTGCACATATAGGCTCTCCAGCAAACAAAGCCAGAGTTAAAGAATATAAATCCTCGAGACTCCTTTCTCTTTTCTTTAGTGAGTGATTGGTGTCTTGAGAAGGCGTATTTGGAGTTCTCCCAGCTCTTACTGGAGACATTTGCCTCTGAGAAACTGGTGTCTGTGGCTGCACTTCTTCTTCTACTTCCTCCATATTTGAGGCTTCGGCCATTTGGGGATTCTGATCCTCTTCTCCATCTTTATGGCTTCCTCTTTCATCGAACTGGACATTCCTACTTATGATAACCTTCTTTGCTTGAGGGTCGTATAACCTGTAGGCCTTTGAGTTTATATAATAGCCTATAAATACACACTTCTTGGATTTTTGGTCCATTTATGTTTATTTGTGGGGGCTCAGCATATAACAGATAGAGCCAAAAATGCGCAAGTAACTTGCAGAAGGTTTCATATCATGCTATGCCTTATATGGAGTCATGCTCCACACTGCTATTTTTGGAGACAGATTTAGAATATAGACAGTGTAGCAGCTGCTTCAGCCCAGTATACATCAGACAACTCTTTTCCTTTGATCATCGATCTGGCTATCTCTACTACCGTTCTATTCTTTCGTTCGACAATTCCATTCTGCTTAGGAGTGTAAGGGGCTATGAGCTCACGCTTGATGCCTTGCTCTTCACAAAAGCATTGGAACTCTTGCGAATAGAACTCCCCTCTTCTATCTGTCCTTAAGGTTATAATGACACATCCACTTTGCTTTTTGGTCAGTGCCTTAAACTTCTTGAAATTGTCAAACACCTCTAATTTATATCACATAAAATAGATCCAGCTCATTCAGGAGAAATCGTCAATAAAAAGCAAGAAGTACTTACTTTCCGCTAGTGACTTGGTTTTCATTGGGCCGCATACGTCTGCATGTACTAGCTCTAATATTTCAGTTGCTCTTCTGGCCTGTCCTACTGGGAAGGCTCTTCGGGTTTGTTTTCCAAGTGCACATCCAGTGCACATATGATTTGTACTCTTGATAGGTGGCAGTCCCTTTACAGACCCTATTAGACCCCGTTTCCAAAGCCCAAGATTAGATATAATATCATAAAACGTGAGCTTAATCCAATAAAACATCTTACTTATATGTAACCACAATTCCTGCTCAAAAATTCATCATCTCTAATCAATTACTTCCTCAAGTATCCCTAATTTCAATTCAACCTTATCCATACGCAAATTCACATTTCCACTCAATGGCATCCATACATAATTCATAATTCACTAACATCAAAAGATAAGAATTTTTTTACAAAGCCGTAATGACATTTCAAACCACATTACATCCATATCTCATAATCCCAAAATACATAACGTACTTAAACTAATAATACTTGAAATGTAACTAAAAACCTCATTGTTACAAAATCTAGCTTAAAATATAAAAATATGCAACTTGAAGCGATGCCTTGACCCTCTTTCACTCGAT
>JANZXP010000195.1:13598694-13613237 GCA_027576715.1 Erythroxylum flavicans | reverse complement strand
ATTATTAATATTTTCTCATTGTTTATTCAAATTATTTTATATATTACATTATAATTAATATATCATATATTTGTTCTCCAATTAATTAAATTTTATTTACCTTTATAATCTTATATTATTTTTATTTCCACAACTATTCTTTCCTTCCATTATAACTGACTAAATTAACTGGGCATTATTACTGCGCATCGCGCAGTAATACTCTGCTAGTCAACATAAACGTGAGAGGCCAAACAAAAGGGAGAAAAAAAAAGAGAGAAGAGGGGACATTCGGCCAAGGGGGAGAAGAAGAGTGTAACTACCATTTTTCATGATTCTGAAGCATAAATTAGAGAGATCTTGATCAAATGAAGGTACTCATTAAATACTCAAGAGATTGAAAGATAAATTGGTAAGTTTTCCTAACCTAAATTTCTAATTTTGGGGTTTTTTAGTGGGATAAATTTATGTAATATAAATGATGATTTTTGACCTTCCATATAGTAGATAATAAGTTTGGAAGCATTTAAAGGTTGGATATGACAAGAGAAAGAGTTATGTTTAGCGAAATTTTGTCTTTGTTTCTCAGTTCACTTGAACCATTTACAATGTTTTGGCCATAACTCCGCCTAAAGACCTCCAAATGGAGTGATTCTAACTGGAGATGAACGATAAGACATTGTACTAAAAATCTCTAGAAGAGACCTTGACCTAATTCTAGCTTAATGACATTAAAATTTGAGATTGAAAATGGTAACCTAATACTACATATTTCACGATTTAGAAGTCCAAATGGTCAAATTTTTGATGCTATGGAAACTATAGACATTGAGAAACAAATGTCTAGAAGATCTTAAAACCTAATTCGAACTTTTTCTATATGAAAATTAGGGAACAAGTAGAGGTATAAATTCTAGGTAAGGGGACGTGACAGGTAGGAAATGGTAATATTTTGAGTTTGTTTTCGTTTCTGATTTTTATTGAATCATATCCGAACCTTTTTGGTTGTTTATGAAACTTTGCAAACACATAGATATAAATGAAATATGACTTACCATATGTAGATTGTGTGAGGTAATGTTTTGAAGAAATTGATAATTTAGAATGAGTAAATGATAGTATTGAAGTAATTGTCGAAGTTAGATTTTGAAACAAAGAACAATAGATTAGCTTACAGAAATAAGCAGAACTGCAATTAGCGTACATGTTATGTGATAAAATACTAATCTTGAATTCGGTTAAACCACATTTATAGTTTTAATGCCTTGTTTCCTAATTTGGAAATAAATACCTAAGCAAAATGCGTTTTGTATAGATAAAGAAGAGGCACAGAACATATAAGTGTGCTTAGCAATAAGTTTGCGAAGTTGTGAGTATATTTTAATTGTTTTATATGAATAAATTCTTTGCTCAAGAATTGGTGACATATGATTGTTCTTTAAATTAATTTTATGCAAATGGTTTCTATATATGGAGACTAGCAAGTTGTGAGTATTCTTTAAATTGACTTTATGCAAATGGTTTCTATTTATAAAGATTAGTAAGTTTTGAGTGTAATTTAAATTGAGTTTATGCAAATAATTTTCATTTTATCATGAAATGAATATTTATGCTGAGTTTTATGCAAATGATATTTTACAAGTGAATATTGCTAACATAAGTATATGCATTGGTAATATAAGAGTTTTAATTTGAAAGATAAAATTTATATGATTGAGAGTTACATTGAAATAATTCAACTATGAATCCTCCCATACTTGATTTAGAAAATAAATGAATCGTAAATGTAAGGGTTGCTTTTACGTATGGTACACCGCTAGGCTTTATATGTGTTAATATATCGGTATATTTGTGACGGTTAACCTATTATGGGTAAGCGATGTAGAACCAATTTTATAAATAATAGTTAACCAGTCACGGGTAAGCGATGCAGAGCTAGCTCTATAACTACTAATTTATAGCGATTAACCTGTTATGAGTAAGCGATGCAGAATCAGCTCCATAAATAGTAGTTAACTAGTTGCAGGCAAGCAATACAGAACCAGCTCCATGATTTTATGCCTAGTGTACCGTATGGTAAAGAAACTAGTGGTAGGCTATGTTGAGTAAGGAAAGTTATGAAAATAATAATGCTACCACTATTTATGTTAAAATTGATTTGAGAGGTATCGTATGGTACCAATTATAGTGGTTGGGTTATTTTCAATATAAAAGTTTTCAGTATGGTACCGATTATAGTGGTTGGGTTATTTTCAATATAAAAGTTTTCAGAAAACTTATTGTTACTACTATTTATTGTTTAAGAAAATGGAAAATGGAAACTTGTATCTTATGAGTTTAATGACGAAAAGCATTTTAGAATAGTGTTTCAGAAAAATTGAAATTGTGTTTTACAAAATGTTATTTGAGTACCAATTATTATGATGCACGAATGAATTATTATGAAAAGTATTTTACCATAAGCTTTACTACTATATGGGAATATTTCAATTAAGTTGTTATGAAAAGTTCAATTTTCTTATAAACTGATTACACTTACTGAGCTCGTTTAGCTCACCTTTATGTTTATGTTTTTAAACAAACCACCTCAGGTATGCATACAGGTGCTGCAGTAATTGGAACTTTGCCTCAAGATTAGTTGTATGGTCGGGTGTTATTGTGTCTATGTTATTTTTGCTATGTATGAGATGTTTTAAATTATTTTGGAAAGAGTTCAAAAATGTGATCTTGTGAATATTAGTGAAATTGTAAATATCTTTTTCTTAATAAACTATGAGGGCTTTGATCCTCAATGATATTTTTAAAATATTGAGAATTGTATGTTTGTGATTGCTTGTGATGTGAACCTGAGGTCCCATTCTAGAAGTTGAGATAGTTTATGAAATATTATAAGTGTTTTAAATTTTGTTATGCAGGTATTTTTGAAAATTCTGGGAAGGTCAAAATACAGTCGTTGTATAGCTGAAATTTTTAATAAAATGATTGAAAAAAAGGGTTTTCCATCATTTTCCACGCTTTTAACTTTTAAGTATAACAAGTTTTCAACAGTTGAACGACTTGACTTTGCTGGAATCCTTCAATTGAGTTAGATATTAATTGAAGGACTAATGTAGAGTCGCTAGGAGGGCTCCACTCGAGTTCCCAAAAGGGAACTCCAGAATGAGTCCTTTCATATGCGAAATGTTTATTAAAAGTCATGCCTTCCAGTTGTTTGACATATTGTGGCTGAGAACATAACATGGCGGATATGTTGCAATTACAATGAAATTTATGAGTTGGGCAAACCTCTAAACTAGCCATTATAAAACCATATTCATCCATGTTTAAATTATGTGCTACTCGTGAAGAGAGAAAATACCTTTTTCGTGAGTAGGATTGACAATGGATTGGATAGATTTTGAGTCATAAAATTTTGCTTGAGCCTAATCTGATCGAACTTGAATAATCTAAAAGTTAAAATGACTTTGTTTTAACTATACTTAACAAAATAATGTCATATAACTAAAATTTCATTTTGCTTGAATCAACTTGAGCTGACCTTCAAACTTGAGTTACGGTCAAAATTCAATGAACTCAAATTAATTTATTAACTTTGGATTGAATCAAAGTTAATAAGTTGTTTTTAATTTCCATTTCTGAATTGTTTAAATCAAACATGATTAATTTGTTTTTGCATTGGTACTAGTGTCTATTTAAGAAACTTTCATAGTTTTATACAATACCGAAACTTTTTTTATTGTGTATTAAATAAAATATTGTGAATTATATAATCATATATATTTTAGATAAATGAAGTAAGGAATTAACGACTTAAAATTAAGTGATTGACGTCCATTTGATGTTAAATAGTTAAACAAACTTACAGCTATTTACAGTAAACGCATGTGAGAATTCGCAACCCAAAGTCATAATCCAAAAAGTTGAGCACGTAATTTTTAGTCTTATTTAGTAAATAGTATTGAAGGAATCATAATAAAAAAGGGAATATGAACGACAAACAAGAACTAGAATAAGAATGGAATTACTGGCTATGCTATGCATGTTTCGTATATAATCACCAAGAATGTGATTAAATAAGGTAATAATTATACTAGTATTTGATATTAAATATTAGGAATAGTAATAAGAAATTTTTTACTTACATTTAATTATTATATGATTTATTTTGTAAATAATTAATCAAAATATTTTGTATTTTATAAATAATTAATCAAATTTATTTTCAATGATTTATAAAATTTTAATGTTTAAATAATTATGAATGATTTTTATGATGAGAAAAATTAAACAACTATAAAAAAATTCTTTTACTTGATATAGTATTAATGAAACGAAATAAATAATTGCTAAAGAAATTAAATACAAAAAAAACCATAATATGTGAATTTGTTAACAATATTTTGATTAGAATTCATATTCCAAAAAAATCTTGATAATATTTTAATAATATGTCACTCACTATTTATTTCTTAATTTTGATATTTTATTCTGTCTTATACCTACACACCCTTAAGAATAAAAATTTAGAATTGTTTCATATTCACTTCATTTTTGTCGTTACCCAATTTATCTAAAATCAAATAAGTAAAAATTAGGGTATAAAGATTGCATTCATATTCCCGCCTCTTTTTTGCTAGTTATCAAATAGGACTTTAGTAGACGACTCTTACATGGATCACCCTAATATTTGTTGGCAACCATTTCATGTTAAAAGGATCACTTTCTAATAGATTCTGGTAAACTGATACTTATTAGGTGATGAACAACATAATGAGATGCATAAGGTTCTGATTATGTCGTGAGTTAACATAATGGTATGATGAGATACATAATCCATGCTGTGATCTATCTTAGAAAATAACTTCCTATTTCATGAATATTCGTATTACTAAATTAGCATCATAAATAATGTAATTAGCAAAGAACAGTCTATTTACAATTTAAGTAAAAGACTGGGCACGTCAAACCCACCATGTCATCATATGTTTTCACTTTTCAGAGCATACTCCATAAGTTATGAACCGCTTTGCTTGCATTGTAGACTTCCATTTAATAAAGAAAGTAGATATTGTAATCACCTAATTCACCCCCTATTGAGTGCCATTAGGAAATAACAAGTAGTATCAGAGTGGATATATAAGGCTAGCATTTCAAATGAAATCCTATAATAAAGATTACAATAGCATATTTAGTAGCATCTTCATCATCTTTTAACTAGTAGAGCGCCCCTTGAAGAAAATGATTGTGTTTATTGAAAAGCAAGATTGAAGTTTTTATTGATAGCCAAAAATGTTAATTTATGAGAAATTTTCTTAAGTGGTACACATTCCTACTAAAATTATAAATGATAAAAAAGTTTCCAAGTTAAAAAAGGAAATGGATCCTTAAGAAAAAAAGACTAATTTCCTTGAGTAGAAAATTCGTTTATATTTTATTTTATTCATTAGGAAGGAATGAATTATTAGAGTTTCTATATGTGAAGCAAATGAAATTTAACACATTCTAGAAGTTACACATAAAAACCAAAGTTAGTATGTTAAAACTCTAATATAAATTGTTTCAAATGAAGCATAATGAAACCATTTATACTAGATTTATTGACATTTTCAATGCTTTAAGGGTTTTATAAAGACCTAAACTAACGTTGAGGTCACTTCCAAAAACATAAGAAGCTAAATTGATTGCCATATAAGAAGCCAAGGATTTAACAACATTATCATTGGAGGAGTTTATCAACTCTTACATATAAAATGAGACTCTAAGAAATGAAGAAATGACGTCCTAAAGCAAAAGATTGTAGCATTCAAAGTCTCAAAAGAAGAATTAAGTGAAGAGGAAAATACATCAATTAGTGAAAGTGATGAAGAAGACATTGGTTTAATAACTAAAAAAATCAAGAAATTCTTAAAGAAGAACTCCTTAAAAAGAAAGGACTAAAAAAGTGGAAAGATAGGCTTAAAACACAAATTGTATATTATTATTTGTTTAAATGTAGGAAATTCAAAAACAAGAAAAGTCTCAATGTCCTCTCCTAAAAGAAAGTGAAAAATATGATAGAAATGATAAGAAGGAGAAGAGGGATAAATGCCAAAAAAAAGGAACTTGAGACCTTCACTTTGGATTACACAAGTGATTTCAAAAGTGAGCATTTATAACGAGATATAGTTCACATACTCTTCATGGCCAAAGATGATGATGAGGTACTCTCTGCTCTAATAATGATAAGGATGTTGATTTGATATATAATGAACTAGTTGAGAGCCTTTAAATCATGAGTATGAAAAATAAAAATCTATCGCTCAAACATAAAGAGGCATAAAATGATCTAGACACATACATAAGTGAAAATAAAAGATAAAAAATGAATTACATAGTATCAAGGCTTCAAAGAGTGTAGCCCTTATGGATAACTATGACTTAGAAGCATTAAAACATAAGTATGAAGCATTATAAAAGGAGCTTAATGCCTTCAAGGACTCATTGTCCAAGTTTATTACAAAGGGAAGTTAAAAACTTAAAAACATGTTAGGAGCTCAAAAGAATTCCAATAATAGGTATGGAATTAGATATAGCTATAAGAGTGTTTCCAGCATTAAAATTGCTTTTGTCAAAGAAAAGAATTTACAAATAAGCATAGACCATCCACATATAAGCTGACACATGCACATAACACATCCACTAGGGTTCACTCTAAAAGAAAACCTCATTCTTTCATGTAAGACTCACAATCTAAGTCCATAACTCAACACTCTTAAGGAAAGAATAAGCATAACTTCTATGCAAAAACACATAATACCATTCAATCTCAGTCATACTTATTAGGCCTTATACTAAGCATAATGTTATGACATATATTTACAATCGTTTTAAGATTCAATATAATGAAAGAAACATGCCTTATACATGTAGTTATGCTAGCTATCTTTATTACCTAAAAGGAACATTCGATTTATTTATCCAAAGGAAAATATCCCAAGATTCATATACATATAGAAGAATAAGGTATCCATTCATACACCAAAATTATAAGTCTCATCATCATACCAGTAATCCACATTACATATATGATGGCATATTACTTTTTTTGGTAAATATAGGCACATTGACAAATTTTGTTTCATAAAAAAAAGGTTAATGATTAAACTTTCAAGGAAGTGAGTTGAAAAGAAGAATAAGACTAATAACTAAGGACCCAATCTCATTTGAGTACAACACATTAATTAGGTTGGTTTAAAGGTTTATAAGAAAAGGAGAAATAAATTTTACACAGATAGTTGATGTTTAAGGCATATAATTGGTGAATCATCCTAATTTTTAGCTATTAGAGACAAAGATGGACGATTTTTCTCATTTGGAGAAATGAAAAGGGTAAGAAAATTGGTATTGTAAAATCTAGTAAAGAACATCACACTATTATTGATAATATACTTTTAGTTTACGGATTGAAGCATAACCTGTTAAGTATGAGCCAATTATATGACAAAGGCTACAAAGTAAGCTTTAAGGGCATATTGTATCTAGAATAGCTGATAGATAATAACATTGCATTTTTAGGAAAAGAGAAGGAAATATATATGCAATTGATATTAATGATTTCTCTAACCAAAATATGAAGTGCCTAATATCTATTAGCATAGATGTATAGACTTAGCATTGGAGACTTGGACATGCAATTATAGACCTTATCCAATTTCAGCTCCAAGCTACTTGTCAATGGCCTTCCAAGGATCAAATTTGGGAAAACTAAATGGAAAAACAAGCCAAGAGCTTATTCGAGAGTAAAATGTTAGTAACTTCCACTAGACTTATACAATTACTTAATATGGATATGTTTGGATTGACTACAGTTGCTAGTGTAAGTGAAAATTTTATACCTTTGTCAAAGCTGATAATTTTAGCAAATTTAACTAGGCTAACAAAGATGAATGCTTTAGGGCACTTATCAAATTTGTAAAAAGAGTCCAAAATGAAAATGAGCTCTTTACTTCATCTACTAGGAGTGACCATATTAGGAAGTTTGAAAATGAAAGGTTTAAAACTTTTTATGAAGAAAATGGTATCTTTCACAATGACCCTTAATAAAATAAAGTTGTTGAAATTAAAGATAGGACATTGCAAGAAATGTCTAGGACTATGATAAATGAATATGATCCCCTAAGTACTTATAAGTGGAGATTGTGGCTACCATATATCATATTTTAAATAAAGTCTACATAAGATCAACTTTAATTAAAACTCCTTATGAGCTTTTGCATAGAAAGAAGCCAAAAATAAGTTATTTTAAAGTTTTTGGTTGTAAGTGCTACATTTTGAATACTAAGGAAAGTTTGATTGCATAAAGGAATTTTTCTTGTCTATGCCTTAACTAACAAAGTATATATGGTTTTTAATAGAAAAAGTCTTACTATTAAAGAGCCTATGCATGTTGTTTTTAGAAAATCTATCCCTATTGTATCCAAGAAAGGTCTTGAAGATGATGATGTAGGTTTATCTAAGGTGTTAGAGAAATTATCTCTTGAAGAAAATAAGAGTGATCACCATCATACCTCACACAAGTGAGGGAGATAAGAAGGATGAAGAGCTTTCAAGAGATTGGAAATTTAAGAAAAACCATCCTCTGTCAAATTCTAAGTGAAGTTTAACAAGGGGTAATCATTATATCTCATCTTAGACATTTATCTCATCTTTCTTTCATTTCTTAAATGGAACCTAAGACTACATAAGAAGCTTTTAGTGACGAAAGTTGGTTTTTTGCTATGAATGAGGAGTTGAATCAATTTAAGAGGAGTAAAGCGTGGACTTTAGTACTTAGACCTGAAGATCACCAAATTATAGGAACCAAGTAATTTTTTAAAAATAAATTAGATGAAACAGGTACTATTATGAGAAATAAAGTTAGATTGGTGGCAAAAGGATACAATCAAAAGGAGAGTATAAACTTTGAGAAAACTTTTGCTCTAATGGCCAACGTAGAAGCTATTAAGCTCTTCGCTGGATTTGCATCGTACATAAATTTTAAATTGGTTCAAATGGATGTTAAAAGTGCCTTTTAAAGTGATTTTATTCAAAAAGAAGTTTATGTTGATCAACCTACTGGTTTTGAAAAACATGATGCACCAAACCATGTTTACAAACTTTCTAAGGCCTTATATGGATTAAAATAAGCTCCTAAAGCTTGGTATGATAGGTTAAGTGTATTTCTTTTAGAGAATGATTTCTCTAAAGGTAAGGTTAATGCTAAACTCTTCATTAAAAAACATAAGTACAATATTTTAATTGTTCAAATAGGCATTATTTTTGGTGCCATTAATGGAAGTATGTGTATAAAAAATTCCAAGTATTTGAGTACAGAATTTGAGATGAGAACGATGGTAAAGCATAACTTCTTTCTTATACTCCAGAGGAAGGAAGGAATCTTTATTAATCAAATGAAGAACACCAAAGAAATACTCAAAAGCTTTGAAGTGGATCAAGCTAAACCATTAGGGATACCTATAAGTATCACACACAAAAATTGAACAATGATAAACAAGGCGAGCTAGTTTATTTAAAGCTTTATTAAACTATGATGCACAATTTACATTATATTACCATAAGCAAACCCAATATTGTATTTAGTGCTTATGTGTGTGCTAAATTTCAATCAAGTCCTAGGGAATCACATCTTTTAGCCGTTAAGCGTTTTCTTACATATTTATATGGTACCATTTTATTAAGGCTTTGATATCCTAACCATACATTCTTTGACTTAATTGGTTATTCAGGTGCGGATTTTGCTAGTAGTCTTTTAGAAAGAAATAGTACATTTGGTACTTGTCAATTCCTAATAAATGCATTAATCTTATGGTTTAGTAAGAAACAAAATCCGGTTGCTTTATCAACTGCGGTGGTCAAATACATGGCGGTTGGTAGTTATTGTGCACAAATCCTATGACTTAGACAAAAAATTAGAAACTATGGACTAAACCTTACTAAAGTACCTATTGAAGGTGATAATACTAGTGTCATGTTTCTCATAAAGAACCCTATTTAATACTCTATAACAAAGCATACAAAAATTAAATACCATTTTATTAGAGATCATAAGAAAAATGAGGTTGTTGAGTTAGAATTTATAGATACACAACATCAATTAGCTTATATTTTTACTAAACCTATGAGGGAAGATAAAATTTGCACAATTAGGAGATAATTGAGGATGATTGATGGAAACTTTATACCTTAAATGAATCTTTCAATGTGTTTCATTTACCTTAATTAAGCTTATCCATTTGTATTATGTAGTTTTGCTTTACTTTGAGTCTTAAGGCTATTTTCTATGTTACCAAGATATACTAATTGATCACTACTTTAGTAAGGTCAACTAGTGTCCTAAAAAATCACCACCCTTGCTTTCTAATGAATTTGCTAGTTGTTTAGTCGCTTGTCTAGTTGACCATATAGTCATATCGGATGATCAATATCTTATGGTTGACTAGTGTTATCACATTTGCAAACTTTTCCTTTCTAGTGAGTTTGTTAAAAAACTAGTCACATACTTTAATCCTCTATTAACTTAAATCTTTCAGTAAGGTTTTATCAATGATAAGGGTCAATCGCCAGATATAGGTTGACTAATATAATCGACTTGTCGATTAGTATATTGATTTTTAAAACTAGGTTCATCCTTCTTTTTTTCTCTATTGCACCTCCATTCCTCTCTCTGAAATTAAAATAATCTCTCTATTTTTCAACCAAAGTAATCAACAACTGAAATCTCGTTACACTGTTCTTCTTTAACTCATCTCATCTTTTTAAATAACTACTGGTGATGACATGAGCTCTCTCCTAAAAAGATCCATCCCTCTTTATTCTAACCCCTACTTCTTGCAGAGATTATATTGTCTCCCTTAGCACTAGCCAGCTCTCATACATCTCCATGCCCAAGCTCCATTGTCCTACAACCTCAATTCATCCATCACCTTTTAGAGTAAACCTTAATCTTATTGCCTTAGTGATTTCTAAAATCCTTGCATTTTTTTTTCAAAATGGTGTTTAAGTGATATTATTTGTATGCTTTTACAGTTCATTATGGGCTCAATGCATGATATGGCCTATAGCTTGAATCGAATTAAAAGTGTTTAGGCAAATTTGGGTTAACATTTAAAACCCTCGAGTATTTTTGAAAATTAAGGGTTTAATAGTGAAATTTAAGACTAATTTATGAAATTTTAACTATAAATTATAACAAATTATGATTTTGTTTGCATTGAAGTTTTTGGTAGTTTTTCTTAATGAAAATTAGGAATTTTTAAAGTTAATCAATTATGTGCATGCTTATGTGCAATTGATGATTTCCTAATTCAATTAGGAATATTTTCGTGTTATACATTCAATTCATTGAAATTTCTCCATCCATGATCCGATTGAGTTATTTCAACTTAGGCGACTTGGCATCATGTTTTTAAATTATGCATGATAAAAGGTTACTTTTATTCAATTAAAACTTTTCTACTCTAGAAGCCTTGTGTGACTGAATAAGGAAATAACTTAGAAGTTTTAGTTGATTTTGACCGGAGATGGAGGTAGGTTGACATTGAATAGTAATAACAAGGAAATTAACCTCGTAAGTTGCAACGCTTTAAATGAGCTTAAGTTTGATATAGACACCATTTTATAGTCCACCGGAAAAGGGAAAGTCACGTAGTACATCTTCCAAGAAACTTCTTCGCCCGATAAAAAATCGTGCACGTAAAATGTTTTTAATGAATGGCTGCTCACAAGTAATAAACCTAGGATAAATAATGTGCTCCAGAAGCCTTGAGCTACTCAAATATACATATATAAAGGTGGTTAATTTTATCATAAGATAGTAATTTCATTTTAAAAAATTTCTCAAATAATATTAATTTAATCTTAAATATCATAAATTTACATATCAAAATGATCTTAAACTTACATCAAAACGACATCATTTTAAAAGAATAATCAATTTGATATGAAATGCCATTAATTCGAATTTGATTCATTAATTTATATGGACTAGATCAAATTGGAGTAAGCTAAACGGACTGAAATTGTCAAATCCACCTAAAAGCTTTAATTGAGTTAAATTGGAGAAGGGGCTAAAGAGATGGTAGGTAGGTCTACATTGAATAGTAGTAACATGTTTTATTAATTGAGTACATTCGTATAAGTCGCATGTTAAGCATGTAAGCAAGAAAGTTATGCATTACATATGTACATAATCCCTGTATAGATTTTTGTCATGAAGTTTGTGAGAAATTATCTAGAATAAAGAACGAGTGGTAGACCAAGTGTAGTTCCCCACTAGTCCTATCGCCAAACTAATGACGGACACGAGGCCGGTGTTGAGTCTACCAAACCACATGGTGTTCATGTAACGAAGGTTTTACTGATTGCTCTCGTTAGGTAAAGTAGAACTAGGAAAGTTGATCATGACAAGCCATTTTTATTATTCAGAAGTCATAATTTCCAAGGCTGAGAAGAGTCCTCGTGGACGGGCCATGGCTAGAGCAATTGTTAGGTTTCTGTTTCTAACTCATGCCAATACAAATCTTATAATTTGTTGATGAATAACACTTGATCGTATTAACTTTCGAGCTTATTGCTCGAGTGTTATTTTGGCCCCTCTTGTTTATGAAACTGTACTTTGCCATATTGTAGGAACCAGAACTATTAACTTGATTTGCTAGTGAAAAGGCGAAAATTTTTCCAACGGATCTTTCCTGCTTAAAACTTGCAGCAGCCCTTTAAACTTCAAGACTGGTAATGCAGCTTTTGGTTCAAGTGCAAAACCTTTTTAATGTATAAAAAAACTGGATTCTATTTTCTGGACATATTTTTGTAAAAATTAGAATTACAAAGATCTAAACACATATGGAGTGGCAATAACTGGTGATAAGGAGCTACAAGAATATGGTTGACTTTGTTAGCAAATATATAAAACCAATTAAGTTGGCCTTACACAACAGTTTAAGCTATTGTGGTGAAACGGTTACTTAATATAGTATCAGAGCCTTTATGATCAAACGGTCTTAAGTTCAAATCTTGCCACCCACATATTTATCATCAAATTAATTCAGCATAAGGTAGAGTGAGCCTGTGCAAGTTTCAAGCCCAAAGGGCTTTTACTTGAGGGGGTGTGTTTGCAAATATATAAAACCAATTAAGTTGGCCTCACACAACAGCTTAATAGACTTCACGAGACAATCCGGCTTATCTCATAAAGAACGTATGAAGTCATTGTAACTCCAGAAAGATATGCCCATGAGATTTTTAGATTTATATAAGTACTGACCTTAATGTGGAAGCGGTCGATCGATTCTCTGTTTTCTAAACTTCGTTTCACGGTTGGCGACTAGAGTCACCGTTAATTCACGCCCCAAAGTCTAAGCCTTGATGGTGTGATTCACGTGAGTAAGAATGAAGGGAGTTTCTCTATGATTGCAATGTATGCTATTCTGTCCCTTAATCCTCGTTTTTATATTAAGACAAATAACTTACAGAAATTATTCAAGTAGTGGCAGTTTAAACTACCAACAACTCCCACTCGGCCACATAAGCCACAAGTTACATCTTTCTTCTAAAATTTCACATATCATACTGAGAATGGGGCGTGTGACCATTAAAAACAAATAACGTTATATTAAGTCACCATCTAATTAACATAACATGTTCACATATTCATGATACCCTAAATTATCTAAAAACATCACCAAACGCATACACTGTCCCTTTATGCTCATAGATATATCATATGATTATACACTAAGTATAATCGCCTGGGCTGATATGGTGATGAAGGAAAAAATTCTTCCTTAGACACTTATAATAATCCATTTTAGCTTAACTGTTTTCCTAATATGCTCCGTTGAACTGTATACATCTTAGCCTTTAGAAAAATACACTAAAGTAGCAACACCAAGCCTTGATTTCATATCATAGTTCTAAGTCGAAGGGTTTCATTCGATTAGACACTAAAGTCTATGGGATCATACAGTGATAGAGAAAGGGATTTAACTGTCACTCCACAAGTAGGTCATTATATAGCACACACAGTATGAAATATGTGTCATAGCATTGCTCCCACTAAGTTGGGCATGTTACTCTTCTATGTCATACAAATCATGAATCTAGCTTTACTTAAAAACTAATCCGAGCCAATAGATTAACATACCTAATGTAACACCCCACTCCCACCGGACCCGAACCCGATATCGATAGTGATACCCGAATCCGTGCCCCGCGAGGGTGGCAAGTCACATCACTTCACTAAACAAAAGTCGGTATCAAATTTTTTTTAAAAACGTTTTACACTTATCACTCATGTGGGCCCACTTTTTTTTTTCTGTTTCAAAACATTTGTTACTTAAACTGAAAACGAAACAAATCATATTGCAATCAATAAAATGCAAAGCGCAGAAAGTTAATATCTTAAATTGGCCCATTTTATTTCATAATCATTTAGTACAACACAAAGCAAGCAACAGAAACAATTATTAGCCACTTGGGCCCATTTCCAATTATACAGTACAATCGTTTCAGTACAAACTTACAACTGT
>JANZXP010000195.1:13584805-13596978 GCA_027576715.1 Erythroxylum flavicans | reverse complement strand
GAACAAGTTTGTGGACAGCTTCTTGGTCCGAAGTTGCCATTGCCTGGGACATTACATCATATCTCATTGAGGGATTTAATAAATCCGGGAATATGCACTGTAGACGAACAGTAGAGAAATAAATGTTCTTCCATGATTTGCTTAGGCCAATGCATAAATGCTAATGTGAAGTTATGAAATTTCAGTGATTTAATAGTAAATTTTATTAATATGTAGAATTATTCAATATCTTCATAAAATGCAGTTAGAAGAAACGTGAATCTATTTTTGCTCAAAAGATCCTTATACTTGAATCTTCCACACCATTCAATATAAATTTTAATTAACAACTTGAGCAGTTCGAGCAGGAACTGAATTTGTTAATTATTCATTGTGCATAAAACACAATGAATAATTATGTTTTCCTCAAGTTCAATCCATACCCAATATAACAGAGTATCAAAAAAACAAAATAATTTATAATATTTTATTAATAAAATGTCGCAAAATGTTAATACTTTTCGTAATGTTTAAAAAAGGTGTCACGATAATTTTAAATTTTTATAACGTTTTATAAAAAGGTTGCAAATTCGTAATAATTATTGTGACGTTTTTAAATTAAATTCGCAACGTTTCCCACCCAAAATTTGGTTTCTTCTCTCTACCTTCTCTCTGCAGCTTTCTTCTCTCTGCCTTCTTCCCACCCAAAATTGGTTTCTTCTCTCTGCAGCAAGCGAAACGCAACGCAAGGTTTACCCTAAAACAAAAAGAAGAAGAAGGTAATAGTAGAGTCCAGTGCCAAATGGTAGACCCGCTTCGTAGACGATTACGTGGATCCAAAGGGGAGTGGGTTGTGTTTGGGTGGTAGGACTAGACTGGCGGTTGAATTTCACAGAGCACAAGTCAAAACTCAAGCTTCGTCCGATACAATTAAAGATCTCTTGGAACAAAAGTGAGATAAGAGAAAGAGAGAAAATGATGGCCGATGGCGTGGAAGACGAGAAGAAGTGGCTGGCCGCTGGGATCACCGACCTTCAACAGAACGCCTTCTATATGCATCGAGCTCTGGTAACCCTATTTCCCATTTACTTGCTTTTCTTGGAGGAATGCAAAATGACTTTGTCAAACCCTAAAAATTTTTCACAGGACTCCAAAAATCTCAGAGATGCTTTGAAGTATTCGGCGCAAATGCTCTCCGAGCTTCGAACTTCGAAGCTTTTTCCTCACAAATAATATGAACACTGTGAGTTTCTGTGCGAGATCTAATTTGCAGATTGAATCTTGGTTTCCCTTTCTATATATTTTTTAACTTCCCAACTCTAGAATAGTTATTTTCAAAGATGGAGGGTGTGAATTATGTTTTGATGCAGCAGATACGCGATCATTTGATGAATTGAGAAAACTGGAGATGTTCTTTAAGGAAGAGGCACGTCGTGGCTGCTCAATTGTGGAGCTTTACGAACTTGTGCAATATGCGGGCAACATATTACCTAGATTGTACGTGCCTATCTTTTTTCTTCAATAATTTTTGGTTCCTTCAGTTGCGTTTCTGTGTTGTTTCTGTGGCTTGTTGGTTTTTCCTTTCTGGTACGAAGGAGGATAATTTGGTTTTATACAATCTATTTGCGTCATCTGGATTGTGGTAACAGTGCAAACTATGGCTCATTAACGAGTTGTCTTTTAAAGATGACTGTATTATTGTTGGGTCTTCCTATAGATGTTTACCAAATAGGGAACTTGTGAAGATATGTAAAAGTGTTGAAAGTTAACCCATTTTTATACTGTTATTTGTTAACTGATGTGTCTTGTTGATTTAATTGGATACAGAAAGGTTCTATTACTAAGTTCTGATACATTTCACCATGTGATGCACTTCATCTTGATCGAGCATTACTCTGCCTGAATTTGTTGAAGCATCAAATGTGGTCTTTTTTAATTCTTTCATTTTATGTTCTAGTTGTTTGAAGTAAACTGCAAATGTTGCTGATTCTTTTGTCTGAGACATTTTACAGTGATCGTATTGTTTTCTCTTGACACAAGTCAGTTAATATGACAGTCTGAATACAGTGCTTCTTACCTCCAACCTTTACCATATTTTTAATTGATTTTGTCTATTGTCAATACAGTATTGGCTTTTTCTACTGTTTTCTCATCAATTTTGTTGGAGGTATCTCCTTTGTACTGTAGGTTCTATATATATCAAAACTAAAGAAGCCCATAGGTACATAAAGATAGTTCCAGGTACTTTTATGTATATACATTTACAGACACATGTATACATATACATGTATAACAAATAATGTTTTATTGAATATCCTTTGCAAAACAAAATGATATAGCTGTGTTACATGCTGACTTTGGTTGTAAAGCCCTAAAGATTTTTGGAAGCCTTGTAACCTACTGCATGCATCAGACAGAGAGAATGTCCATATTGTCAACCTCTGGTCCTCAACCTTGACACCTCACTTATTAGCACATCTGAAACCTTTCTCTGTATGGTTGGTTGGTAGGATAGTATTGATTACCGACTCTGATTTGCTTATGCTTACAAACTCTAATTTTGAAACAATTACTTTAGCTTTAAAACTGGATATAAATATGTTTATGATTCTGCTGGATCTAACTCTGATATTTGTCCTGCTTTCCTGGAGAGGGCGTGTAACGTAGTTGCTGAAATTGTAACTTGGGTTCCTTTACTGGTGATGTTAAGAAACTCATTGACTATGATTTATCTTTCCTTGACAATTGTGTGTTTGAGTAGAACATATTTAGGACAATTAAGTATAACATTATTAGTTGCCAATTAGTGAGCCGCTAATGCTTTTTATTTTTTTGAATTAGTGATTTGTTTGTTAAGATTGTCTATGAGTTACGACATTGCAAGCAAATTATGAGATTCACACTTTTTAGGTCACCTGCGAATAGTAGAATCCAAAATGCGTGAAGTGTGTGTCTGTTCTTACAAAAGTTGCTGCCTTTAAAATTACAAAAGTTTGTGTTTGTGCTTACGAAAGTTGCTGCTAAGATTGACGCTACTTAGTGAGTAAAAGATTTGCATTAATAAAAAAAATGTTACACAGAAAAGTCTAATTACACTTGTAAAAGAGTATCGCTCCTTAAGTTCCTAGAAGTTAAAGCTGTGATGATATTACTAGGATAGGTACTACGGCATTGCGAACACTTACAACTGTTCTTGTTAATATGAAAAGGTATCTTGTTGCAAAAGTTTCAAGGAAATATCATTGTTGAATAAGAACTCTAATCCACGTATTAATAAAATATACTAAATTTCCACTTTGAATTCTTTCATTTATCTTTTGAATTGAATGCAGGTAATTCACATAGGACTTGGTCTACTCAAGAAGAAGAATAAGGTTGTACCAAGCAGCTTAATACCGACATAACTGCAGTCGCGATAACGTTAGCTTCTTGGAAGTGTAGTTGATGATCCATTTGCTCCTATACAACCAAAATATCACACACCCGCACCTTGTGAGCCTACTCCAATACCAAGAGATGTCACATCTGCGCCTATTACTCATCCTAGACATCTGCGACTAACTACCGAAGTCGAACAACAAAGAATTGAATTTGAACACCAAAAAAAGCGTTTGAAACTTTTATGTTTTACACATAATATTCGTTTATGTTAGATATATATACTCATATTGATATATTATATATTTATGATGTACTTTTTATATTAATTAGTGTATTATGACATGTTTGTGAATTGCAATTAAATAATAAATTGTCTGCACATATGAAATTCTTGTGATACATGAATAATTATTAAAATTAATGATATACTAAAAAATTGAAGAATTAAATAAATAAAATTCATAAATAATATTGAATAGTTATTAAACAAACAAGATTTTAAAAAATTTTATTTAAAAAATAATTATTAAAATAAAATTAATTTTAAAAATTTATAAATAATAAATAAATAAATAAAATTCAGAAATAATATTGAATAGTATTAAAATTTAAAACGCCGTGAAAAAACTTCGGCGACGTTTTAAACGTCGCGAAATGTGACTTTTCACAACATTTTTTGAAACATCGTAGAATGTGACTTTTCGTGATGTTTTCAGAAAACGTCACGAAATGTGACTTTCTGTGATATTTTCAAAAACGTCACGGAAAGTCTAATTTTTCAGTGACGTTTTTTAAAACGTCGTGGAATGTTAGTATTTTCTGTGACGTTTTATAGAAAATGTCCCAGAAACCTTCTGTGACATTTTTTGAAATTTTGTGACGTTTTTTAAACATTGCAAATTGTGCTGTTTTCTTGCAATGATAACAAGATTTTAATCATACAGTTATTGGAAATCTCTGATAAGAGTGAAAGAGATGTGCAGTAAATCTAAAGTTGATTATTTAAGAATTTCACCTAACCATAAAGAGAACCACAAGGTTATGGATGAGAATATTTTTCGATGGTCTTCCATATCTAATTCCATACTAATCCTAGCGCCACTTTTTATAGCAATTTCTATTGGTTTATGTCCTTGTAGTCAATTTATTTTGGTTGTAAATTTATTTGTATGACATTATTATTATTCAATAAAAGACATTCTTTATCTTTGTATATTTGTTAATTATTAATTATAAAGATAAAATCTATAGAATAATTATATGTTACGCAGAGGCAAGCTATATAAAAGCACCGAAAATTGAAAGGAAAGGAAAATAAAAAGATGGAATATAGCAGATTGTTCAAATTTGATTAACAGAGATCAATCATCACAATATCGAACCACTCTCCATTACCGAAACTCCTTAAATAAACTGTTTGTTAGAGAACACAACCTCAATCCTAAGTATAACAACATCATCAGCAAGAAAAAGAGTCATATGACTAGTAACTTTGAATGGAGTCGTCAATCATTGTTAAAAAAGCGATGAAGAGAGGATAAACGTGAACATTGTTTTTGCAGAAAATATGAAAAACAGAGGATGAATGTAAATAGTGAATTTCCAGAAATAACAGAGTGATGATACGTTTAAAGAATACTCTCTATATTTTATTCTTTATGACAGATGAGTATATATACAGAAGTTTGTTATAGTTTACAGTAGAAATTGTTATAAAAGGACATAAATAATTATTGCTTGTTCTTTGACAGCTCACGTAAATGTCTTCTCCTTCCTTCTTGCTTCAGACATATAATTCTATTTTTCCTTCTCACATTCCCCCTCAAGATGAGCATAAATATTGATCATGTTCATCTTGGCAATTAAAAATTTGAACTGAGATGAATTGAGAACCTTTTGTTTGGATGTATTCGATCTGCTCTCTAATTGTCACATATTCAATTCTTACAGTTTCTTCTTCAACCTTTTCTCTAATAAAATGACAATCTATCTCAAAGTGCTTCATTCTTTCATGATGTACAGGGTTTTTATATATCTAAATAGCTATTTGATTGTCGCAATACATTATGACTGTCCCTCCATACTTCAGCTTGAAATCTTTAAGTAAATTCTTAATCTAAAGTACTTCACAACATGCAAGAGTCATGGCTCTACACTCAGCTTCAGTTGAGCTTCGAGCCACTAATGATTGTTTCTTAGCTTTCCAGCTGATCATAGCTCCTCCATACATTACACTAAAGCCAGAAATGGATCTTCTTGTGTCTGGGCAAATTCCCCAATCATTATCTTTGTAGCATTCTAGTTGTGTATTTTCTTTAGCATTTAGAATAATTCCCTATCCTGGTGTTCCTTCCAAGTATCTGACCACTTTCAAAATAGCTTGCCAGTGTATCTTGGCTGGTTTTCTCATGAATTGGGACATGATATGAATTGAACAATTAAGGTCAGGTCTTGTAAAGGTGAGGTATATTAGTTTTTCGACAAGCTTTCTATAGGCTGTTGGATCATCCAAGAAATCCTTTTCGACTTGTCTTAATCTATGACTTGGTTCAATAGGTATTGAACTTGGTTTTGCACCTAATAGTTTGCATTGTTCCACAAGATCTAAGGTATATTTTCTTTGACGTAAAACTATCCCCTTTTCTGATTTTGCTATTTCAACTCCAAGGAAGAACCTAGGCCGTCCTAAGTTTTTAAATTTGAACTTTGTACTCATGAAATTGAGTACTTTATTAATTCCTTCTTGTGCTTTGCATCCAATTAGAATATCATCTACATAAACTAATAGTGATATCAAACCATCGGAAGACATTTTTGTGAATAAGGAATAATCTGACCTGGATTGAGAGAAACCAAACTCAAAGAAAGCTTCAGTGAATTTAGACTTCCACTGTCTAGGAGTCTGTTTGAGTCCATAAAGTGATTTTTTAAGTTTGAATACTATACGATCAATTGCTCCCTACTTCTCCCCTTTACTTCATAACCCTGAGGTAATTACATATACACATCTTCAAGTAATTCACCATTTAAGAACGCATTATTGATGTCAAGCTGCTGCAACTTCCAACCATATTTTGCAGCTAGAGTGAAGAATAGTTGTATGGTGATTTGTTTAATAACAGGACTGAAAGTTTCATTGTAGTCAAAACCAACCTTGAGATTAAAACCTTTTGTTATAAATCTTGCCTTTAATCGTTGAATTGTTTCGTCTGAGTTTAACTTCATCTTATACTCCCATTTACAGACAAAGACATTCTGTCTAGGTGGAAAACATACAACATCCCAAGTATCATTTTCTTCTAAAGCATGTAGCTCTTCATCCACCTTTTCCAGTGCTCCACGTACACAGCCTCGTGATAGTGGGTAAGTTCTTGCAAGGTTGTAAATGCAGATATAAAACAATTGTGCTTCTTTGAGAGTTTAGAGGTTGTGAGAAAATTGGAGATAGGGTGTTGAGTGGTTGACGAGGAATTCATCTTAAGATTATGCTAATATTTGTCAAGATATTTGGGAATTTTGGGTTGCTTTGTTGAACGTCTAACAGTTGTGGAGAGCTAGTAGGTTGATTGAGTGGTTGAAGATGAGGTAATTGAATCGATGAAGAATATGTTTCTTATGAGGGTGATGCAGGGCATGAATTGATGGGATCACAAGCAGATCTTGATGCATTTGCAGGTACATTGTTGTCATTGCTATGCAAATATGATGTGTTTGATGAAAAATCATACAAATCAAAATGAGAATAATTATTGAGTTTGTTGTCCGAAGAAAAATTCGGATCAAAAAGAAAAATATGTTCATGAAAAACAACCTCTTGATACAAAGATTTGATGATTATCAAGATCCTAAACTTTGTATCATTTAATGCCAATGAGATATCCAATAAAAACACGTTTCCTTATTTTAGTGTCGAAATTTTGTTTGTGATTGTGAAGTGTGGAAGCAAAACATAGTGAGCCAAAGACTTTCATGTGTGAGTAATGAGGTGTTTTTCCAAGAAGTTTTTCATAAGGTGTGAGATTTTGCAAGAATCTTATAGGAATTATGTTGATTATATAGGAGGATGTAAGAAATTGCTTCTCCCCATAATTTCTTTGGAAGTTTGGACTTAAACATGAGAGCTCTAGCAATGTTAAGTAGGTGTTGATGTTTACTTTCAACAATGGCATTTTGTTGAGGAGTTTCAACACAAGACGGTTGATGTTAAATTCATTTTTCATTAAATAAGGACTTCATGTCAAGTTCCTTGGCATTATCATATATGATTTGTTCAATGGTTCTATTGAATTGTGTTTCAATCAGCTTGTAAAAAAAAGGTAGAATGACTTGAACATTTGATTTGTGTCTCTTAAGATATACCCAAGTAACTCTAGTAAAGTCATCAAGTAGTGTAAAGAAATAATGAAAATCATTAATTGCTGGGTCAGAATACGGTCCCCAAATGTCAATATGTAATAAATTAAAAGGTTTTTCAGTGTCATTGACATGGAGGAAAAAAAGAGTCTCTTTTGTTTGGCTAACAGGCAGATCTCACAGATATTGTTGGGATGAGCACTATAGCAGAGAAGGATTTGTTTATTATACTCAATCTATCATGAGCAACATGTATAAATCTATAATGTCAAATATCTAACACTGATGGTCATGAGCTAGTGTTTACATTGGAAAAAAAATTTGAGCTAAGTTTACTAGTGACTCCAGAAGCTTTTTCAGAGTAATTTGAAACTTGTTGAAGGAAGTACAGATCTGCATATTCTTTAGCATGACCAATTGTCATCTGGGAATATAAGCCCTAGATTTCACAGTGTTTAGGGGAAAACATAAAGGAACATTTGTGAGATTTTGCAAATTTGCCAACAGATAGGAGATTGAATTTAAATGAGGGAATGCACATAACATTGTGTATGTGTAGGGAAGGAAAAAGCGATACAGAACCTAGGTGAGTAACTTAAACCTTTTGACCATTTGACATACAAACATACACGTTTTTAATGGATCTGACATTATATAAAAGTGAAGCATTGTTGCACATGTGATCAAAAGCACCTGTGTCTAACCCCTATTTGTCATGCAATGATGTTGTAGATTTCTGAAATGCATCAAATATGCTTGTGATGAATGAAACAGGAGAGGTAAAAGATGTAACTGTGAAGTTGGAATAATGTGTATTAAGCGGATCATTCTGCTGTGTACTGTGCATACTCGAGTTACAGATTGATGATTAAGCTATTCCATATCCATTTAGAAGGTCCAGTAATTTCTGCATCTGATTTTTTGTCAATGTTATTGGAAATGTTTCTTAAACCTTAGCAGAGTCACTCTCTTTATTGTTTGTAACATCGTTTCCATCTGAACTAACCATATTCACTAATGTTTTCCTTTGACGTTATGGTTTAATGAATTTAAAATCAGAACAAAAACCAATTATTTTGAAACATTTCTCGTTTGTATATCCTTTCTTTCCACAATGACTACACATAACTTATATCTTCTCTTTCTTAAATTGATGGCCAAAAGATACTAGCGCAGATGGTTCAATTAGAGGATGTGACAAACCTTGTATTAGCCTTCTAGATTCATCCCTCATTACCATATTGTATGATTCTTCCAAGGTAGGAAATGGTTTCATTAGTAAAACTTGTGAAGACTGATGAGAGTAGCTCTCATTTAATCCATTCAAAAATTTAAAGACAACATCCTTCATCTATTGCTCCACGTAGTGCTGAAAGCAATGAGGATTGCAATTTTTGCATAGACAATGAGGATAAGGTCTATACCACCTTAACTATTCAAGAATCATGGTAAGTTCTGTATAGTAAGCATCAACAGATTTGTTTCCTTGATTCAACATAGATAGATCATATTGTAATTTGCATATTCGATTATCATCAAGTTAACCAAACTGTTTTTGAGTAATTCCCATATTTTTACTGTTGAGTCTATATGGAAAACTGTCGAAACTAATGACTGGCTCATAGATTTTAAAAGCCAGGAGATGATAAGATTATTACAACGATTCCATACATTGTAAAGTGGATTGTTAATCTCTGGTTTAGAAATTGTACCATCAATAAACCATTCTTGTTTCTGATTAAAAGAGTAAGAATGAAAGACATGCTCCACGTAGCATAGGCTGTGAGTTTTGAAGATGTGATGCGTGTATTATGATTATCCGATGGATGAATGAAGTATGGAGAATTTGGATCTTCGACTGGTAAGGAATTGTAAGATAAAGTTGAACTCTGATTTGCCATCAGAATAATGAACAGTTTTTGGTGTGGAATAAGTTATTTTTCGACGTTTTAAGGACAAATGAGCTCTAATACCTTGTTAAAAAAACGATGAGGAAAGGATGAATGTAAACATTTTTTTGCAGAAAATATGAAAAACAGAGGATGAATGTGAACAGTGAATTTTTAAAAATGAGAGAGTGATGATATGTTTAAAGAATACTCTCTATATTTTATTCTTTATGACAAATGAGTATATATACAAAAGTTTGTTATAGTTTACAACAGAAATTGTTATAAAAGCACATAACTAATTATTGCTTATTCTTTGACAGCTCACGTAATTGTCTTCTCCTTCCTTCTTGCTTCAGACTTACAATTATGTTTTTCCTTCTCACATTTCCCGTGTGGCACATACAGCTGCCCACCCCCTCTCTTCCCCAACTTCGAAATAGTTGAAACTGCATTACCAAAAGCTTCTGTGTTCAACAACTCCACCAAAATCCGGCAGATTAAATGCCACAAACCTTAACTTCGGAATGGGTCTAACTGGACATTCCAGAACATTGTAAAATTGCCAACCGTCACATTCTGCTGCCACAAGAACAGCGACCCAAACATCACAATCCATAGAACCGAGAAAAGGGTCTTGTGGGAAGACAAAAATGCTAGTATCCATCGCTTTAATTCCACTCTCTAACACTGGAACTAGCCCAGTGGTGGCATTGTATCTAGCATTATTAAATGACATGCAACTTCTTATCAACTTTCCTATCTTGGTTTCTTTTGCTTTCTCGGCATTCAGATTGATTGATTATTTATACAAGATAGGAAATTACGAGGGAAGTTTGGAAATGTGGGATCTATTAATATGGATCTGAGAGAGTAAAAGAAGAAACGTTTATTTGCTAGTTTTTTAGAAGGCTAGAATTTGGTTGAGAGGTTGGTAATCAGAAACAGGTTGATTTGTTGTCATTTTTGCTGTTAAGGATTGATTGAGTGCATCCAAAGGAAAAACTTTTGGCCTATTCCAATTATAGTGTTCCTGACATATTTTATTAAATTGTTAAGTGGGTTCCTCCCATATAGGGGACTCACCACCATGCATTAAAAAAAAAAAGGAAGAAGAGTCAAAGCAGCAGCCATACATGGGTTATTGCCAAACTCTGCTGAAGAACTTTGGTAGCAAAGTTTGGCACGGATTCTGCACATTAGAGGCCTATATAAGGCCCCCTCCATTATGTTAAAAAACAAAACATCACAGTAAGAGAGAAAATAGAGAGAGATAGAGAGAAAAATGGGTAGTATTTTTAGGGTCTTTTTCTAAAAGGGGAGTGACAAAATAGTGAGGAAAAATACTTTTGGGTATTTTTGGGAAGCACTTTTGTGTGCCATTATTTTGGTTTTAGCTCAAGAAAATTATTGTACCCCTAAATTTAATTTAGGAAAGTCTTTCTTTGTAAGTCTACTATTTTTAATGAAAGAGGTGGATTGGAGTTTGTAGACGTAGCCCAAACATTTTGGGTAAACCACGTTAAATATTGTGTGTCATTATTGTTGTTGATTATTTTTATTATTCCGTATTTCGATGCCAACGGGCCTAACAAGTGGTATCAGAGCTAAGATTATGACTAGTATACTCTATGGTTGCAACATTGTCTGATCTTCCACATTAAAAAAGAATTACTTTTGGGGTCTACGACGGGAGTACTATTCATACATATGAGTACTATTCATTTGCCGTACAGATAAACAGTATTGTTCATACATACAGTATTGTTTTTTTGTACGACGAAGGCACTATTTATACGTACAGATACTATTCACTGTTAAAAAGTTTTTAGATCGATGAAGCTTGTTGAATATCGATCTAAATGGAGGCAAGGACAAGCAAGATGGTCAACCTAAATGACACAAATTACCACATATGGAGAAACAAGATGGATCTCTTGTTCATAACGAAGATGCACTTGCCGATATTTAGTGCTCAAAAAACTGAAGCAAAGTCGACAGATGATTGGGAATTTGAGCATAATCAAGTGTGCAGCTACATATGACAATTTGTTGAAGATAATGTATACAACCACATTTCTAGCATATCAGATGCCAGAATACTATGGGATAAGCTCGAGGAACCGTATGCCTCCAAAACTGGCTATAATAAGTTGTTTTACTTTACCAAATTGATGAAAGTAAAATATCAGGAAGGCACAACTGTGGCTAGGGATGGCAGTGAGTTTTCAACCCGATTAATAACTGCACTACCCGACCCGAAAAAATGAACATGGAGGCTAAAAAATAGATTTTAAATGGATGCTGAAAAATGGATGTGGATATGGATTTGGATATGGGTCTAGTGATAATTCGAACCGATATATACCTATATCCTACCCGTTTTTTGTTAACTCTATTTTTTATGGTTTTTTGAATATTTATGGTTAAATATAATAAAATATTAATATTTTCTAAGAAGAAACAACTTTAAAATACCCACTTTACTCCTTAATCCTCACCTTTTTCATCATATTTTATTTTCTTATAAGATGATAATAATGCAAATGATACGGAGATGGAGTTTTGAAT
>JANZXP010000195.1:13570552-13584705 GCA_027576715.1 Erythroxylum flavicans | reverse complement strand
AAGCTTTGGATATTTCAGTCTTTGTTCCAGTTCTTGATTGTGAAAAATATATGTTGTCTTTGCACTAAACATTATGAATTTTATTATTCCAATTTTATAGTTTTTTAAGACATACAAATCAAAATCTTGACTTATTATTATTAAACGAATTTTGATTTGGAGCGTTTGTAGAAATATGCTCTTTATATTTTCTATTTAGAAGTTATATTTTTATGTGCTATACAACCCGATGGATATCCAAAAATTTGAACAATCTAATGGATTTAGATATGGGTAGTAAATTGTAAAAACCGATGGATATAGATATGGATATGGGTTGAGTCATAAAAAATGGATATGGCTATGGGTAGAGTAATACCCGAACCGAACCCTACCCATTGTCATCCCTAACTGTGGCAGATCACCTTAATGACATATAAGGGATTGTCGATCAGTTGTCAAGTATGAGCATCAAGTTCGATGATGAGGTACTTGCTCTTATGGTACTGGCAACTCTCCTAAAGTCATGGGAAACCTTGAAGGTTTCAATCACGAATTTTGCTCTAAATGGTGTGGTAAACATGGAGACAGTCAATAGTGGCATTCTGAATGAAGAAATGAGATGGCGATCGCAAGGATCAACTTCTTCACAGTCAGAAGTCTTGGTCACAATGACAAGGGGGAGGAAAGAAGATAAAGGCCAGAGTGGTAAAGATAAGAGCAGAGGCAAATCCAACAAATTTGTAAATGTGGAGTGTCATTACTACAAGAAGAAAGGGCATATCAAAAGATTTTGCCGAAAGTTCCAAAGGGACCAGAAGAAGAACAAAGGCAAAGAGGTGAAAAAAAAAGATAGCAGTGATGGTGAAACAAACTCAGTGTGTGAGTTTAATATTGTCTATGATGATGATATTATCAATTTCATATCCCAGGAAACTACTTGGGTGATTGATAGTGGTGCTACCATTCACGCGACATCGAAGAGAGAACTTTTCTCATCTTATAGCCCTGGAGATTTTGGTGTTGTAGAGATGGGAAATGACAACTTCTCAAAAGTTGTAGGTAAAGGTGATGTGTTCTTGGAGATAATGAATGGGACGAAACTGACTTTGAGAGATGTCAGGCATATTTCAGATATGCTCCTGAATCTGATTTCCGTAGAAAGCTTAATAAGGAAGGTTTTTGTAATACTTTCCATAATGGCTAATGGAAGCTCACTAAGGGCTCATTGATGGTGGCGCGAGGCATGAAACAGTCAAAGTTATACATGACCCATATGAAGCTCTCCCAGCAAGTTGTGAATGTTGCAGAGGATAATAGCAAGATCAAGCTATGGCACAGACATTTAGGCCACATGAGTGAGAAGCCAATGACACGTTTACTCAAGAAGAATGCTTTACTAGGATTGAACCACATCCAATTGAAGAAATGTGTTGATTGTCTAGTAGGAAAGCAGAACCGAGTTACTTTCAAAAGTTCCCCTCCTTCCAGAATGAAAAATGTATTGGATTTGGTACACTCAGACTTGTATGGACCAATGCCAAGGTCACTTGGTGGTGCTTAATACTTTGTGACTTTTATCGATGATCATTCACAAAAAATATAGGCATATACTCTGAAGTCAAAGGACCAAGTGCTAGATGTGTTCAAACAATTCGTAGCCTCAGTTAAGAGACAGACTGGTAAGAAACTCAAGTATATCTGAACAGACAATGGCAGAGAATACACTGGACCATTTGATGGTTATTGCAAAGAGCATGGTATTCGACATCAAATGACACCTCCAAAAATGCCTCAGTTAAATGGACTAGCTGAGAGGATGAACAGGACTTTGATGGAGAGAGTTAGATGTCTACTCTCACATTCAAAGTTACCTAAGATATTTTGGGGTGAAGCCTTATTGACAGCAGCGTACGTGCTGAATCGTTCACCTTGTGTTCCTTTACAGTAGGAAGTTCTAGAGAAAGTATGGTCAGGAAAGAATGTTTCTTATGATCATTTGCGAGTATTTGGCTGCAAAACGTTCGTACATATCCTAAAGGATGAGAGAACTAAGCTTGATGTCAAGACAAGACAATATGTATTCATCGGTTATGGCCAAGACCAATTTGGCTATAAATTTTATGATCCAGTCTAGAAGAAACTCGTAAGAAGTTGTGATGCTGTGTTTGTTGAAGATTAAACCATTGAAGATGTTAACAAAGCATAGAAGGATGCAACAGAGTCTAATGGTGATTCAACAGACTTAGAATTTAATCCTCCAACACTTGTGCCAAGATAAGTTGAAGATATGATCCATGATGAGAGATCTGGTGAAAATGATGCTCCCGCTGAGATTGAACCAGATGAAAATGGTGTTCACGCTCAACCACCAATGCCTGCAGCTTCTCCTGTTCCAGAAAGGAGATCTAGTAGAATTCGAAGACCTTCTACCAAATATCATACTGATGAGTATATGTTGTTAACTGATGAAGGAGAATCTGAGAGCTTTAAAGAAGCTATGGATAATGAACACAAGAAGAAATGGATCGAGGCTATGCAAGATGAGATGAAATTCTTGCATGAGAACAAAACATTTGAGTTAGTGGAGTTTTCAGAAGGCAAGAAAGCTTTGAAAAATAGATGGGCGTACCAGATCAAGTATGATGAAAAGGGATTGCATCTAAAATTCAAAGCAAGGTTGGTTGTCAAGGGATTCAACCAAAGAAAAAGCATTGATTTTGAAGAAATATTTTCACCAGTGATAAAAATGACATCCATTCGTATGGTGCTGGGATTAACAGCGAGCCTCAATATGAAGGTTGAGCAAACGGATGTAAAGACTGCCTTCCTTCATGACGATTTAGAAGAAGAAATTTATATGGAGCAACCAGAGGGTTTCGAGGAAAAAGGAAAAGAGGACTATGTTTGCAAACTAAAGAAAAGTTTGTACAGCTTAAAGCAACCACCGAGACAGTGGTACAAGAAATTCGAGTCTGCTATGGGGAGCAAGGATACAAAAAGACGAATTCCGATCACTGTGTTTTTGTTCGTAAATTCTCTGATGATTTTATCATCCTTTTACTCTATGTGGATGATATGTTAATTATTGGATAGAATGCTTCAAGAATTGACAGCTTGAAAAAGGAACTGAGTAAGTCTTTTGCCATGAAAGACTTAGGTCCAGCGAATCAGATTTTGGGCATAAAGATATTCAGAGATAGAAATGCCAAGAAATTGTGGTTATCACAAGAGAAGTATATTGAGAAAGTGCTTCAGAAGTTCAATATGGAGAATACTAAAGCGGTTAGTTGTCCGCTTGCTAATCACTTTAGATTAAGTTCGAAGCAGAGTCTTTCCACAAAAGAAAAGAAGGAAGAGATGGAGTGGATTCCATATGCTTTAGCTATTGATAGTTTGATGTATGCTATGGTATGTACACGGCCAGATATTGCTCACTCAGTTGGAATAGTAAGTCAGTTTCTTTCAAATCTTGGAAAGGAACATTGGGCTGTAGTAAAGTGGATTCTTAGATATCTTCGTGGCACCTACAAAATATGTTTATGTTATGGAGATGACAAACCTGTGTTAACTGGTTATACTGATACAGATATGACTGGCGATGCTGATTCGAGAAAATCTACATCAAGATATCTGATCACTTTTGTAGGGAGAGCTGTGTCATGGCAGTCAAGGTTGCAAAAATGTGTTGCTCTTTCCACTACAAAAGCAGAGTTTATCGCAACAACTGAAGCTTGTAATGAATTGCTATGGTTGAAGAAGTTCTTGAATGAACTTGGTTTCCATCAGGAAAAATATCAGCTATTTTATGATAGTCAAAGTGCAATTTACCTTAGAAAGAATTCCTCCTTTCACTCAAGATCGAAGCACATAGATATGAGATATCACTGGATCAAAGACGTATTAGAGATGAAGTAGTTACAGCTTGAAAAGATCCATACTGAAGAGAACGGATCAGATATTTTAACAAAGATTCTCACAAGGGATAAATTTGAATATTGTTGACTTGCTGCCAGAATGATGGATCTGCCCATATAGTCAGAAGGAGGAGAATTGTTAGGTGGTTCTTCCCATATTAGGGACCCACCACCATATATTAAAAACAAAAAAAGGAAGAAGAGTCAAAGCAACAGCCACATATGGGCTGCTGCCAAACTCCGTTGAACTCAGCAGAGTTTATTAAACTTTGGCAGCAAAGTTTGGCACGGATTCTGCACATTGGAGGCCTATATAAGACCTCCTCCATTATGTTAAAAAATAGAACATCACAGCAAGAGAGAAAATAGAGAGAGATAGAGAGAAAAATGGATAGTATTTTTAGGGTTTTTTTCCTAAAAGGGAAGTGACAAAATAGTGAGAAAAATACTTTTGGGTATTTTTAGGAAACACTTTTTTGTGTCATTATTTTGGTTTTAGCTCAAGAAAATTATTGTACCCCTAAATTTAATTTAGGGACGTCTCTCTTTGTAAGCCTACTATTTTTAGTGAAAGAGGTGGATTGGAGTTTGCGGACGTAGCACAAACATTTTGGGTGAACCACGTCAAATATTATGTGTCATTATTGTGGTTGATTATTTTTATTATTCCGCATTTCAATGCCAGCGAGCCCAACATAAATCTCATCCACACATCCACCTGAGCCCTACATAAATTTATGAATGAGATTTAGTAGAACAGGGTTAAAACACTGTAACTAGAACAAAAGATTTCATGTGCACTTCTATGCTATTCATTTTTTTAAAAGTAAAATTTAATTATAGTTAAAATTATATTTACATTACCACCTTGAACTGTTAAGCCTATCATATAATATGACCATAAACAAAAATCCTTAAGTAAGAAAGTCTATTTGTCTGCAATATAGATAATAAAAAGAAACAAGTATAGGCAGCACTAATAAGAAAAGCTCGTTCATCATTTCTGATTTATTAGGGTCGATTAACTCTTTAATATTTAGGATTTTGTTTTCTCTTTTGATTTCCCAAGTTTAAATTGCACATAAAAATTTTTAGGATATCAAAGACTTAGGAAGTAGTTGTTACTTTTTTAATGTTTCTAGGTTTGCAAGTTTTATAAACTAATCATCATTGACTAATTAATCCCGCGACACAACCGTGTTTGTTGCTTGGATGGTACATAAAACCATTGCACCTATCGTCTAAATTAACTTTTGAAAAAATAGAAAAATGTAAATATTTTATTATTCATGGTATAAATGATTACAAAAGAAGTCAAAATAAATTTTGGTCGTTATAAAAGAAAGAGTTAATTAAAAAAATTCAAACTTTACTCAATTTTATAATTATAACCGAAATTTAAAAAATGATAATTAAGTTCTCAAAATTTTATTTTTTTAATTCTAATTTGACGTTAGTATTTTTCTTATTGAAGTGGCTTGCCACATAAGAAAGAAATCCTAAACATTTATGCACATCAAACTTAATTAAGTTTAACTAAACTATATCGTTTTGATATTAAAATTTCTAAATCAAAGTCGTTGCCTAAATAATTGGAATTGAAAACCCTAATTCAGTTTGTTCTCGCACATAAAGAAAGAAGGAATAGGGTGACAAATTGAAATTTTGTTCAGATTGTTAGAAACTATGTTGTTATCGTCTCACACCAACATGACAAAGTGTCGTTATCATCTCGCACCGATGTAACTATTTGATTTAGGAATTTTAATCCTAAAATAACATAGTTAAGCTTAATTAAGTATGAAAGTTTGAGTACTTAATAGTCATTTTTTAAGTTGAGGGCTATAATTACAAAATTGGGTAAAGTTTAAGATTTTTTTTACTTAACCCTAAAAAATATAATTTCTATCATAATAATAAATAGATTATGTATTTATTATTTATAAAATATGATGTAATAATTTATTAAGAGTTCAATACTCCATTTGGTTTAAATCTTTTGCACTCTGCTTCTTCACTTAAATATTGATTTTGAAAGAGCTCCTTGTCATCAGCCTTTAAGTTTTTTTTTTTGACAATTATCAATTTGCTTATTTATAAATTATCACGAAAAAAGACAGCATCATATACAAGTATCCAATTATAAAAATGATTTGGAGATGAATATTTTTAGTTAATCTTTTTCATCGTTTCTATTCATAATAGTTTTTCCATAAAAAAAGAAAACCTACTTGTTCATGTAATTAATCCATTATAAAGTCGTACATTGAAGAATTGTGTGCTGATGATAAGAGGAAAATGGTTTGCATTTGATTTTTAAAATTTCAAGTATCAAATAATCTGAAATTAGTAATTTTGTCAATTATTTGTCAAATACAATAATCTACTGAAAGATTTAGTTTAGGAAAAATAAATATAAACATTGTAAAATTCATTCACAATTTTAAATTCCATTTACAATTTGTTCAGAACTAAAATGGAAAAGTATTTTTTATAACATCAATAACATTTCATTAAGCAATAAAGAATAAAGAGTCCAATATATTGTCTTATATAAGCAAAATTACAGACTTTGTGGTTGAAAAATTTTGTTCTCTACATTAATTTCATAGTGCAATTAATTTTCTCATTGTTGTGTATTTTAACTGACTTTAATAACAAATTAATAAAAAAAGTATAAATAAGCTATTAATAGAAAATGGTACAAAGTTTGATTCAAACAACTAATAACACAAGAAATAGTAAGTACTCTATACATTATGACAAATGTATATGGCGAAATATATATGTAAATAATTGCAGTACAGCTCCATAGCAATGTTACGTTATGTCAGCTTACATTCTTGTAATTACATCACCCTAAGCCAAACTCATTTATATTCGTATACATAATTTGGAAAGAAATGAAATAATAATGGTGGGAAGCCGGACTCGGACTCGGACTCACTCCGTAGGTGAAGCAGGTGTAGAGTTGCAATCAGTTTATTTAACTAATCAATGCAGAAAATGAAGTCGATGATCAATTGGTTCTATCCATGTACACGTGACGAGTTACAAGTGGTTATATCCATATGTGTGCCAAGTATCGCGGCAATCTGCAGAAGGATAAGCCTAGGCAGCTCATAAAATGAAGAGCCAGCCATGCTGAGCTGTTAAAGCATTTTGGATTGGTCATTCATGGCTGTAGTAGCTGCCTCTACTTCATTTTCGACCTTCCCATCGAGGACTAGGTAAAAAGCTTTATGTTGGCATTTTGGTTTGAAAGTCGTTCCTCTGCTGATTTCTAGTCCTTTGGTTGCGGTAGTAGGGATTTACCCCGGAGAATTCTGCCAGGGAAGATTTTAACGTGGCAACCAGGAAAAGGCAGACTACTGAATGCTACAAAAAAAGGGGTGTCCAGTGTTTGTGAACCGCTTCCTCCGGATAGACCATTGTGGTTCCCTGGCAGTTCACCTCCTGAGTGGCTTGATGGAAGGTAACAGTAGCAACATTTGCTTGTGGGTTTTCACTTGCTCTTTGTGGGTACATTTAAGTTCAGATTCAAGGAAGACCTCTTTCCCGTATGATTATTCATTATAGTAAAGAATCGATTTGGAGCGTCCAAATTCATCCAACCCCTTATCTCTTATGTTTCTGATCATAACGAAAACCCGTATGTGCCAGTTGAGAATACAATGGAAAGATTTATTATATTGCTCAACATAGTAAATGTTATGCCATAGTTACTTGTCTGCTTTACTCAAGTATATTGACTCTTGTTTTGCAATTTTCTTTTGTAGCCTTCCTGGTGATTATGGGTTTGATCCACTTGGATTAGGTATGCCTTGGTTTTAACACTTTGATAGAACGTCATGTAACTAATTTGTTTCCAAAAGATTTGGTTCAAGTTCTAATAAAATCTCATAGGAAGTTACTGGTCATGTTCTACTACGTAAGTTTTACTCCAACTTCTAACTTTTGATCTACTTGGTCTGGCACTTGTCTCTTTCAAAATGGAAAATTGAAATGCTTTTAGTTTCTTGAAGAATGGTGGGCTAGATCCATTTGTGAAATATTTCAGGGTCTGATCCAGAGTTGCTTAAATGGTTTGCACAAGCGGAGCTAATGCACGCCAGGTGGGCAATGCTTGCTGTCGCAGGAATTCTCATTCCCGAATTTCTCGAAAGCGTTGGTTACATAGAGAAGTTCAATTGGTACGATGCCGGTGCTCAGGAATACTTTGCAGATCCCACAACCTTGTTCGTAGCTCAAATGGTATTGATGGGTTGGGCTGAAGGAAGAAGATGGGCGGACATTATCAAGCCAGGATGTGTCGATATTGAATTCAAATTTCCACACAAGAAGAATCCTGTTCCAGATGTAGGTTACCCTGGCGGCTTCTGGTTTGATCCAGTTCAATGGGGTAGAGGGTCTCCAGAACCTGTAATGGTGTTGAGGACTAAGGAGATCAAGAATGGACGTCTTGCTATGCTAGCTTTTATAGGCTTCTGCTTCCAAGCCATTTATACTGGGGAAGGTCCCATTGAGAACTTAATGGCTCACATTGCAGACCCTGGTCACTGCAACATATTTTCGGTAATCCTCTAGCTCTCCTCTATTCTTGAAGTTTCACTCCATCCATGAATCCCATTGCAGACTAGGAATAACCTCATAAGTCGTTCATGGTTGCAGGCTTTCAAATCCTTGTAACATCTCTTTTCAACATTGGGAGAGTTGGGCTACTAAATCCCTAAAATGTTTGGTTTCATGTATCATTATTGGGCAATCACAATGTACACGAAATATCATAATTTGACTTAAAGGCCTCCAAATCTGATGAAAGGCAGATTAAAAGGGGAAAAGGTTATTTATTAGTTGCTTTTTATTTAATCATCCCAAATAATTTACTATTTTATTGAATGAGAGAGTCCAGCAAACGATCTTTCAGACACTAATATAGCCTGAAAGGATTTGAAGTTGTCGGTAAGAAATAGTTTTGACTTGTAAAATGTTGTTGAAACAAGAGAGTGTATCGAACGAACTATTTTAGCCTCCAAAGCTACACATATCAAGTTTCTTAGCAGTAATAAGTTGATACAACATTGTTGACAGACAATCCTGAGTTCAAGAAAGCAACCCGGTAATGTAGCGAAGTTTGCCTTTTCATCAGAGGTTAAAAGCCCCAGTTTTGACAAGGTCAAGAACAATTCCCACAAACTCTCCCTGTCTCTAATTACTATTTCTTCTATTCTTAGCGTTTCACAAAATTCCTTGCCAGCTCCATCATCAATTCGTTCTCTCAAAGCGGACCGGACACACAAACCTACGCACATCATGAAACATCTTCTCGAAGCCAAGTTAAACAAAAGGAAACAGAGCTACCATAATACAAACAACCTTAAAAACTCTGCGGACAGCGGCTCTCTTTTACCAGGAGCTGTTCCACATTTCCAGCTCTGCAATGGCCGCTGTTCACCACCTCATTCTCCTCACTTTCCTAACACTATCTATCTTTAATCTATCATTGTCGTTGACAGAAGAAGAAACTCTCCTACAGCTCAAAAAATCTTTTACAAAGCCTGGTGATTTAAATGATTGGGTTCCAGGCTCTAATCCGTGTGTAAAAAGATGGGTTGGCGTCGTTTGTTTTGGTGGTGTCATTACAGGTCTCCATCTCTCAGGCTTAGGCCTGTCAGGAACTATTGACATTGGAGCTTTGCAAAATCTTCGTAGCCTCAGAACGATAAGTTTGGTGAGCAACAAATTTTCGGGTCCAATCCCAGAGTTCAAAAAACTTGGTGCATTGAAATCACTCTTGTTATCTCACAATCAGTTTTCCGGTGAAATAGCTGACAATTTCTTTTTCTCCATGTCATCTTTAAAGAAAGTTTGGTTATCTGATAATAGGTTCAGTGGAAAAATACCCGAGTCATTATTAGGATTGCCACATCTCGTGGAACTCCACCTTGAAGGTAACCAATTCTCTGGATCAATCCCTCCATTGAAGCATCCCCACTTGGTGCATTCTTTGGACTTCTCAAACAATAAACTCGAAGGACAAATTCCAGATAGTTATTCCAAGTTCACAGCCGTTTCTTTTGGTGGAAACCACGGTCTCTGTGGCAAACCGCTTGACAAAGAATGCGTCGCAGTGCAACAAACACCATCATCGTCAACATCTACTGAACAAAAAAGCTCCAAATCTTCGAATTCCGATCATGGTGGATACGCGGTTGGAGTGGCAGTTCTACTACTCCTAGTCATTCTCATTTTCTGGGCCTCATGTTCCTCGAAAAGGCGTAACGAGGGCGAATTCAGCGCCCTAGAGAACGAAAACCTTAACGAATCAATGTCGGTGCACGTAGACGGCTCTCCTAAGAGGCCTCAAGAGTCGAAACAGAGAGGGGCTGGTTCGACTCGGCGAGGTTCGCAACAGAGCAAGAACAGTATAGGCGAATTGGTCATGGTTAATGATGAAAAGGTTGTTTTCGGTTTACCGGATTTGATGAAGGCTGCGGCTGAAGTGCTCGGGAACGGTGGACTGGGGTCGGCATATAAGACGATGTTGACCACCGGATTGTCGGTGGTGGTGAAGAGGGTGAGAGAGATGAACATGTACGGAAGAGATATGTTTGATGCTGAAATGAGACGGTTTGGTAGGATCAGACATAAAAATATTTTAACGCTATTGGCGTACCATTTCAGGAAGGAGGAGAAATTGCTGATCTCAGAGTACATGCCTAAAGGCAGCTTATTATATGTCTTGCATGGTATGAAATCTTCTCAAATTTTTATCTCTTTGTCAATGCAATTGTGATTGCCATTGAATTTGGAACGCCTGGACATGAAAAAACATACAGCAATATCGTGTTCAATCAATCAAAGTTGTCCATCAAATTAGATGTTCTTAGCTTAGATCATGATATCACAAAATGGAAAAAGGAATCCACATTTTTTCTTGAATTCGTTTAGGCTCATAAAGAACAGGAAACAGGACATGCTAAGTGTCCTGCATCTTTTCGCTCTCCAAAAGGGATTACATTTCTGAATTCTAATACGCCTCGTGTTTTTTGGAAGTCGTCAAATTTATTGCTGTTATACAGAAGTTCTTTTGGCAGGATCTATCTTTTATTGCCTTTTCCAACTCCAGTTTGATTCAGGATAACGTTGTTCTTCAGGTGATCGTGGAGTTTCTCATGCTGGCCTGAACTGGGCAACCCGTTTGAATATTATACAGGGAATTGCAAACGGATTGAAGTTTCTTTATTCAGAATATGAAAGTTATAACCTTCCTCATGGAAATCTAAAGTCCAGTAATGTTCTTTTAAACGATGACTGCGAGGCAAAACTTAGTGACTATGCCCTTGAGCCACTGATTAATCCAAGCCACGCTACACAAACCATGTATGCGTACAAAACCCCGGAATATGTTCAGGCCCAACAAGTTTCTTCCAAGTCTGATGTCTATTGTCTTGGAATTATCATTCTCGAAGTCATCACCGGGAAGTTTCCTTCTCAATATCTCAGCAAAGGTAAGGGAGGGACTGATGTTGTGCAATGGGCACTCCAAGGAATCTCTGAGCAAAGAGAGCAAGAATTTGTCGATCCAGAGCTTTCAAGCAAAAGCAATACAGATTCAATTCATCAGATGAAGCAACTACTCCATATTGGAGTTGCTTGTGCTGAAAGTGACCCGATGCAACGGTTAGATATGAAAGAGGCAATTAGAAGGATAGAAGGAGTACAGGTTTGAAGCATTAGTATTATGATTTAGGTTGGCACAGAGTTGCTTTTGCAGGGTAACAAGAATCGTACTAGGCCTTCAACATCCAAGACTTCCTTAGTCGTATTCGCAGCAGATTTGAAGAGAGCAGTTAGGGAGAATAGAACCAAAGATGAACAGTTTGACACATTCAATGGAAAGATGCAACACTTGCATTATAAGCTTAGAAAAGAAACACATGCACGTAGAAGAGGAAGCCCTTGTCTCGAATTTGCTTGCAGTTCAAAGAGTGAGCACAAATAAACCAAGTGTAGTGAAAATGTACAAATTTTTTGAGTTTCTGTAGCCTTTTCTCTAAATTCCATGCTTGGTGATTTGCCTGCCACTCATTCTCTTCATGTACATATGCTGTCTTGTATCACGCTTATCCTAGTTCTGATAAAGCTTCTTTCTTTTACCACAGACTAATACCACTTTGGTAGTAGTAGTCTCAACAGGATTACTGTTGACTCAACAGAGAGACTATTGGCAGTTGCTTTTTATATGGATCTGATACCACTTTCAGGTAACCTTTGACCGTGATCAAGCTTCAGTAGCTTAGAAGATGAATTATTCATAAATTAAGTTTAGCCAAGTTAGATACTAGTATTAATTGCATTTCTTAATTATATATCTTTTATAATATTAAGACAATTTTATGGGATGTTTGGAAACCTTCGAATTGAATTCATTAACGAATTGAATTCAATTACATTAATGAGATTGAATTAAATTCAATTTACATTGTTTAGAACAGATCCAGTAATATTCGAATTGAATTCAATTACAATGTTTGGAATACAATCAAAATGAATTCAATTATTTCATTTGACACATTTACCCCTGACTAAAAAATATGTTGAAGTAAAGAATAATACCTCCAATAGATAAAGTAAAATTGAGAGATAGGAAAAGGAAGCAGAGGTGTTGTTGCGTGGACGAAAGGGAGGCTGCTGTTGCGTCGTCTGTTAGTACGTGGGTCTGTTGTTGGGAGAAGAGTGGCATCGTCTGCTGATGGGAGAAGGTTTATTGTGTTGAAGTCGTGAGTATTGTTGGGTTTCAACGTTAAAAAAGAAGAGTTGCAACCTTTGGAATTGAATTCACGTGAATTATACCGTGAATTGAATTTACAAAGAGACTGGGTTTTAAACCCACATGTGAATTCAATTCATGGCTGTTTTTTTGTTCCAAACAGGTGAATTGAATTCAATTATAATTGAATTCAATTCACCATGTTCCAAACAAGCTGTTAATATATTGCTTTGTTGCACTTTGTCATTTAGGCTTATTTAATCCCGACCAAATCTTACTTGATATACTTAAGGTTCATTAGTGCATATACTCTTTTGCTAGGATGAATACTTGACAATATAATGTAAAATGGTGCCAAATTATAATACTTTTCAAGCCAAATAAAATAACGTAAGAATATTTTATTTTCTTGCTCTGCAATCAGACAGGTAATTAAGAAACAACATGCTATTACCAGCTCAAAGCCTGCATGGACCATCACAAAAACTGCCACGTGGCAGTAGAGGTCATCTGCTCACTTAAACAATCAAACAAACAATACCTAACCTCACATTCAGATTGTCTGCAAATATGTTCCGAACTGTGACGCGGCGCTTTCTCTCCAACGCAACGTTGAGTAAAAGTTAATGCACTGGCTGGAGATTTCTCGATCCCCGAGTCGGTGCTGCTTCTGCACCTCAACTATATTAGGCTCGGGTCTCGATCCCAAAACTAATCTCGTGGCTCGATTCATGGTGATCCTGTGAGGGTGGTATGAAAGACAAGTGGACAACATTAGATTTAAAAGAGATTTCAGAGTGACAGCAGTGGAGAGTTCGTCATGGCGACGAATATGTTTTGCCGCGGCGAAACCATGGAGATATCTCCAGGGACCCTTTAGGAGAAGTTCGCCGCGGCGAACTCCTGGCTTCACCACTGTGAAGCTCCCGGATTTAAACCAAGCACTCTCGGGATAAATACGCTGCGGCGAGCTTCTGACTTCGCCGCGGCTAAACCTTCAATTCCGAATCCAGTAACCTAACACCAAACTCAAAATTCTGCACTCACATTCACAACCCATGCCAATACTAACAACTCAACCAAAAGGATAATTCTAAACATATACAAAGAAACTTCTTCGTTTCTTAAATAATTCAAAGAGTTTTAAGAAAATTTATTTACATACCACCAGACACATCAAAGTTTAATACAAAATACAAAAGGATGCTCAATGTTGATATGTCTATGTAACTATCCAAAAAAAATGTCACTAGCTTAGTACAAAAGATTTCTAGCTATCTTGAAGTTCCAAATGCCCTACAAAGATCACTAATCTTCTCATTCTGCATCTGAGGAGGGAAAATTATGGGTTGCGCTATACAACTCAGTGGTTAATATATTTATAGCCATTGGCAACGAGCCACACAATCAAACATATATATATGAACATTCATATAGGCATACACTTCTTATCTTAATCTAGAAATGACAGTTCGGCATTTACA
>JANZXP010000195.1:13548615-13570452 GCA_027576715.1 Erythroxylum flavicans | reverse complement strand
ACAAAAATATCACAAATATCTAATATAAAAAATAACATATTTACTAAAAATAAACATTACATATATTAAAAAACACAGATTATGTAACAACAAACCTTAAAAAAGAGCAAAGAATATTGATGAATTCGTTGTTGAAGAAAAGAAAAAAATACTAGTTGATTCGTTAATGAAGACACAAAATCATTGAATGGCGGGGTAGGTCACGAGAGCCAGCACTTTTGCTGGCTTTCTAAACCCACCCCACCATTTACAATGGCGGGGTGCTGACTTAGGTGCAGCCCTCTACACCTCTTAGGTGTAGGCCCTTATACCACGTGTTTCCATCCCCCCATCCTGCATGGCGGGATGGACACCCCGCCAATCAATATGGCGGGGTAGACTCGATGGTGTGACACCCCGCCAGCCGTTATGACGGGGTGATACCAACCCCGCCAACCCGACCGGCGGGGTGTCCCATTTCCATACCCCCTTATTTTTTTGCCAGAAATCACGGCTTAAAATTTTAATTTATATCAAATCGAGAATTTAGCCCATTAATTCTCAAGATTAAATAATTATCCCATCATGGAATAAACAAAGTTCATCATCTTTATATACTTCAATCCTATAGTTAACAGTAACAGAGAAGTATTAAAGCAATAAGCAGAGTAAATAAACTAAATTGGACTATCAAAGCAGCAGAGGAAATAGGTCCAGTGAAACAACCTTAATAATACAGCAGAAGATAAAATAAGAATGAGTAAACAAATGGATTGTTAGATGGAGCTAGTGGTGGATCTCTTGCCAAGCTCAACCTCTTTGGCATCAGCTCTCGTATTCAACCTTTGCTTCAAGCTCCACCTCTCTGTTGTTCTCATACAACACTTAACTTCATGTAATATTCATAAAATACAATCACGCCATCTTTCATTCTTTTATGCATAAGTTTTTTTATCTTTCATGCAAAATTCACAAAATCCTCCATTCAACATTCATGCAACATTCATGTCATTTTCACTCAATCCATTCAAATTTGGATTAAAACATAAAAATTTGTAACCAAAATCAAAATATAAAAGTTTGCAAAGTATATAAAAATTAGTCACAACATAAATGCACCAACAAGTTTCAAACAATGTGCAATGTTGATAAATGAGATTTTTCATGGTGCAGGTGATGAGGGCATTGATATAGATTGGTATGTGAAACGTACTGTACTTGGTGGAATATACTCAATAACAGAGTTTTAAATGCTAACTGATAGTTCTCCAGGTTTATTTCTTTTACTTTTGATATCTGTAAAATACAAGTATGATTAGTCTACCTGATCTATTTCTTCTGAGTTATATACTGTTTTGATCCATTGTATAAAAATCATCTTTTCTTTTGATGGAGAGGAATGGCAACTGATGTCTTATGATTTTAGTTCTACCAAAGGCAAATGAAGAATGAACTTTCTGTATTTCCTTTCTCATCCATTTTAGATGCCTTTATTGCAAAAAACATATACTAATTAAATTATTGAAGATTGATTGATGGATTTTATAGGTCATGTTTCTTCTAATAACCTATTTTATTGATAGACTTTCGTGAGACATTGGTGCTCTTGGATAATCGAGTGAAAGATGCTTTTGAACTGAAGAAAGCTATTCAAGAGGTAAAGCAATCGATATTCAATCTTCTTTTATATTGGAATTTAGGTGATATATAAAAATTGTAACCTATAAGTTTAATCTTGTTGCAGGCAACATATTTGGCAGAAGCAATTGGTGAGAGGATGGGGATAAGGGTTTGTGAAAAGAGTTTTCCAAGGGTGAACCATATATTTTTGGCATTTGTTTTCTGTTGTAGGAATTCTCTACCACTTCCGTGATTGCCTCTGCAGAAGGGAACAAAGTTAGGAGATGTTGTGATATCAAATGACACAATACTCTCACAGACACAAGAGAGAGGGAGAAAAGAGGAGAGGAGAATAAATTCAATCCCAAAATACAATACAACATGTAATGATTTGGTTACACTCCTTTTATAGGAAACAAAAATAATAAAATACTAGAGTTTTAATTATATAAGCAAACTTCCTATTGGATTAAAATTTTGATCAAATTAAATGGAATGCTTAAGGAAGAAGGAAGTTGCCTTCTCTCTCCACTTGCTTCATCATGATTTCAGCTAGAATTTAATGAAGATGCAAGTTGTTGTCTTTTTTCTATACACACCCATTCAATGCTTGATTTATTTATTTTCCTAACATTGCCTCCCTTAAATCAAATTGGTAGGAAATTTATCATTCCCAACAATTTCTTCAATTTGTGAAACAACTCAAACTTCAGTGGTTTAGTCTAAATATCTACAACTTGTTCTTTAGTGTGACAATAATTAATCACTACTTCCTTTTCAGTTACTAACTCAAGAATTTTGTGAAACCGAATGTGTATGTGCATGTATTGCCCATGAAAAATTGGATTTTTGCATAGCGCTATTGTGAACTTATTATCAAGGAATAATTCTGTTAGAGCATCTTGTTTTTGATGTAGTAATTCAAGCATTATTTTTAACCATACTGCCTATGTAGCATAACTAGTTGTAATGTATTTTGCTTTAGCTATTGATAATGCAACTATGGGTTGTTTCCTTGAAGACCATGATATTGTGCCAGTACCAAGATGAAAAATGTACCCTGATGTGCTTTTCCTTGTTTCTACATCTCTACCTCAATCACTGTCTATGTAACCTACAAGATTCACATAATTAATATCTACATAAAAAATTCCTTCATTCAAAGTACCTTTGATATATAAAAAAATTCTCTTTGCTCTTTGTAAATGACAGGTACAAGGCTCCTCCATAAACTTACTAAGTAATCTAACTCCAAAAACTATATCTGGCCTAGTTGTAGTTAAATACCTCAGACTTCCAATTAAACTCTTATAGTAAGTTAAATTTATAAGTCTCCCTTTATCTTATTTTATTTGTTTCAATTTCTCTTCAATTGCAGTAGGAGTTGGTTTTGAATTCTCCATCATAAATTTCTTCAAAATATCATTCGCATACTTCCTTTGGGAAATAAAAATTCCATCATCCCGTTGAATTACCTCTATCCTAAGAAAATAAGACATTAGACCTAAGTTTGTCATGTTAAATGAATTTACCATAGCCTCCTAAATTCTTCAATTATCTTTGACTTGTTTCCAGTAAAGATTAAATCATCAACATAAAGACACACAATTAGAATATCACTAGGTTCAAAAAATTCAACGTATAAAGTATGCTCAAAAGGACATCTTTCAAAATCATGCTTCATGAAGTATGAATCAATTCTTTTGTACCATGCTCTTGATGCTTACTTCAATTTATACAGTACTTTCTTCAACTTGTAAACTTTATCTTCTTTTCCTCTAATTTCATACCCTACAGGTTGCTTAACATTCACTTCCTCTTCCAAAGTTCCATTGAAAAAAACAAATATTATAGCCATTTGATAAACTTTTTAATTATTTTGAGCTGAAAGGGAGATAATCATACGAATAGTATCTAATCTCGCAATAAGAGCAAATACTTCAAAGTAATCAATATTTGTTTTTTTCTTATATCCTTTTTCCACCAATCTAGCTTTAAAATTGTCAATCTCAATATTAGGCTTGTACTTTGTCTTGTACACCTACTTTACTCCTATAAGCTCTTTATCAGCAGAGCAAATCTGTTAATTCCCATGTGTCATTCTTTTCTGCTGCATATATTTCTTCATCTATGGCTTTTCTCCATGTCTAGTCGTTTGATGCCTCCTTATAATTAACTAGTTTACAAGTTGCAAATAAAGCAAAATAGATAATCTCTTCATTAGATAAATCATTAATAGTACCTATGCGGGCATAAACAATACACCCAAAAACTTTGAGATGTCGAACAGAAGGTTTCTTCCCACTCCAAGCTTCTTCAGGTGTTTGTCATTAAGACTTTTTATTGGAAACTTGTTTACAATATAAATTGCACAAGCGATAGCTTCTGTTCAAAATTCTTTAGGCAATTATTTAGATCTTAACATACATTTTACCATGTCCATAATAGTTCTGTTCTTCCTTTTTGCTACTCCATTCTGTTAAAGAGTATATCTGGTAGTCAACTGATATTAGATTCCATACTAGTCAAAGACCTCTGTGCATACAAGATACTTTTGACCTCTATCTATTCCAAATGCTTTAATTCTACAGCTACTTTGCTTTCCCATAAAGGCTTTAAATGATTTGAGCACATCACAAGCTTATGATTTCTGTTTTAGAAAATATACCCAGGCCTTTCTACTAAAATCATCAATAAAAGTAATAAAATACCTATTACCTACATTAGAAAGAACTTCAATAGTACACATATCTGAATGAATAATTTCCAATAGTTTCTTTGCTCTATAGGACTTTCCAACTAGAAATACATCCCTATGCTTTTTTCCTATTTCACATGTCTCACATACATGGTTAGGAATATTCACAACAAGTAAGTCAAACACAAGCTCTTTTCTTGATAGATAATTTAATCCAAAAAATGAAAATGTCCAAAACACATATGCCACAGCCAATTTGCATCAAGTATCATAGAATTCAAGCAAGCAAATTTTTCATGATGAATTATTAGTGGGAATAGAAGATTAGATGACATCTTTACCTTTGCAATAAATATTTCACTTCTGTCTATCAAGGTGCAAAAATCATGATAAATCTGCATTTTATAACCTTTTTGCGATAATTAAACCATGCTCAGTAAATTATGATGAAGACCAGGAACATAGAAAACGTTAAAGTTAAAACTTTTAGAATCATCCTTCAGTCTAATGGATACTCGATCTTTTCCCAAAATAGGATTATTTGAATCATTCCCAAATTTAACTATTGACTGAATATTTTCATCTAAAGAAGAAAATAACTCATTATTCTAACACATATGATTACTACAACCATAATTTAAATACTAGATATTTTCATCTTCCACAAAAGAGTTGCTTCCTAGAAATACTTTTCTACATTATTAGAATTTTCACTAAAATATTAGTACTGATTTTCTGCATCATTAGCCTGATAATTGTTATAAGATTTGTATGGTACTGATTTTCTGCAATATTAGCCTGATGGTTATTCTAAGATATGGATCTACAATAAACATGTTTGTGTTCATACCTTCCATAATTAAAGCAATTAAAATTACACCTTTCTTGATATTGATTTCATCGTCCTCGTCCTCTACTAGTAGGCCCAAAATTATTTCCTCCTCTTCCTTGATTGAATGTTCTGGAATTGTTGTCTCTTCCCTAATTAAATTATTGCTATGACCTCTTTCTTTTAAACTTCCTTTACCTCTGCCTCTAAAATCTCCTCTTCCTCCATTATTAAAATCACGACCTCTACCATCTGCATTTTGATTAGATTCTACAACATTATTGAAATTCACCTGGCCTTTTTAAGGCTTCTTATGTTGTCTTTTATGTCTTCTCCAATATTCTGCTAACATGACTTTTAATGCTTCCCTGCAACTCCACTACAGTCATACTCTCCGTATCATATGACTCTAGTATTGTAATCACAACATAGTCAAAGTTAATAGGCATGGTGTGTAGAATTTTTTCAACCACCTTACTATCTAAAGTATCTTCTCCATACAACGTCATCTTGTTAACATTGTATCACAAGAAAAATATTGTTCAATAGTTTCTGAATTAGACATTTCATACCTCTTATATTCTCTACGCAGGGATTGTAATTTGGATTTTTTAGCCATATCTATACCTTTGCAAGCTAACTTCTCTGTACGCTTCTTTGGAAGTTTTAGCACTAGCAATTTTGCCAAAATTTGAATAATTTACTTCTTGGTGAATTTGGGATAATGCCTACTAGTCCTTCCTTTGAGCATTATATCAGCTCCTTCTTATAAGCCTGAATCAACAAGACTCCAAATATTACGAGCCTTGAGGTGGGTAGACATTAAAATCTTCCAATAATTATAGTCAAGTTTACTATCTAATTTAAGACGTGATCACACAATATTATAACTATTTGACACATCTCACTTTTAAATGAACTAATGTCTCACAAGTATAAGAACACTCTCTCTCTCTTTTTTCCTCATAAATCGCTTTGAAAATTATAGCTGGATTTAACTAGCTCTGATACCAATTTGATATCAAATGACACAACACACTCACACACATGAGAGAGAGGGAGAGAAGAGAAGAGGAGAATAAATTCAATCCCAAAATACAATACAACATGTAAGGCTTCGGCTACACTCCTTTTATAGGAAACAAAATAATAAAATACTAGAGTTTTAATTATACAAGCAAACTTCCTATTGGACCAGAAATTTGGTCGAAGTCAAGTGGAATGCTTAATGAAGAAGAAAGTTGCCTTCTCTCTCCACTTACTTCATCGTGATTTCGACTACAATTTAATAAAGATGCAAGTTGTTGTCTCCTTTCCATTCACACTCTTTCAATGCTTGATTTATTTATTTTCCTAACATATTGTAGCAATGAAATTGAGCCCAGAAGATCTTTAGGAAGCTTGAGGTTGCAATTTCGAAAGTTTTGATAGTTTCATATTGAACGTATGAACTTGTGGCATACAGGCCACTTGAATTTTCATGATTTTGTACTTGGCAATAAGTAGGTGGAAATCACAATTTGAGTTTATATGAAATAAAGTGCCATAGTCATTTTCTTCCAAAACTTTACAACAGTTGTAGGATGAGTAGCTATTGGGAAAAGCTGGTACCTGAGCTTATTAATTATAGTATGTGAAATCTTAATTTATGACAAATTTAACTAGTTTTATGATACCTACTATGATCAAGTTTTTCTGTAATCCTTCTAATATTTTTGTGATCTTCTCAAAACCTATATATCTAATATGTGGCTCATTAAATAATTATGGTGTTAATGATATTAAGTGCTAAATTCTGATTGGTCAATGTGATTAAGTAAAATCGTGTTGATTAAGTAAGATAAGGTTTTATTTTAAACTTATCGTTTGATGAGAATGGTTTAGAGATATCTTTACTTTATTTGAAACTAGTCTTCTCTCTCACCGACACACCTCTTTTTATTTTTCACCATCAGAAAGTAGGATTATTGAGGGAAAGGAGAAGAGAAATCAAATTTCTCCATATTCATTCACTTTGAATGGTTTGTCTCAATCAAGATTAAATTCATGGATCAAGTTATGTAATTCCTATTTTATATATTTTTTAGTGAAAAGCATAGAATTTTAAGATTTGGGTTAAAGGATTATTGTGTTTATGTTTATACATATGGTATCAGAGCCTAGTTCTAAAATCTTTGTTTTCCATTAAAGATATTGCATAATTGCTTGTTGAATTTTTCTTCGTATCTTAGTTTACAGTTCACTGTTGGTTTCTTCTTTGTTAATAACCGATTTGACATATGTGTTTGGTTTTGTTTCAAACATAAGTGTGATTCAAGAAAGTTTATCGAATGGCCAAATGCTAGTTTCTAATGTCTACAGTTTTTAAAGTAAATCAATGTTATTTATCTTGGATAGAGTTACAGAAGTTTGACCATAATAGAAGCGGGGCCACGGTGCTTTTGTTTTTCCTGATTTTCATGTATGCATATATATATAGATACGCATGAGATGGGTTGGTGAAAGAAGATGGCGTTGTTAATGACGTATATATATTTTGTTCTTCTCAATTTCCGTGTATGCCTTGAATAATAAATAAAATATGTATATATATTTTGTTCCTTTCAACTTTTGTATATGTCTTGAACAATAAATGGATTACTGTGAAAAGCATGAAAATAAACTTAGCGTAGCATGAAAATAAACTTACCGTAGCATGAAAACTTGTAGATTAAGGTAATTCATGCATTCTTTTTATAAGATTTATATTACGGTGTTTCTTTTTTAATTTACAAAAGAATAAGAGTCCATGCATTTTTTACTGTTATTCTTAAATATTATGATCGTTTCTTGCTGTTTTTGAAAAGTGAATTGATGATTACAATATGATTTATTTATGCATATGCATAATTTTAAAATTCATATTTATAATAGTTTGTTAGTCACCAAAGCAACTAAACTTTAATGCTTAATGGATATCAATTTATGAAATATTTTAATTTAATTACTCATGATTTATGAATGCTTATTAAGAAAAATGACATAATGAATTCATGAGTATTTGAAGTTCACTAATTATAAAATATTTCAGGATTACCCAAAGGTTAATTAATTAATTTTATAATTTGTAGACATGAACTTTTAATTTAAATGCTTAGAATGAATATGTTTAGTATATCCAAAGATAACTAGAATGTTTGTTTGAGGTATATTTAATTAACAATTAAGTCATATAAAATTAGCATCATTATTGTAATAATGGTATGTCTTAGAATCGCCTAAAGGAGATCTTAGATATACAATAAATGTTTTATGTGAACCTTTCAATATTACATCTTTTAGTTGATAAAAGTATTTCATCACATTTATTGATGACTTTTCTCGTTATGGATATGTCTATTTATTGCATAAGAATACTCAAGTAACAAATGTGTTAGAGGTGTTTGCTTATGAGGTAGAAAGGTAATTAGATATAAAGGTGAAAAGTATCAGATCTGACCAGGGATGGTGAATTTTACGACAATTATAATAAGTCAGGAAATGTCCAAGTCCATTTGCCAATTTTCTTGAAAAGCATGGTATATATGCTCAATACACAATGCTAGGTATACCACAAAAAAATAGTGTGGCAGAAAAGCGTAATCGTACATTAATGGATATGATTAGGAGTATATTAAGTAATTCGTCTTTACCCTTATCATTGTAGATACATGCATTGAGGTTCGTTGTTTACTTGTTAAATAGGATTCCTAGTAAGGCAGTTTCAAAGACTCCTTTTGAACTATAAACTGGAAGGAAACCTAGTCTGAGACACCTACATGTTTAGGATTGCCCGACGGAAGTAAGAATTTATAATCTACATGAAAAGAAATTGGATGCAATAACAATTAGTGGATTTTTTATTGGTTATCCAGAAAAGTATAAAGGGTATAGATTTTATTGTCCTAATCATGCAACAAGAATTATTAAAACTGGAAATGTTAGGTTCATTGAGAATGGTGAAACTAGTGGGAGTGTTGAAAGACCATGTAATGTAGTTATTGAAGAAATAAAAGTTCAAGTTCCCTTACCGACTTCTTCAATACATGTTACTCTTACAGTTATAAAACAGTTTGACAACTTACGGGAGCAAAAAATAAATAATCAAACATTTCATGAAGTGCCTGTGGTTAATGAACCTATTGAAACTGTAATTAATGTTCCAATAGAACAACCACAAGAAATAGCATTAAGAATGTCTCAAAGACCTAGAAAACCAACTGTTTCTAATGATTATATGGTATGTCCGCAGAGTCAGAATTTTACTTAAGATATAAAGATGATCTAGTTTCGTTTTCACAAGTCATTGAAAGTGTTAATTCTACTAAATGGATTGATGCTATGAAAGAAAAGTTAAATTCTATCGAGCAGAATGAAGTTTAGGATTTAGTCAAATTGCTTGAAGGTTGTAAGAGAGTCGGATGTAAGTGGGATTTTAAGACCAAACGTGACTCTTATAGCAATATTGAAAGGTATAAAGCTAGAATTTTTGCCAAAGGTTATACTCAGAAAGATGGGATTGATTATAAGGAGACTTTTCACCTGTCTCAAATAAAGACTTTTAGAGTTATTATAGTACTGGTGGCTCATTATGATTTAGAGTTACATCAAATGGATATGAAGACAACCTTTCTTAATGGTAATTTAGAAGAAGACATGTATATAGATCAACCTGAAGGCTTTTCAATTGAAGGAAAGGAAGACATGGTGTGTAAACTTAAGAAATCGATATAAGGACTTAAGCAAGCGTTCTGACATTGGTATCTTAAGTTTAATGATACTATTACCTCCTTTAGATTTAAAGAAAACATCATTGATCGGTGTATATATCTAAAAATCAGTGGGAGTAATTGATGATACTTGTTAGCTACGAATGATCTTGGTTTAATGCACAACACCAAGAAATTTCTCTCTCAGAATTCTGAAATGAAAGATATGAGAGAAGCCAATTATGTGATAGGAATTGAAATATTATGTGACAGGTCACAAGGAATATTAGGCTTACCTCGGAAAGCTTATATTAATAAGGTCTTAGATAGATTTGGCATAAAATTTTATTTTGTAAGTGTAGTTCCAATTCAGAAGGGAGACAAGTTTAGTTACAGTCAATGTCTAAAGAATGAATTGGAACATAAGCAAATGGCAAATATTCCTTATGCATCAATTGTTGGAAGCCTAATGTATGCTCAAACTTACTCTAGGTCAGACGTTAGCTTTACTGTCAATATGCTAGGTAGGTATCAAAGTAATCCTGGATTGGAACATTAGAAAGCTGCAAAGATTATATGCTCACTTATAGGAGATTCAATCATCTGGAAGTGATTGGATATTCAGATTCAGATTTTGTCGTTTGCATTGATACCAGAAAGTGGCTATCTTTTCTTATTAGCTGGAGGGGTTATTTCTTGGAAAAGTGCAAAATAGTCTATCATTGTTGTGTCCACTATAGAAGCTGAAATTGTAGCATGTTTTGAATCTATAATTTAAGGTTTATGGTTATGACACTTTATTTTAAGACTTGAAGTTGTTGGCAATATTTCCAGGTCGTTAAAAATTTATTATGATAATTCTGCAGCAGTCTTCTTTTCAAAGAACGACAAGTATTCTAAATGTGCTAAACATATGGAATTAAAATACTTGTATGTTAAAGAAGAAGTTCATAAACAAATAGGGTCAATTTAACATATTAGCACTAACTATATGATTGCAGATCCTTTGATGAAAAGATTGGCACCGAAAGTCTTTAAAGAACGTGTTGAAAGAACGGACATTATGAGATATCATTATTGAGATTTATGATGTTTGTATTTTGACACTGTGAGCTTATTTATGTTTATGTTTCTTTTAATCCTATTTTGTAGTGATTCTTTTAATCCTATTTTGTAGTGTACATTTACGAATAAATTATGTTGATAGGATTTGTCTTTAACTAAGACATTATCGTTGGACCATTATGGATCATATTGAATAAAGCGCTAATATTGTAGTACGTGGAATGAATTATGTCGTTTGTCAAGATGTAAAGTCGCTACGACTCTTATTAGTATCTTTGTTTGATTATGATTTATGATATAATCAACATTAAAAAATTTAGCAAAGTTTATGCGCAAAATGTTTATACATTATTAAACCTTGATATAAGTTTTTTAATTAAATTTACTAGGATACTCTTTTTAATAGGATAAAGGAGTCAGTATATTTGACCATGATACTATTCTATTAGTATAGTCTAGTATAGTCCGTCCTCTTTGCTTTCCTCCCATTCACCAACAGAAAACTGTTAATGAGCCAAGTGGGGGAATATAAAACCTATATATTTAATATGTGACTCATTAAATAACTATGGTTTTAATAATATTAAATATTAAATTCTGATTGGTCAATTTGTTAAGTAAGATAAGATTTGATTTTAAACTTACCATTTGATGGAACAGTTTAGAGATATCCTTATTTTATTTGAAACTGGTCATCTCTCCCTTTACACACCTTTGTTTATTTTTCACCATCTGAAAGTAGGATTATTGAGGGAAAAGATAAGAGAAATCAAGTTTCTCTATATTCATTCACTTTGAAGGGTTTATCTCAATCAAGATTAAATTCATAGATCAAGATATGTAATTCTTGTTTTGTATATTTTTTAGTGAAAAGCATAGAATTTTAAGATCTGGGTTAAAAGATTATTGTGTTTGTGTTTATGTTTATGCATGCTTACATTCTCTTCAGCTCAGAGGCAATGCCAACTACTATTTACCATCCATTCCTTATTGATAACTTGGAATTACGTGCATGAGTGATAAAATTTTAAGTCCCTGATGTCGAACTTCTTGTTTTGTTTTTCGTTTTGGGTACAATTTTCCATTGATTTACTTCGAGAAGGAACATACTACTTTGGAAAACATAACAGTAAAAGAATGCCAATTTTTTAAAATTAGAAATGGTATAAATAACTAAAAGCAGATCACATGTGACATCTTTACTTCACTCTTAGAATAGAACAAATTGATTTACTTTTCTTTTTCTCATACTTAAAAAATCAAATATTAAATATGAGAATACCAATTTCGTGCTTTAACCACATAACCATCCGGTAGCTATGAATTGGTTAACTTTTCCCATACTCGGAAGAAATGAAGGAGACTTGATATATGAACGTGATCCGTAACTGAAAAGCAATGCGCATTTTACAAAGATTCAATTTTTATTCAAAGACCAAAGCTTTTTAATGGTACAGAAATAAATATTGCGTTAAAATCTAAAGAGATAAAAACATTGACTTGGATCGTTTCATTAATTTTGTAAAAATTTTCTGTGACTATATCATATGAGAATGATTGAAAATTAGTAAAATCATAAGAATAGTACGCCTTAAAAATATTGATATATTGATTTTTAACATTTATATATCACTATTTATATTAAAATATTAAAATACAATATAATACAATATAATATGTAAATATATTAGTCTTATTAAATATTAATTATATTAAATACTTTTATAATATATTTATTAGTTTAATATGATAATAAATTAATTTTTCATGAAATTTTTATTTTTATATTATAATACTAATAAAAATTTGTGAAGTTTATTATTCTTATTTATAGATAATTAATAAATAATTTTATTATTTTTCTATTTGTAAATAAAATTATAAAATTTTTATTCTTTTATTGACTTATCATATTTACATTTTATTACTTAAGTTAAATTCATTTTATGAATAATTAATAATATATTAGTTTATCATGTTTATAATAAATACTAATAATTACTTCAACATTATTTTTATTTGTTATATGAAAATATTAACAATCAAGAGTTTTAGGTAGGGAAAGAGTTTTGGAGTTAGAGCTCAACACCTTGCGAAAGATATCCTGCAAAACAGACAGTTCATACTGATTATAGAGCTTTTTCCTTTTGTAACAAACAGAAGCCAAACAGAAGCCAAACAGTGATATTAAGTTTTTGATAGAGATGAGGGACAAACTCTGCAACAAAAATATCCCAACATGTAAATTATTTACGATGTGCAAAGGGGTAGACAACATGCAACAAAACTGAGAACCCAACACACAGGATTTTATTATCTAGGTTTGTTAGTGAAGTTTCTAAATACTGACGAGTATTTATCTGGGTCTGTTGGTTAAACTTTTAAGTAGTCTTGACTATGGTTAAAGTCTTTTAAACCCCATTTACAATGAATGTTGTTTAGATTTTAGAATAACTATTGGCATCAATGATCATATTGTGAACTCAAAGGTAACCGGTCATTCCATCTAAGAACCTTGGTTAGAGTAATGCTCACCCGAAATCTTCTTTCTCTTTTCATGCATGTTCGTGTAGAGAAGGACAAAACTATTTGGTCTGCTTCTCCATCTGGTGTGTTCTCGGTGAGTTCAGCTTATAATCTTCTGCTTAGGACATCACCAGCAAATTTCAACTAGAATTTAGTGTGGAAGAAGACCTTGCCTCCTCGCATCAAGTTTTTCTCATGGTTGGTAGTTCATAACCGATAGTTAACAAGTGAAACTTGTGTTCGACGCCATATCATTACTACAGCCAATTGTCCAAGATGTGACGACCCTTGTGAATCAATTTTACATTTACTTCAAGATTGTCAAGAGTCACAAGTCATCTGGTCCTCTTGGCTCCACGGTCGTCGGTTAGATGTTTTTAATTCTTTATCTTTTGTTGATTGGATTCGTGTTAATTTTTGCAACTCTTCTTTTATTATTGCTAATAATATCCCCTGGGCTGACCTTTTTTGTTATAACTGTTGGTATATATGGCGTTGGCATAATTGTGTTGTTTTTAAACCAAACTTTTTCTGGGCTGCCCCATGTTACTAATATCATTTATGCAAGTGTGAAAAGTCTTTGCAAATATAGCATGATGCAAAAGACCTTGTTGATGAAGCAGGATATGTTAATTACTTGAAGTCCACCACTCACTGGTTGCATCAAAATTAATGTGGATGCATCAGCACTCACAAATCTAGGAGACACAATAATTGGAGGCCTTGTAAGGAACGCTGAAGGAAGATGGCTATTTGGGTTTGTAAGAAGACTCAGTTGGGGGAACATTATAAGAGATGAATTGTTCGGAATTTATTATGGATTGCTTTTGGCTTAGGATCGAGGCTTACGAAATGTGTTTATTGAATCAGACTCTCTTTTAGCTGTTAACAAAGTGAATAATGACCTTTGGCCTACAAATCAATTCTATCAACTTATTCATGCTTGCAAGGAACTGCTTAGTCGACCTTGGTAGTGTCGTCTTGTGCATACTTATCGCGAAGGAAATATGTGTGCTAACTACTTGGCTTCTTGGGCTTTCGGAGGCAATTTTGATCTTACTCACCTTGATAATCCCCCTGGACAACTCCGCTATTTTCTTCAAGAGGATCTCATGGGTGTTGCTCGGACTAGGGCCAACCCTGTTTGCACCTAGCATTTTTTGATTGCTCCCTTATACTAAAAAAAAGAAAATGTATATTCCCACCACGGATTTGTTAGTGACATGGTAACAGACAAACAAAAAATAGTCTTTTTTAGGTATTAACATTTGAAGCAAACTAGTCTCCAAAGTCACTTATAGCCTATTTCATAGAAGCTGACTCGTCTAAATCTTCATAAACCCCATTTTCCATCTACAAAAGTTTGTGTAATATATATATATATATATATTTCTGTGTCTGTGTCTGTGTCTGTGTCTGTGTCTGTGTGTGTCTGTCTGTGTGTGTGTGTGTGTGTGTGTGTGTGTGTGTCTGTACGCATGCAACGAGTTACGTTAGATTGGACTCGTCATAAGTATGACAAAGCTTAAGTCACGTGGCCTAAAATTGATCTTAGGTTTAGTTAGCTTGTTTAAAATGACATTTTTTTTGGATAAAAATTAAGTTATTTGAACTGAGATTCATATTAGTCTAAAGTTCAATCAACTTAAGTTGACTTGTTGATTTCAAACCAAATCAAACAAGACTGGGCTCAAATTGTCATCATTAAATATATGATAATTTCTATTTGAATCTCATTAATGAAAATTGAACTATGAGTAATGAAATATTTACAACAACTTAATAAGGTGTTGTCTCTAAAAATCATAATCATCAATATCCAGTTGAATTCTTGTTGAGGGGTAGGGTCTGGGGGTGTTGCCTATGTAAGAAATAAGGAAAAGGAAGATCAATGGAAATCTGTTGCATCGTAGTTAACGCCATCACTTTTAAAGTGATTTCAGAGGGACATCGGTGCAATCCAAATGTTAGTCGCTCCCCAAGGTTATTTCAATGAGCCCTTGCACATGTCCACTCGTAAACAAGAGAATGGAGAATGCACAGCAGATGCTCAAGGAGTCAGAATGCAGAAAATGAAGGTTTGTCATTTTCGGAACATGACAAAGAAGAAAATCTTGGTATATGTAAGTCAAAAATAGAAAAAGAGTCTAGGTTCAATGAATCTGCAATACAAATTGGGTCTAAACAGATAACCATATTAGCCTACAACCCGCGGGTCGCACCACACCCAGTCCCAACTAGGTCGGGCCGGCAGACAACACACGCGTGTGTGAGTGATTTGCCCAACTCCAACACTTTACCAAAAGACCCAAGCCAAACAACTCAACCAAGTAGCAAAGACAACAATAATATAAAGAAGTACAAGGCCCCTTACCCAACCAATATGGGACAAGCAAATGTCAGTAGAAGAAAGGATAACAACCAATAAAGAGAAAGGCATAGAAGTTGTCATCATTCCAACATTTCCCCACTAATGGCATTCTAAAATAGAAAAGTTTCTATGAGCAAAAGGAGTGTTTGATGCTTTAAGTGTCAATATCTTTTGATTGAATTAACACATAGTGAAGTGAGGCAATAACCAAGTTCAATTAGTGAATATATATCTTGAACTAAGAGAACATAATTGAGACCCCCCACAATTGAGACCCCCATAACACATATCATACCTCGGTTTGTACAAACTCCATGATACCATACGTGTGCTATTCTTGGTCATGGGCTCACCTTGTGTTTCATGAGTGTTGTAGAAAGACAACCTAAGTCTTTCTTAGAAGGCAGCCCACCTTCACACTCAAGTAAGTGAATCCATCAAGTGCCTCTCATTAGCACCATCTTAACAGACTATAGATCCATTAAGAGCAATTGCTAAACCTGTAAGTAGAGTTTGGTGAATCTATCAAGTTTGTTTCTTAAAGACCCCCCTATCATGGGCTATAGATTCATTAAGAGCCTAAGCTCAACCTTCTTTAGGTCGACCTAACAAGTCACAAGCAGTGACGGAGCCAGGAATTTAAGATAGGAGGGCCTAAATAAAATATAGATTTCACAAAAATTTTCATATCAAAACTAAATAAAAATAAAGTTTTATTAAGAATATAAAATAGTTAAAATTACAATCATCCTCGCCTATTTTTCATAGATTGAAATCTTTTCATGACAAGATCATTGTCAAAATTTGCAAATACATCTCTTTTAATGTAACACACTAAACAATCATTCAATAGGTGATCTCCCATTTTATTACGAAGTAAACTCTTGATAATTTTCATTGCGAAGAAAGCTCTTTCCGCTATGGTTGTAGCAACTGGTAAAAGTAATGACAATTTAACTAACAAATAAACCAAAGGGAATACATGATGCTTTCTTTTAGCCACTATTCTCTTAGCAAGGTCTCCATTTCCACTCAATTCAGAGAAATTCTTATCCATACGTACATCAATGATAAAATTCCTAAGTTGATATTCAAGTTTAATTAAAGCAATAGGAGGAAACTCTAATGGAAAGAATTTTGCAAGTTCAATCAATTTGTCCATGTTAAATGCAGAAAAGGAGTCTTTAGGATCAAGACATGCCATACATAAAAGCAAACTTGTATTGACATCATCAAATTGATTGTTAAGCTCTTGAAGTTACATGTCAATCACAGAATAAAAAAGCTCAACACGATAGTGATGAAGATTCGTCATGTCTTTGCTTCTACGCCTTGATCTCCTTCTAACTATAAACATATCTTTAATATCTATCACACTTACATTATTTTCACCACAAAAGTCAACGACTTGTTTTAATAAAGACTCCCAATCATCATCTCTAACTTGTTGCAAATGACATTTTGAGACTTTAACCAAATGCATTGCATTCACTATATTTTGATCTTTTTTCTGTAAAACTTGTGATAACCCATTTGTGATTCCCAAGATCTTTATCATAAGATGCAACACAAAGAGAAATTCAAAGCGAAGCATAATATCAATTAAATCAATAGCTTCAGCCCTTTGTGAATCATCATTCCCATTTTCTCCAACAAACTCAAGAACCTCAATGACAGAAGAAAATAAATGTAGCAAATTAATGAGCGTACCAAAATGAGAACCCCAACGAGTATCTCCGGGTCTTTTCAGTGTCATTTCTTGATTCAACCCTTGCCCAGTTTCTATTACCCCTTGTGAAATTCCTATGATCACTTTCTCCATTTGTTTTTCTCGAAGCATATCCCTACACTTACAAGATCCTCCAATAACATTGCACAAAGGAGTAATAGTATTGAAAAAGGAACATACATTTAAATGCTTTCTTGTCTGGACTGTTTACGATGCAAGGTGTTAGGATATTCATACAATCTTTCATTTTCACAAATCATGTTCTGATAGCGCGGCACATGTTCAAGACTCAAGAGAGGGTCTTCTTCAATTATCAAAGATTTATATATATATATATATATATATTGTAAATATTTAATTTTTGTAAAATCTTGGGGGTGCACTAGGCCCTAAATAAACTCCGTCAATACACCTGTAGAAACACCATCCTTAAGTGGAAAACACACGTTCGGAGCATTGAGGAGGGATTGAAGACAAGGATCATCATCAAGATTGGGCAAAATAACACATCAACACTAAAATTCCAGATTTTGGCAAAGAAGAGAAGGAGTCTTATATTCAATTTTCTGTCACTTTGATTTCTTACTTTCTTTGTAAAAATGGTTTATTTGATTGTTGATGATGTTATAGAGACCATGTCAGGCTAATTTCATATAAGGGATTGTTTTTTCATTATTTTGTCAAAACTCATATTTTATTGGATTGAATGAAGTGTCTTTGATGATTGTTATTCTTATTTATCATCTTACAACAATCGATAGAGTGAGTGAGATGAGATGAGATTCATTTAGGATTGTCTTGGCGACCTATAGACTAGCAATCATTATGTCAATTGAAGAATTAGAAGAGAGATCTCGATTAGTCAATTGATCACCCATAGGATAGCTTAATAACTAGTTGAATCGGTAGAGTCATTGGGAAGGTTGAGAGATCGTTCAATCGATTCCCATTAATTCGATTAGGGCAAAATAGTTACATCTTGAGAGAGGGTAATTAGTACATTCAGAAATCTAGGGTGAGACACAATTCAATCAATAAAATAGGAGGGATACAGAATAAGGGAAAAGTAATCTCTAACACTTAGATTCTTAAATTCATAGTTTCTGCAATTTCGGTATTATTCATTTTTATATTAGTCTTTTAATTTTAATTTTAATTAAATTTTCCACATTATTTGCATTTCATAACAGTTTCTTAAACAAAGTTGTGTTTAAATTAAGTGGTGTTTAGGCATCAATCCCTGTGGGATCGATATCCACTCTGTTTACTACAGATCATGACCCGTGCACTTACAGTTTTTGAGCGTAAACAAGTAGATAGGTTTTACCATCAATACTCTGATATTTATTGTCAAATATAATTTACGTAGTTGTGGCAAAGATGTGAATTTACAAGACTTGAATCAATTAATTGTTCCTTTGTAGCCTAGTCTATAACAAGTAAGGTTTGTCGAAAATAACCACTGAAAACAACAATCTTTCCACCAAAAGGTTGATTGGACTCCATGATATCAATGCTTCAATGGCTTCTCGTTTTTCCATTGAAGCCTTATCCCATAAGATAAGATTGGATTCAAATATCAATTTTGCAATACTGCTCTACTTACTTAATTAGCAAACTTTTTTCTTTGAAAAATTAAGTGGGATCTTAAATCTTGGGTGTGTAGTCCTACCACCAAGAAGTATTGATGCTGCAACACCAGATGTTACAACAGCAATTGCAACATGACTTTGTGATCGTAAAATTGCAAGAAGTGCTTTGTACAAGACAGTCTTCTCAATCCCACCTCGTCCATCAATAAAAAGGCTGCAACCATTTGAACCAAAAACTGAATCTAAAATTAAATCAAAGATGTATTTTTGTTCCCTATTCAACTTTGATTGTAACAATAATTCTTTTGGATAAATGTGTATATTTTTCTCACTTTGTATTTCTTTAGTGAGATACTCATGATGATTAACTGTAAAATCATAGTCTACAAAATGATAATCAGTCAAGCTCTTCCCCATTTGTTCAAGGGTTCTATTAATATGCTAGAAGGTCATCCTTGTAATATGCTCAGATGTATATGCATTATAAGAGGAAGCATGCTGGTAATTAGTACAAAGATAGTCTCTGAATGTTTCCCAAAGTTATTTAGGATTCGTTGGTGAACAATATAATAGGAGTGTAGCAAATAAAAGTCTAAGCGAAGCTGGCATCTCAAATAAAGCAACCTCCTCAAAAATTTCTTCTATATAAGAATCAGATGCTAGCAAGCCCAATTTTAGTGCAGCCTCCTTAAAACAACTTACTTTTTCACCACCAACAGTCAATAAGTCATCAAATGATGTTGGTCCTTTAACATGTATAAGTAATAACCTTATGTAATACCTTTGGCCTTCTTTAGGGTCAACAGTAACCAACTTTCTTATAACTTTTTTTCGACTTCTTTCTGATCATGTTCTTGTCTTTGGGGTCCAAATAAAATATTTTGGAAAATCTTTATACAAACATTCAACTCCTTCGTATTTTTATTTATCAAATTCATTTCGAAGAATTCAGTTAACATTGTTCTTGAGAAGTCAAATTTTCTTAACAAATAGGACAAATCTGAATTTCTGTTAAAAGAGATAGATTATTGATCGGGAATATGAACCTGAAGAACATAAACTGATGGACTAATCTCTACTAGAGGAAACTCATATATACACCAAAAAGCTTCAGGAGGCGAGATCCAACAACCTTCTTAGAAATTACTGATTTGGTCAATATCAACAGTGGTCTCTTGATCAACAATACTAAAATTAACAAATCCAACAACCTTCCTGGAAATTACTAATTTCGTCACTATCAACAGTGGTCTCTTGATCAACAATACTAAAATTAACAAGATTATGGCCTTGAATACATACTTATACAAGTATTTAATAAGTTTATCCATCTCGTGCCTGGAAATCTTGACTTTTTTGGCCATCATCTCTACTTTTATAACATGCATAGCTGTCCTCACCATGGATAGTAAAAGGGGCAAAATTTTTAGGATAATGGTTTTTTCACACAGCATTTCTCATGCAAGGGCTGTCTTTATTCATATGACTATAAGGACCATGGATCATGTGTTTAATGACAAGAGAATATAAACGTGAATTTTAAACAGGTTCTGGTATTTCAGCATAAATGATTTGGTCATAAGATTCTGGATTAAGTAATTTAGAATGCGGTTTAAGTATCAGCAGCAAATGAGCATGAGGGAAACCATGCTTTTGGAACTCTATAACATAAACACATGCGTTAACCTCTCCAAAAATATGTTTCTTGATCAGTTCACTTTTAAGGATCTCAAATTTAACTCTAAAAACTCTTGCCAATAAATCAGGCCTATTTTGTGGTTTTTCATGAAACTGAAAGTTGTCTTGAATCTCCTTCCACATTGGGTTGTAAGTCATGGTGAGGAAAATGTTAGGTTTACCATACTTCTGTACTAGAGCCATTGCATCAAGATAATGACGTTTCACGTCCCTCGGACCTCTAACAAACGAAGCTGGCCAATTCGATAACCTTCAGTTTGACCAATGGCAAAACTATCCAAAACACCCTGTAATATCTCTGTCCTTATCTCATTTTGTCTCTTTCTATGGAAATCAAGTGTAGCTGTTTCAATCTTTATATAAGCACCTACAACAAATTGTTGAAGTAGCCTTAAGCTATGGAGCAACATTAATTCATCATGTTCTCTTATTTGGAGCCTATAACAATAATATTCTCTAGAAAAAACAGTCCCTTCTTCACAGTATTCTTGATCAGCAACTAGAAATTATATAAAGAAATCAAATAAATAAAAGCGTAAAGTTAGACAACACAATAAAAACGAAGTAGGATAAGAAAAACTTGCCTGCATTCTCCATATTAAATAAATATGATGGATCAGTAAAAGAACTGAAATTAATATGATGTCTATGATTTGGAGCATTATTTCTCATTCTCTTTGAAAACAACCTCTTAATTCCACGATGCCATCCAGATTCACCACGAGGAAATAAAAGAGAATATTGAAGGGGATCATAACAGGCATAGTAAGATTTGATTCTGTAACTTGTGCCTGAATGACTACAGACTTGGATGTATGTGTTGGGCCCTGATTCCTTTTCTTACTAAATAAGCATGTGTTCAGTTTATTTTGAGATTGAGTTTGATTAATTTGTTTTAGTTAGGATTTAATTAGAACGTCTATGGTTGGAGGAGTTTATTTCTTAGATTGATGGAATTAAAAGGAGAAATTAAGATTAAGTTAGAGAATTTTATGGTGTTAGT
>JANZXP010000195.1:13536498-13548515 GCA_027576715.1 Erythroxylum flavicans | reverse complement strand
CCTCAAATAACTCCGTTAGTGGTCATAGGGATGAGTAATGACCAAAATTTCACTCAATGGGATTAAGCCCCATCCCCCTCAACATTTCAAGAACTAATATCCTTGATAATCCTTTAGTTAAAGGATCCGTTAGATTCCTTTCGGATCTTACAAATTCTAAGGAGATAGCTCCCTTATTGAGCAGTTGCTTCACTAGTCCATATCTTATACTAATATGTCGCCTTTTACCATTGTACACGTTGTTCTTAGCAACTCCAAGTGCAGCCTGAGAGTCATAATGTAGTGGAACAGGTGTAGATAGTCTACCCCACTTGGGCACATCCGCTAAGAGATTTTGGAGCCAATGTGCTTCTTGATATGTCAACTTAAGAGCAATAAATTCAGATTCCACAGTGGAACGTGCTATACTAGTCTATTTTGCATACTTGTAAATATATAACCACTAGTTGAACTAACTTCAACATTGTCAGATGCCCAATTAATATCACAATATCCTTCAAGCACAACAGGAAACTTAATAAAATGCAAACAATAGTTCATGATACCTTTTAAATAATTGAGCAAACAGTAAAGTGCATTCCAATTTTCACTATTAGGATTATGAGTATACCGACTCAAACATGAAACAACATAGGTAATATCAAATCTAATATAGTTTATAAGAAACATTACACTACCAATAATGTTGGCACATGTGATACACTATCGCCTTTGTTTTTCATGATATGAACACTAGAATCATAAAGAGTTCTCACAGGTGTAACATCAAAATAATTGAATTTATGCAATACCTTATCAATTTAATAAGACTGAAACAAAGAAAAGCCATTCTCTGTTTTGGAAATTTTAATTCCAAGAATCACATCGACCTGTCCTAAAGCTTTCACTTCAAATTGAGAAGACAAAAATTTCTTAAGTCTCATTAACCACATCAATAGTAACACCAAAAATCAATATGTCATCCACATAAAGACATATAAACACACATTCTAATGCTACCATTTTTTAATAAATGCAAGAATCAGAAGCATTAACAACAAAACCATTTTGAGTTAGGGTGCTATTAAACTTATCATACCACTGTTTTGGAGCTTGCTTAAGACTATACAAGGACTTCTTAAGTCTACAAATGTTGTTTTCTTAGCCAGGTATCTCCTCTAAATCTCCATTCAAAAAGGTTGTTTTCACATCCATTTGATGTACAACTAAACCATAGATGGCAGCTAGGGCTATTAGAGCATGAAAAGTGGCAATCTTAGCCACTGGTGAATAGGTACCAAAGTAGTCAATCCCCTTTTCTGGTCAAAACCTCTCATCACAAACCTTGTCTTAAACCCTTCAATGGAACCATCATATATGTGTTTCCTTTTAAGCACCCGCTTACCACTAATAGGTTTACAATCATTAGGTAAGTCAATAAGATCCCATGTACGGTTAGCCTGAAGGGATTCTAATTCACTATTTATGGCCTCTTTCCAAAACAGAGCATCTATGGACGTTATTGCTTCTTCATAGGTCTTAGGGTCATCATCTAGAAGAAATACTGACACAATGTCCTCAGTTATGACGTCAAAGTTCTCAATCTCAACTAGGAAAGTAGTAATAAAATTAGGTCCAAAACTAGTTTCAGTTTTATGACTCTTACTCCTCATGATTTCAACAATTGACTTATTATTAATAGAAGCAATAGCATGCACAGTATTAGAAATAGGTAAATGTACATAAACATGATCATCATTTACATTTTCAAAATTAGAAGGCAAAATCACATAGTCATTTTCCTTGCTAGGAAAAACATAGTAAAAAAAAACTTGGCTTCTCTTGATTCAGAAATAAAATTATCACTGAAATACATGAATCTACAAGATGCACTATTTTGAGCATAACTAACAAGAACAACATCAACATAATTGGCCCTAATATTAGGTCTCTTGAATTTAGGTAAATTAACCTTAGCTAAGCACCCCCACACTTTCATAAAATTCAAATTAGGGGCAAAGCCTTTCCATAACTTGTAAAGGGCTATGTCTAACTTCTTATAGGGCACTCTATTAAAAATATGGCATACAGAGAGTACAACCTCTCCCCACAAATTATCAGGAAAACCAAAACTTAGCAATATAACATTCATCATCTCTTTAAGGGTTATGTTTTTTCTTTCTGCTATACCATTTTATTGGGGAGTGTTAGGTACACTAAGCTCATGTATTATACCATTATGCTTACAGAAACTTTAAAGGAAATTTGTGCTATACTCACCACCTTTATCTAACCTTACTCTCTTGATTTTTCTGTCAAGCTGGTTTTCCACCTCTACTTTGTATTTCAAGAACATCTCCTCAGCCTCAACTTTGTATTTCAAGAACATCTCCTCAGCCTCATCTTTATTCTTTAAAAGGTAAACCTTAGTGTACCTTGAAAAGTCATCCACAAAAGTCACATAATACTTTTTACCTCCTTTGCTCATTATATTCTTGAAATCTACTAAGTCAAATGAATAAGCTCTAAAAGTTCTGTGTTTCTAATTATGACAAATTTAAAAGGTTTCTTAGTATACTTGGCCTCAACACAGATTTGACACTTAGAGAATTCATTAGTATTTACTGCAAGTATCAGGTCCATTTCTCTAAGCCTTTTAATCGAGGCAATGTTCACATGTCGTAGCCTAACATCATATAGTTAGCAGACTCAACAATATAAGCAGAGTCGAGGTACTACCATTCATTAATTTTGATTCAACATTAAGTTTGAAGAGACCCCCTATGAGATATCCCTTGCCCAAAAACTCCCTATTACGATAAAGTACAACCTTATCAGATTCAAACATAAGCTCCAGTCCAACCTTATTCAATAACGAACCAGAAACTAAATTCCTATAAAGACTAGGAAAATACATAACATTATTTAAAGATAAAGTTTTTCCAGAAGTCAACTTGAGTAGAATCTTTCTTTTGGCAAACACTCTAGCATTATTGTAATTGCCCATGTAGACTCATTCATCATAAGCAGCCTCTTGGAAATTATGAAACAGGTCTTTATCAATGCATAAATGCCTTGAGGCTCCCATATTAAACACCTAATCAGCCTTGTTAGCCACCAGATTAGCCTTAACAATAATAACAGCAATGATATGATTGTTCTCAATCAAGTTAGCTTATGGAATTGGCTGTTTCTGGACAATCTTTTGTGCGCTTTGGTGTTGCGAGCATTGATTGGCTTTATGGCCAAGCTTCCCATACACAAAGCATGCACCTTTGGGCTTCTGAATTTTGGAGCCTAGTTTTTTAAATCGCTACTTTTTGCCATAATTCAGCTTCTTCTTATTCTTCTATTTAAAACTATCTTTAGACACATTAGCAACAGATTCAACAAGGATAATGTTAGTGTTATTAATATCAAGCCTATCTTTAAGTTGATTGGCTTCTTCAGTTCTCATGTGGCTAATTAACTCTTGAAGAGTTAGGTATTTATTCTTATGCTTGAGTTAGTTGTGGTGGTCATTCCAAAAAGGGAGAAATTTCTTTATTAGCACGTTGGCTTGAAGTGTTTCATATATCTTCATGCCTTCGTTCAGTATATCAATAACCATTCGTGCACTTGTTCCATGATCAATTTGTCATCAACCATTTGGAATCACAGCCACTTACTGATGACATACTTTTTCTTTCCAACGCCATCAGCCTCGTACTTCTTCTCAAGAGTATCCCATATTGATTTGGCAGAATTGTTGGTGTAAAAAAGATCGAACAGAACATCAGACATATGGCTCAACATATGCCCACAAACCAATTTGTTGTCTTTCTTTTACTCTTTAACTATTCAACTTTATCCTTGGTCAAAGTTACAAGAGTAGTAGAAGAAGCACCATCAAGAAGAGTAAGTGGATTGACTGCAATAACCAAAGGATGATTAGATAACACATAATCGACCTCTAATTATTTAAAAATTGTTAGTAGCCTTTAAGACCATCGTTTATACTTGGTTCTGTCAAGTGGTTCAAGTTTAGACAAATCAGGGAGGGACTTTGTGAGATTTAAAGTGGCACTGGTAGTCGTTGGTCAAGACAATTCGCTTTCAAATTGTAAGAAATAAGAAAAAGGAAGATCATTAGAAATCCGTTGCGTCATAGCCAAGGCCACTGCCTTGAAAGTGATTTCAACGGGGAAGTTGGTGTAATCCGTATATCGATCGCTCCCCAAGGTTATTGCAGTGAGCCCTTGCGCACGTGCACTCATTGACAAGAGAATGGAGAATGTGCAACAGATGCTTAAGGAGTCAGAATGCAGAAAACGAAGGTCTATAGTTTTTGGAACACACGACAAAGAAGAAAATCTTAGTATATGTAAGCCAATAATAGAATAACTGAAGCATGTTATCAAGAGAAGATCAAGCAATTGTGACGATTGAGAAGTTACAAAATCGAAGAGTCTAGGTTTAATGAATCTGCAATACGAATCGAGTCTAAAAAGATAAACATATTAGCCCACAACCTGTGCGTTGCGTCAGGACGGGGCGAGCAGGTGAGAGGCTTGCACATGTGTGAGTGATCTACCCAACTCCAATAATCCACTAAAAGACTCAATCCAAACAACTCAGCTAAGTAGGAAAAAAAACAACAACCATATAAAGAAGTACAAAGCCTCTTACTCAACCAATGTGAGACAAGCAAATGTTAGTAAAAGAAGGGGTAACAACCAATAAAAAGAAAGACGTAGAAGCTGTCGTTATTTCAATAGTCTCTACAAGTATAAACTAAAAACTAGTCTATTACCATGTTGTCACTTATCATAACGTTTGATATTCGATCTATTTTTTTAGAAACCAACCTCAAGCAGCCTTTATTTCCAATTTTTAGTTGAAAATTCAACGAAATCTAGAATTTCAATCTAGAAACTCTTCCTACTTTTTCAGAAAAGAAGATCTTAGACCACCATATACTTCTAATTTTTGATTAAACAATTATCAAAAACTGTTAAAATTGTCCAAAAACTCTTCATATAAATCAAGAAAATTCTTCCAAAAATCAAGACACGCCATCTACATCCATAGACTTTTCACTTAAACCAAAGACCTATCACTAAAGCCTGGAAAGCTTTTTTTCCTATCCTAAAAAATCTTAATTGTCCTTTCTTTAAGGTTTCTTATGTTCTCTTGATTTGCTTTATCTCCTTTTATGTAGGGTACTAACTATTTTTTTGTTTTTTTTCTTTTTACAATATCTCAAGGAAATAAGTGGAGTAACGACATGCAAGCTTAAGCGAAACACACATCAAATACATTTAATGTAAAATACTTTTTTGCATGTTCTTTTCATCCCATTGTTTTTGCCGTACCATGCAGAACAAGGTTATTTTTATTGTTAACTATTATATTAATTTATTATTATTATTAGTTATTCTGCTTAATATATCTTTAATTTAGATGCATTATAAAATGATTTTCATTATTCTTTCTCTATTTTAACAAATTTCAAAATCCCTATCCTTTGCAAACTAGGATGTTGAGATTATAATATTAGAGATTAAATGATCTTAGTAGTTGTGCTTTTGTTTGCTTCAGATCATATGAGGATTATAACAACTTTGTTGTTTTTTTTGTTTTGACGTTTTTCTTCTTGGAAAGGTCAATTTCTTTTTTTTATTTTTCAAACATTTTAAGGTTCATAAGTTGGTGTATATATTTTTGGTTCTTTTTTTAGTGTTTAATCAGGTTGGAGGTAAGAATGTGCGTTTTTGTTTCGTTTTAGACCTTCCAATCTTTATTAGTTTTTAATATTAAAAGCTAAAAGTCAATTAAGACAACTCAGTTGATATTAATCTATTAGGTTTTAGGTGAGTCATAAATGGGGCAGTTGAAGCTCCATATTAAATTCTCTTATGTCTTATAAATAATTTTATCCTCGTCTTTCCTTTAATACAATTTGACTTGTTTCTTTAATTTTCTTTCTTAAATCAAAATATTTTTTAATCCAATCAAAGGCTTTATTAATTCTCTTATACCCTATATCTGTTACTTGCACTTTTTGCAAGGTTGGACCGGACTAGACCGTGTCAGGTCTAGTAGGGATCGGTCCCAAAAGTATTACCCAAAACGGTTCGAGACTTCGAGCAAAATACATAACGCCTGCTGTCTAGGAAGACCTAAGGCTACAGAGCAGAGACAGAAAATGGCTACTACTTCACAGATTATCGAGAAGCTGAATCTCAAGCCTCACGAAGAAGGCGGGTTCTTCACTGAAACGCTCAGGGATACTTCAGTCATCCTTTCCAAGTCTCAACTTCCTTCTATATGTATGTGCCCATCATCTTTTTTCGTACATGTACATGCTTATGCATTCGCGTCAAAATCTCCTTTACTGATTTAGGATCTTTCTTAATCAGGGTTTGAAAGTTTTCTGCTTTATCGTTTGGTTTTTGGACGGATTCTGCTTTTTGAAATTGATATTATGAAGTCTGATGTTATGTGAAGAAGAAACCAAGATACCTGCAATGATGTTTTGCTACTTTCTTCTTTTTGGTTTTTACAAGGAATCTTTCGAACTGATAGTTCAATTCACCTTCGATATTTGGTTGGGGATTATTAATGGAATTGAACGAAATAAACTATTATTCCAAGGAGTTTTATATTACATCCTAATTTGGAGATTTATGAAGAGATGTAAAATGAGATATTATATTATAGATACTTCTTTCATTTTATCGAATCTTTCAATTTTTTTCGAACAATAATTTTTTACTATTATTTTTATTTATATTACATTCTATTATAAGTGCATGTTTGGTTGAACTTTTGGAGAGTGAATAAATATTTTTTTTATTTGAAAATTTTTTTTATAAAATGAGTATTTGACTATAAAATAAAAAAGCACTTTTTTTTAGTAGAAATGGCTTTTTTTGGTAGCTAAAATATAATATTTTAAGAGGCTCAAATTTAGAACTTCTAAAAAAAGTACTTTTTTAAGTAGATTTTTCAGATCAATTAATAAACCTACTTTTTAGTCCTTTTTATCCTTCTATTTTACACATAATTTCTACAATACCCACAAACACATCTTCACATTTATTTTGAAATTTATATAATATTATTTTACTTTTTTATATATTTTAATATTTATTTTTTATATCAGTTTTACTTATATTATAATCCATACAAAAGATTTGATTGGATATATTTTCATTTAGGTTTTATATGGTTTAAAATTATATAATAATTAATATATTTTGTTTTGCATAGTGCTCAATATATTTTAAATAATATTTATATGCATAAATAATTTTATTACAAAATAAAATATATTTAAAATTAAAAGTTTTTTTATGTTGTCAAACAGTCTATTGTATGAAATTCTTTTTAAAAAGCTCTTTTTTAAATAACAGTCAAACAGTCAATTAACTTCTTAGAAAAATTCTTCTAAAAAAAACTCTACTGACAAAAGCTTTATTGATAAAAACTCTATTGATACAAGTTCATCCAAATAAATACTAAATCATTTCATTCTATTTTATTCTATTAAAAACCTTACATTCAATTAAACATAGCCTAATATAAAGCAACGTTCTCAGGATGTGGTTGGGTACTTTTTTGCCCTTTCTTTTTGGCTTATGCTTATGGAATTGAAATTCGTGTAGAATTCCATTCGATTTTCAATGGAATCAAACCACACGAAATCGGACAATTTCCGACGGATGGTTTTCTCCAGCCATTGAGGCAGTTTCTACTTAATCTAGGAACTAGGATCACCATCGGAGCTGAAGTAAACTTATCTCCTTAAATTTGATATTTTTTAAGATAGATGTATCATAAAAGACTCGTTGGTGTAAGACCAACTTGAATGTAGAGCTGTTTGTTTGGGTGAACTTGAGTGCTATTTTCACTTAAATTGAAAGGAGTGTTGACAGTGTTTTGTGACTTTTACTTGATCTTTATATCGCACTTTTTCGTTTCACCAACCTGTTGTTAGTTCTAATATACTCCCTTAACAGATAAGGTTGATCGTCCGGTCAGCACAAACATCTATTTCTTGCTGCCTTCTGGGAATGTGTCTCTTCTTCATCGTATCCCATGCGCAGAAACCTGGCATTTCTATTTAGGGGAACCATTAACGGTATGAATGATCCCAGTTTAACACTATTGTACATCCCAAGGTCAAATTATTTGTATCATTGGCTCTTTTTGGTCTAGAACTGTGCGTAATTATCTATGGGTAAGCATCAAACTTTGCTAGACATTGCCTGGTTGTTTGACTCATCCTGTGCCTTGCAGACTTCTTCTTCATATAAGCTTGATACTCGAAACAAAATAATGTGTAAATAAATGGCGAACCCAAGTTTTCCTTACCTGTTAGGATCTCTCGGAAATACCAAGGATTCTAGATTCACTTTTTGTTACCATATTTTTCTAGCTACCTTTTAACATATTTTTTTTGGAATTAGAAGCTTGATATCGCTGTTAAACATGTCTTTCTGTCTAATTGGGATTCCCTAGTTTCTAGCACCATACCTTTGTTTATGCCTGTGGAATCTGTCACTTCCTATCTTCTTTTTTATTTATTCATCTCTCCTTTTGTTGTTCTGCATACTTCTAAGTTGATGAAAGATATGTGCTGGTTTCCTTACTGTGTTTCGGACTTTCTTGTACTTGGTAATTCCCTCACATGAAACACCAGTATTAATTGGTATTCTTAGAGATTCATTAGCTGGATGAGAAAGGAATTGATTTCATGTCCATGAGGGTGAGCTTTTTCAGGGACTATAACTTGAATCAATTCAAGTTTTCAAGGACTATAACTTGGAAAATCAACCTGAAATCAATTCAAGTTTTCAAGGACTATAACTTGGAAAATCCCTGAATTCTTCTACGAACTGAAAACAATGCAACTTTTCCGAGGTCTATAATGAGGAAAATCTCCACATTCTTCGTGAATTCTCTCTTATAAGTAAACCATTTCTTTCTCGTCTTATCCAAAGTGGGGCAACTCGACTTACAAAATTCCAAACCTGGCGTTTCTCATACCTCTAGTCAGTAACAAAGTTATCATAGGTTGACCTTTTATGAGCTGAATTGAACTTTATTGCAGTAGGTTTTGGGTTTAGAGTTGTCTTTTTTTAAAAGTTACAGAATCACTTATAAATATGGAATAACATTCTTAACCATCTCTGATGACACGTCTCCTAATATAGCTATTATCTCTGTTTTTCCTTTTATTTCTGACGAGACATGTATGTTCTTTCAGATTATAGAATTGAACGAGGCAGATGGGCAAGTAAAACTTACCCGTGTTGGACCTGATCTGATTGGAGACAACCAACAACCACAGTACACTGTCCCTCCAAATATTTGGTTCGGAGCATTTCCATCTAAGGATTACATCATCTCACCTGATGGTGCTGTTGTCAAAGCTGAACCCAGGGACAGCGAGAGCCACTATTCCTTGGTAGGTTGCTCTTGTGCACCTGCCTTCCAGTTTGAAGACTTTGAGCTGGGAAAGCGATCTGAGCTCGTCTCGCAGTTTCCCGAACAGGAGTCCCTCATTTCGTTACTAACATTACCGGATTGAAGTGGAGTCCTTATCTTTCTATGTATCTAAAAAACAATCAGCCTGTACTATAATAATCAGGGGAGATCAACCTTGTGATGCTGTATTTCTCTATCGTGCAGATTTTTGTGTTGTTGAACTATGATCGTGTACTTAGAATAAACGTTGAATGGTGGAACTCTAAATACGCATTTTGAGACGATTGATTGGTTGTGTGGAAACCAGTTAGCAGAAAATATGCTTAAGACTCGTGGATGGACTACGATTAGATCTCCCAATCCTTCCATCCGTTTTATGCATAACACACGATCTTTAAAGTTCCAAAAAGGACAACGTTTACTAGTTGCTTGGAATAAGCCACAAACTGTTAAGAAAACGCCAATGAAAAAGCATCAACTTTAATTGCTAACATCATCGGTTCAAGTTCCTTTGCAAGGAGCTACCTCGGAAGAACATGGCAACTCGGAATAAATCTTGGCTATCCAAGATTGACTTAACAAAAACATGAAGATATGAATCATTTGAGAAAGGAATCGCAATAGTTCTAAGAAGAAACTTCACCATGGTGAGCAGGTCGCCAGATACAAAAACACAGGGAAAAAGAAAATACATTGCTGGAAAGAATAATTGGCAGTGAATATCATGTGAATTGGCATAAAAACCAAATAACAATTGAATCGATAGTGCTGCGCTAGTACAAAATGCGGCACCATGGCAGCAAACAACATGGATCTAAACTAATATTTTACTAAGTGAAAACCAGTAAAATGTTATATTCTGGTGGATAATAACTCAAAACCTGAACCAACACTGTAGAATCTCACCATAAGCCATGCACATTCAACTCCCATAACACAACCTTATCTCCCAACTTGAGTGAATCTGGTCTTCAGTGATGGTACCAACTTTTTCAGTAGTCAACCTCTAGCAATAATATGTACAACATGAGAAGCCGGTCATCCAAACTCTGCTATGTCTGAATTACTACTGGTCCAAAATCTGTGGTTATGTCATGGACTTCAAACTTGTGGAGGAAACTTTTAATCAAAATCAAGGAACTCCATTCTTTGCCTCATTGTTCCTTTTAGATCTGTAGCATCCCTTTCTGCCTTTTGAGCCTGGAGTAAAAGGAATTGAAATTGAGTTAGCCCAGAAGTAATAAAGACAATAGAAGAATTTGCATTCTTTACTTGATGTACATAAACTGAACTCAAAGATCAAATTCTTGCCACATGCTGGTGCATTTTATTTTCAGAGAGAAAAATAAGGTGGTCAACTGGATCTTATTAAGCTATGATGGGTGCCTCAAGCAGTTCTATTTTCAGCCTATTCTCGTCCATTGAATAACATAATAAGTCAAATAAACTTACGTCAGCCAACTGCTACGTGCATTGTTACTGTTCAACTTCTGTAAAATATTTTGTGACTCATAAAAGTTGAATAGCCTTTGATTGCTAAGCATAAGTTCTTTCTCGCATAAAAAATGCCACGTAAGTAAAGAGATGGGTATATTGGAAGGAATTGAACTTGTACATACAAATAAGAGCAGACAAACAACCAGAAAACAAATCCTAGATGTGCGAAAAGGTCTGTCCATTACAAATATGAAGCTCAGGTGAAAATGAGATTTACAGAGATAGTGTATAACGGTCAATGCAAATAACTGATTCCAATAAATGATCTCAACATAAACACAAAACTTCGGTCGTTCATGCTTGTGATGTGGATTTTAAGATAATTCAAAGTAAAAGTTCAACTTATTTAATCTTTATTGACTGGGAGAGACATTTTGTTATGGGCAGAAACGTGGCAGGATCTTGCAACGACAAATTCGCCAAGGGGCTGATTTATCAGAGGCGAGGTGGCTTGAAGATAAAGAATTGAAGAAGTCAAATATTCCAGCCGTTGCAGATTTTTTTATTTCAGTTTTTTAAACACTTGTTCCTTTTTTTCTGGTCATTTTCTCAGTCATGTAGATAGTGGCTCCTTATTAGGAGGAGGAAATTATCATTTGATTGTTTTAAATTTCAAGTTGGAATGAGAATGAAGGATGAAAAATTTTACCTTCAATCTTGAATACAAGATCGAAGGGTTCTCTCTAACGAGCCCTTGTACATTTACGTCATAGGTTCAAAAGGAAGAAAATCAAAGAAATGCAATCTCCTTCCTAATTTGCAGGTTGATTTCGTGGTTAATCGCCCTATAACTCGATCTCAAGTCTGAGACCATAACAAATTGGTATCAGAGCCACGAGTTATGAGCGAGTCATCTAACAATCTACAAAGACAGTTTGAGTTGTTTATGAAAACATTCCAGGAAGATAGGCAGCGCGATCGTGCTAAACGAGAGCAACTCTCAGCCCGCCTTCAAGAACTTTCTCGAGATCTGGCTGCTACACAGATTGAAGGTCAACAGGGAGATGACGGGAGTGCAAACATGGAACCATCAAACCATGTTCGGGGGGGGGGGGGGGGGGGGCGCG
>JANZXP010000195.1:13522982-13536398 GCA_027576715.1 Erythroxylum flavicans | reverse complement strand
TTTAAGTTTAATTTAATGTATAATTATTATTAGTAATAAAAATATTTATTTTATTTTAAAATTTAAAACTAAAAAATTACAATAAAAGTTTAATTAAATAATTAATTATAAAAACTTTGAGAAAAAGAAGAGGGAGGGAGAGAGGTGATGGAGTAATTTTTAAAAAAATTTGAAAATTTTGCAAAAAAAGTCGAGAGAGATGAAGTAATTTTTAAAAAAATTTGAAAATTTTGCAAAAAATCTATATTTTTCAAAACTTCCTATACTGCCGATATAACTAGACAGTACCAGTATGTGGCTGGTATTACGGATACCGGCCGGCACTAGACGAAATAAATCGATATCGACCGCTATTTACATCCAGTACATTAATACCACTATTTTGTACCGCTCTCCGACCAGTATGGTACGTACTACCCGATACCGTCCAGTACGAAACGAAACTTATAAGACCGGCTATTTTCGCCTTCCACAGGGAGGCCATCTTCTCAACTTTCACCCAGTATTTTTTAACAATATAAAGCACCTCGTTATATTGAGAAGAATGAATGCAGCATTGAGAAGGAGATAGAGACTTTACATCGACATTGTGGCAAGCCTACAAATGGTTACCTGTGTGTTGACTTTGTACTTGTCTCTTCCTATCTAGACCTTGAGTTGTACTTATCTCTTCCTATCTAAACCTTGTCATTGTAAATGACATTCTATTGAACATTCTTGTAACTCATTCATAGTTTAATGAAAATTTCATTTTTCAAAAAAAACATATAAAGCGCTTCTTTGGTTTCATAGCATAGAGAACAGCCTTGGAATCTGTTTTTGAACCTGCCAACAGCTTTACTTTTATGGTCAGGCGGTCTACGGTAGAGCTGGAGAAGTAATGATCCTCCTTCACGAGTACAAAACGAAAACTTTGATTCAGATAACTCCCCGGTGAAGCAGAAGTAGAGAAACATGGGATTTGCAAAGTAGAACCAACTTTTTCTTTATTCACTTGATATCCTTATGTGTACAAAATCTTGAGAAACGAAAAAAGGCCTGTGATCCAATTCCCCTTAAGGAGGGTCGTGGCTCTATATGATCAAACATTATTTTACTAGTGCTTCAATGCTGATATACTAAGCAGAACTCAACTGCTTCCGGAACAAATGATACAAAATGTAAGTTCCAGAAAGAATGATACGGTGAAGGTTTCAACAGATCACCAATGAGCCATCCAAGGACATTTAGAGCCCTGGAATGGATTCGAGGTTATATTTCTGAGAAGAAAATCCATCAACATCCCTGTTGTCCGGCACTTTCGGCTTCTTTATTGCATCAAGGGTCTGCAAGTAAGTATAGGAAGCATTCCTGTTAGATGGATGGCCAGGGTTGCTGATTCTGCTGGCAAGGAAGCGGCGAATCAAGCCTCTGAGGAATGGCGCCATAGTCTCAGGCTCGTATTCCAAATAGTACATAATCCCTCCCATACAGGCAGAAAATAACACCACCTGCAACATGTAAGATATAAGATTCACCTGTAACATTCATTTTCTATAATGAAGGTTAGTCATGGTAAGTACAAATAACAAATATATACATCATCTTTCTATATGCACACAAGACAAGGTAAAGTGAGAGAATGCAACGGGCTTAACTATGTCATATAATTATTGATTAAACTTATCCCAATGAAAGCAAGTGAACTGAATTTCAACAGGACTATGAATTGTGAGCATCTTCCGAATGAATGAATAAAAACTATACCTCCGAATTCTTAACATTTGGAAGCAAGTGACGATTCACCAAAATATACCACAATGAATCACCAGCTCGTGGAAGAACATACAAAGCTAGTTCAGCACGTCTGGATTTTTTCTCAAACAACACAGAAAGGGCAGCCATTCCACCGGCAATCCAATATACAAGCTTGTGGTCCTTGCTTGCAACCTTTCGATGCAAGCATATCACTCCCTTGAATCATGCATGAACTAGTAAGAACATAGTTACAAGCTTATAATAGAAAGCCAATGGACCTAAATGAGTAAACAGCCACCTGAAAAATTCCAACAAATGCAGATAAGAAAGTTGTTGAGCGAACAGCATCCCGGACAGCGAGCCAACATGTACGAGCAGGTGCATCCATGAACTTTAATGGCATTACATGATAAAATAGAGAAACATTAATTGAATAAATTAGATGGAATAACTACTAGAGTTAGAAACAAAAACACATCATCCCATCTCCCAACCACTCCCTGCCCCTCAACTCTAACAAGAAGAGAAGGAAATTTTTGAGTGAAAAGACATACCTTTTGTAGATGCAGAACAACATATGGCACAAAAGTCAACGAGAAGTAAAGGGGAAATGTTTTCCTGAATGTAGCTGATGCTGCATTAGCATTCTGAGCCAAACATGAATTTGTGTCTGGATGAATAACAGAACAAGGAATGATAGAGGGAAATTCTTCCAATTTCATAGCGTTAGATTTCCCTCTGCTTGCCAAAAAAGCAGAAAGTGAGGCAATATCAACTGGAACACCTCTACAGTTCTCTCTGACAGCCTTGTAGACAGGTCGTTCGACGGGCCCAGTCTTTTGAATAAATTCCTGATATGCTTTTGGCAAGCTCTCAGGACGCATGACAAAGGAATACATAACCTGAATAAAGTGGTAGGCAAACATAGTATAAGTTATGAAATGAAATTATTACCTAGAAAAAGACTGGATGCAATATGAAATGGGAAGCAAGTAGTGGCAAAGACAAGCAAAGAAGAGGATAGGAAACAATTTTTCCAATCATTTCTCAGCTCAGCAATATGCAAGTTCCATTGGGCCACTCATAACATGCTCAATATACTTTGATTCTAGTCTTAGGTGATGCCAAAGATAAGACCTCCAAATTGGTCCGGCACGAAAGGAGGACTATTTTGATCAATTTTTACTTTTATTTCCTCATTACCCTAAAACCCATCAAACATAAAAGCCACCATGGGTGAATACTGCAACATACACTGAAATCAGGCAAGCCCTTCTAATTCCTCCCGACCTTTATAAAAGCTTCTAAACCTGAACCATGATCTTCCTATTCACCACCGTAGTTATGCCCATGAAAAAGGCAACACCAAGAAATTGACTTTCCCTGGATGCGTCCAATTAACAATTTACATGACTAAAACATCTCTAATTAGCTAAAACATCTCTGATTAGCATCCAATTTTAGGCCAACTAGGATTTTACTTTATTCACTTGATCTATAACTAGGAAATGCTGCTGTTCAGAAACTCTGTTCCTGCACTTCAGTCACTGGGGTGTCTGTTACGGGCAGAAACGTGACAGGATCTTGCAAAGACAAATTCTCCAAGGGACTGATTTATCAGAGGCGAGGTGGCTTGAAGATAAAGAGTTGAAGAAGTCAAATATTCCAGCTGTTGCAGATTTTTTTATTTCAGTTTTTTAAACACTTGTTCCTTTTTTTCTGGTCATTTCTCAGTCATGTAGATAGTGGCTCCTTATTAGAAGGAGGAAGTTATCATTTGATTGTTTTAAATTTCAAGCTGGAATGAGAATGGAGGAGGAAAAATTTTATCTTCAATCTTGAGTACGAGATCAAAGGGTTCCCTCTAACGAGCCCTTGTACATTTACATCATAGGTTCAAAAGGAAGAAAATCAAAGAAACGCAATCTCCTTCCTAATTTGCAGGTTGATTTCGTGGTTAATCGCCCTGTAACTCGCTCTCAAGTCTAGGACCATAACACATTTGCTAAAAGCAAATAACATTTGTAATGAATAAACAATACTAAATTAAAGGCATCTGAAATAACAAAGGATGCCACTAGAATTCCAGGAGTGGAATTTTGTAGTACGAACTCCTTCAACATCTCTAATAGGATATTCTTCTACTTGGATATCAGTTCTATCTTTTCACTGCCTTTAAGCATTATGTTACGTCATCGAGATTCCATTTGCAAAAAGTTGAAGAATTGAAATGTTGAGTGCTAGATTTGGCTGATATAAAAGATGTCACTTACTCTTCGTATCTCTGCTGTTGACACACAAGTCATATGGGATGGAAGCTCCTCTTTCTCTAAATCCTATACACGGGATCAAAAGAAACGTAAATGTCTGATAAAAACAATTAACAACAGTCAAAACCACAGCATACAGAAAAGTTACAGTTATACCAGCTCTCCAATTAAGACCACATTCTCTCCACGAATTACATAAAGACCTAACGGGATGTCAGAATATAGATCACCAACAATCACTCTTTCACATGCACCTTCAAGAACCACATTAGCTGCATGTTGGAAGAGAGTTTTTGTCAATGATAATGTCCAGTTGGAACATTACAGAAAAAAAATAACTATCACATGCACCGCAACACTTTCAAGAACAAAATTTCATACCAAATTGGTCAAAAGATCGCAGTATGCCCATGAGTTTTCGACCATCTCGTAGCAAGACAAGAAGTTTTTCTGCAAATGACATGTTGATAAGCATGGTAATCCCATCAACTAGTATCAAAATTACAAGAATCAAAACTTTATGTTTGAAAGAGATTGACAGATAGTGTAGCAGAAACAAAGCACAGGAAATTGGGTTCTTTATGATAGGTTGCAGCTTTAGAACTACTTTACAGCTTTAGAAAACTTTTCTCGCCCTATCAGTAAGCTTTTTGCATCAAATTCAAAATGATTGATTCTAATGTCACCCCCACTGTCGACATTCGAAGATTTTGACAGTAGGAAGTTTCAATTAAGTGAAATAAATACGAATTTGCTCGTAAAGTGGGGAAACATTTAGTTGGATAAGGAATTTAAAGTTTGAAGACTTCTATAGCAGATGAGAGACAGTAGTCATCAATCTGTTCGACATTTTGCAATAGACAGTTTCAGCAGAATTGCTAAAAGAGTAAAAAAAACCAGAGCAAAAAGATTAAGCAGCAACGATCCCAACTTGAAGGCTCTTCATAGTAGACGAATTGTATCTCAATACAAAAATAAATAAATAAATAACTCTAAAACTTTGATTGCATGAGGGGGGCGAAAGATTACTATCAAGATAGCTAGCAAGAGAAGTGGAGAGGAAAACATCATCTGGTCCAGCCCAAGAAATTGAGCTCATCATTTTCACTTCTTACTTCTACTGCTACTTCACCATATTAACGCACCCTGTGCCATTGGCTTCTCTACAAATCCCTCCCAACCAAAAAAACAACCTAGACCCTCCTCCCTCTCTCGGATTGAATCCACCAAAACCCTAACAATCTTCTTCGGCAACCAAGATCCGAGCTTTGCAAAGAGATTTATTTAACATTTTATTGAGTGACAGAGATGTACGTTTACTACTTTTTATAAACAGAGGCTTATATGATACACATATACAACTTTTGAATTCTATGAAAAAGATTTACAATTGGGATTATAGACCGTTGGATTGAGATTCAATCAAGGGCGTCCCATCTATATTTGACGACGCGTGGCTGATTTGATGTTTTACTTGAAGCTCATACGTCAGAGCGATAAATTTGGTCGGCGCAGATTTCAGTAGATAAGCTTTCTACCAAAAAGAATTATACAAACTTCCTATATAAGAATTATACCAACTTATATACCAAAAAGTTCTTTGGTCAAGGATAATAAGAATTCTATTCCCTTTTATTTTTATTTATTAACTATTCTTTTTTGTTTGGTTCGTAAAAGGCTCACAAAATAATTATTCTTAAACGTTAACTATGTTGCACAAAGTAAAATAGTTAAAGATCTCTCCCTTCATTTTCACCTATTTCACATAGATTCAAAATAGATAAATACGACTTCTCTTTTTTTCAGACAAGTTTTACTTCTCGTCTGTTTTTTCAACAAATAATAATAATAATAATAATAATAATAATAATAATAATAATAATAGTAATTAATAATATTATTATTAAGAAGAAGAGGAAGAAGAAAATTAATAATAATAAGGAATTTAATAATAATAATATTAATTAATTAATTAAAATAATAAAATTAATAATAATAACAATAATAGTAAGTAGAAAAGTAATAATAATAGTAATTAATAAGAATAATAAATTTAATAATAATAATAAGAAGAAGAAGAAGAAGAAGAAAATTAATAATAATAAGGAATTTAATAATTAATAACACTAAATATAATTAATATTAATAAAAATAATACTAAATAGACAATTAATAATAATAATAAATAATAATAACAATAATAAAATTAATAATAATAAGAAGCAAATTAATAATAAAAATTAATAAAAATAAGGAATTAATAATAATAATAACAATAATAAATTAATAAAAATAAAAAATTTTAATAACAATAAGGAATTTAATAATAATAAAAAATATAGTAATAATAAGGAATTTAATAATAATAATTAATATAATTAATAAACATAATAATAAATAATAATAAAAATAATAATAAGTAGAATGTTAATAATAATAATAAGAATAAGAATAAGAATAATAAAATTAATAAGAACAATAAATTTAATAATAATAAGAAGAAAATTAATAATAATAAGGAATTTAATAATAATAATAAATAAAATTAATAAAATAATAAAATTAATAATAAGAAGAATAATAATAAGTAGAAAATTAATAATAAGAAGAATAATAAATTTAACATTAATAAGAAGAAAATTAATAATAAAAATAAAAATAAAAATAATTAATAAGTTTAATAAAATTTATAACAATAATGAATTTATTAATAATAATAAATAAATAATAATAATAATAAGGTTATTTTGGTCTTTTTGTTAGTTTCAAAACAAACACTGGCATAGAAAATCTTTATCTATTCCATTCCTTGAACCAAACAAAGCAATACTCATTTTATTATATTCCTCATCTTTTATATTCCTAAGAATAATTATTCTATTTCTTATTTATTACATTCCTTGAACTAAACAGCTCATTAGTCGAGTATAAAATCAAATACCACAACAATAAGATAACCATTTGTCATTTTCTTCAATTCTCGTCGTCTGAGTTGAATTTAGTGAAGTTGAGATGTTAATTTTGGATCGGTCTATTCGGTCCCATTTGATTTGGACCCAAATTGATCAAGTCATAGGTCAAAGGTGATCGATTCGATTGAGTTCGGTCTATGGTCTATGGTCTAAGCGTAATTTTAAAAACAACATTTTTTTATAAACGTTTTTTTAACATTATTTTCTTAAAAAATTTATATAATGAGCTGAATTAGCCTAACTCACCTGTAATTCGTCTAACTATGAGTCAGTTAGCTCGTGATCGGGATAGACCATGAGTCAACCAACTCCGGCCTATTGAGCCACGAGCCTGACTCGAGTCTAAGCTCGACCTGACCCATTAACTTCCTTAACTAAGTATAAATTAACACATACTCATAGCACAAAATGCACATATTAAACCTATTAGCTCGACCCAGCCAGTTGCCATTTACATCCCTAGCTAAGTGTAAAGTAGTACACATACTCATAGCACAAAACGCACATCCGAAACTTATTGGCTTGAATCTTTCAATACATCTAAACATTGAACAAAAATTGAATGACTCCATGTTCACTAGGAACTTTGCATGCATCAGAGTCCCCCGTTCTGAAATTGACCTGGATTCTGTATTCCTCTTCCTTGAAAACAAAAATCCTCAGAAATACATCATGCTCAATATACTAAATTCAGTTTGAGAAAACTTTTTTAACAAGGAATAGTTTGCTTCCTTCAATGCTAATCTTGCAAGTACGAACACCAGTATAATGAACCACTGGTGAAAAATACTTCCTCCAAGGCCAATATAGCATGACAAAAGCTTATTCAGATCTGCTTCAGATGTGGGGACCTGTGCTAAATTTGGTTCCTTGCTGCTACTAACTCCAGTAGAATCAAACGACTGGTAAAAACCCATTTCTATAGGTAATAACATAGCAAAACCATATTCATATGTCGGAACTCCATTATTTTTTGTGATTACATCATTGAGATATTACAGAATTCGACGACAGTTTCCTGTAAAGAATTGCCTTCTGGCTTCAGCCTTCCAACTCGGTGAACTGCAAAGCATAACAATCGAACTATGAAGTTATATCTGCAACAACAGTATTAGCGTTAAATTAAATAATTGTTGCTAGGAGCTTGAGACTAACTATTCATATTAAGTATCAATAAAGTATATAAGTTATTACCAAGAAGTCCTCTCACTGCTGATCAACGGCAGTTTTTTATATCTCTAAAACTATATCTGCAAAAGCAAACAACTGGTAAAGCACCCAGATTAAGGTAGCAATAGATATTTTACACAGACATGTCACGCCTGATGCAGACTTACATTCAGAATCTGTCTTCACCCATTTGCTTCCATCGTCAACCTTTTCGTCTGTAACAACCTCACTAAAAGAAACAGGCTTTTGTTTATTTTTCAGGTACTTTTTTGCAGTCGCTGTTGGAGTTGGATTTTGAGGATATATTTTCTTGTGAATAATTGTCCTCAATATCTATCATTAAGTCAAGAAGCTAAGGAGGTCGATGGTATGAATAATCTATGAAATTTGATATATTCAATGAAAGCTTACCTTTTCCACTCTCGATTCAGGAACTTGATCTCTTATACTGGGAGTGGGTGTCAACCCACTTCCGCAAATAAACAGCTTCTTAATAAGAAATGAAAGAGATTTCTTGTTAATTGCATTACTAGTTTTATCCACACGTATATCTTTCCCTCTCCTGACAACTACAGTGGCCTTCTGCTGAAGATGGAAATCTTTGTTTTCCGACTCATGAGAAGATACATCACCAGCTCTTCTGTCGTCATCCATGCTTGGTTGTCTCATGAGAAGCCTGTCCCACGCCCGATCTGTTGTGTCTGATTCTGTGTCATAAGCTGATCCATCCTGCTTATTCATTATTGAGTCCAGTTCCTTTTTAAGTTCTCTAACTTCTTCGGGTGTGGGTTCTTGAAGTTGATCTTGGGATGACAAAGGATTTTCTTGAAGATGGTTCCACTCGGAATTTTCTTTTACATCCTTGTTCCCAAATGTCCCTATTGCCAGGAAACATTGAGGCCAGTCACTGAATTCTTCCTTGCAAATTTCTTGCTGGGTATGATCTAGGGCAAGGAATAGAAATTGGCACGAATAGGCAGGTTATGGCAGAGTTAAAAAAGTAGAGATCGATACATGCAGATAGATAAATGTCCAAGACAACCAGCAGACAGTGCGAAAAACAAAGGCCTGCATTCACATTTAAGGTTGCAATTGATTGATCTATGTTTTTGCTACCAACTAATCAGATGAAACTAAGAACAGAAGCAAATAATCTGCTAAATTACAATCCTAAGCAATTGGTAATCAATTCACAGATAAATGCTAAAAAGCTAAATCAAAGAACGAACAATCATCCTCCCTGCAGGGACCACCAAATTATAATTATAAAAAGCAAACAAAATAAAGACCTTTTCAGTTAATACATCATTCCGGTTCCTGCTTGTCAGGAAGCTGTCTAAATCCATGCTTGTAATCAAGGAATACCCATCGAACAAAATAACAACTTCAGTGAGATGCGTATGCTTCACTGGAACACAGAAAAGAATAGAAAGAAAATGCAGGGTCCTTTAGAGCTTACGATGAACAGAAACGCAATTCGGACTTCCCCCATTGAATATGGTTTGCATCCAATTGAAAAGCTGCAATGACCAGACGCATGATTACTCCAACTAAACATCTCCTCCAATGAAAACTTACTGATAAGAAGACAAATCTTTTCTTTCCTTGGACTTGCTTACCTTCATTAGAAGAACTTCTGTATTAGCAGCTCTCCTATAACGTAGACCAATGTAAAGATGGTGGGCTTATAGAAACGACCTTGCCTGCTCATGTGCAGAACCTACAAGAAAGTAGAAGCTTAGCTGCGGTATGTTATATAAGAGTTGGGGCCAGTGATAAATTCCGGGGACAAGCTGGTAAGTGCCAATTCCGCTGGTTCAAGTTCCCATAAAGACTTCATCTTTGCCGCCGTCCTTCAGTCTCTCTCTTCAATTTGCCACCTTCCTCCAACTACTATATATTTTCTTCTCCTTAATTTCTACTAATATTTCTCTCGATAAAGAAAAGTGTAAGACATGAAGTTGTCATATGGGAATATTGTTGAAATAATCATTTTAAAATTTCTATTTGAACAGTTGAAGTGTATGTAAGAAAAATGCTTTTGTTTGAATCAAATTGCCTTCAAATGGACTTTTTAATGGAAAAATATCTTCATTAATTCTGTAATGCATTTATGTCATTGAACTAGTAAAATCCAATGCAAGTTCACCTCAACTCATAAGCTCCTATTGCATTTGTCCTGTGTGTTAATTCATCTTAACCGCATATTTCTCCTTTACGGTTGTTGAAACTGTTTCAATTGTTAGGATGGTTGGCATCACTGTTTAACGGGACAAATGAAAGAAACATTTTTCCTACATTCACGAGTGACCACATTCACTTGCTGAGATGCATAAAAGCTGATTCCAACTTGATCATCGTAAACTCAATAGAACTAGGCTGATCTGAATTTAATCATAATATGAAATATTGGTTTATTAGTATTATATCAATATTTTTCTGTTCATGACATGCAACGGAGGGAGAAAGAAAAGCTATCTCTTAGGGGATTAATAAGGTAAAGATAACCTATAGGCTAAAGGCAAGGGATGGGTCTAATATGAAGAGTGGAGAGGTAGTAGTTTGGTCTCTCGTGGGCTTGTCCCTCGCTTTCCCAACCACAGGGCACCTGCTGATTTGTATCACCGTCACCACCGCTAAGCACTATCTTTTCTACAAAGTCTTCAAAAACCCAGTGCCATCCGAACTCTGATTCTTCGCACAGCTAATTAATGTCGACCAAATATGAGCCAATCCACAAGCATCCAACCTTTTGTCTGTTGTTTGCTGATTTTCAATTGTTAGCCTGTAGACCGTCATGTGTAGATGAAACTCCTAACCTTATATTTACTCATGGGTACTGATGAGATTTTGGTTAAACAATCCATGGACCTAAGCTACCGTTTTGAATGAGAAAAATCTCCTAACCAAACCCAAGTGACCTCTTTTGATTCCATTACCACGACTCTAGACAGGGACCTTAGCTATGTAGAAAGCAATCAATAGGAGACCGGCTCCCATGCTGTCGCGTGCAAATTCAGTTGCCTCTGGGATTGGAACTCATTTCCAGGCAAGAATTTGTCTGAGTTTTAGCAACACGTTGTCAGGCCACAGACATATTTCTCCTGAAGATTAAGGCAGAAAAGAATCAAAGTAACAACTTTTTATGGCTTTAAAGGCGATGAAGTGCTAACCTCTATTTTTCGGTTTGAACTTTGAAGTATGGTAGATCAGATCTTTGAGAATCCATGTATATATGATGTGGCAACTCTCAATGTAATTTTAGTGGAGTGTTTAGGAGGTAGAGACTAGTATATTTTCTGGTCTCCTACGTATTCCTAGCTAGGCAGTTTGTTTTTTTTACATATTATCAACTTCATGATAGATACTGGAGTTTCTGAAACGATTCTATAATCATCCATCCTGGGATTTGTATGGCCAGCATTTTCTGAATGAAAGATCCTGTCCCATTCCAATGTTGTGGAGTTGCTGAAATGTTATTTACATGTAACTTAAAAAATATTGGATGTTTATTAATTATTACATATTTTACTCCATCAATGCAATGATTGGATATTGGTACTTGACGAAGAAAAGAAGAGACTGTGGAGTTACTTGAGAAGCAAGTGGGTTGTGTTCCATAAACGGAATGGAAGCAGAGCACGTGAAGTTGTCCAAGGTCCAAAGCCATGACAAGTCAGGATTTGGATTGACTTGGATGTTGGAGTCGTACTTTTAGGGGTTGCATCCGACCAACACGTGTCTCTAAGGTTTGGTTGCCTGACGTTTTACCCTTATTCTGTAGCCTAAACAGCAGTTTCACTTTCATTGCTACTTGCAACATTTTTTAAAGATAAAAAAGAGTAATTCATTGGGAAGGAAGAAGGAAGGTTTCTATCATTATTTTGAAGAGTTTGCTTGATTTTTTTTTTAATTAGGTATTGTATTTATAAGGGATTTTTATTAAATTATCTTTGAATGACACAGTATAAATAACTTTTCGTTTGCATTCTAATTTAGTAAAGAGTTCCAATCAGGAGTACTTTTAATTTGATCAATTGTCCCGTCTGTATAATTCAGTTCCCATCAACCATCTTTTTGTCCACTCCAAAAAAAAAAAAATGTTGAACTCCAACATTAGGAGTCCCCACCCTCCGTGCCTTCGGATTGGTGGAGGATGTAAATTGCGGGATGTGCCTCAACTGACCAGGGACTTGGGCTTACCCACTGATCTCACCATACAAGGGGCCCAAATCTTAAAGGTTGCTCCCAAGATTCGAACCCCCAACCTGTAAGTTGTCGGCATGGCAGGCACCACACTACCCAAACCTTTGCCAGTTGAGCTATGCCTGGGGGCTTTTTTGTCCACTCCAAGCAATCACCTGCTGGTTGCTGACTTTATCTCCAATTTCCGAGGGACACTCTTCTTCCCGGATCGTTTTTAAAACAGCAAGATGTTCAATATTATTCAATCCCAGCCGCCCATTATTTAGCAGTACTCTACTGCTTGAACTATAATTATCAAGTTACTCAAAACCTATGCCCTAGTCACTACTCAATAGTCATCCACTACAACAAACACCATTTTTTGTAGCGATTTTAATCGTCGCCAAAGAAGGTAAAATTTTTGCAATTATTAATATGCGATGATTTCATTTTGTCGCTTCAATCGTCGCCGAATTTCGATAGCAAAACAATATCGGCGACGTTTCACAGAAGTCGTCACGAAAACATATTTGCGACAAAAACAATTTGTCAGAAAAAATTATTACCTAAGACAGAGAGAAACGTCAGTAATAGTTTTACGCGACATTTTCTTTTGGTAGATAAAAGTCTTTTCTTACGAAATCTTATGCGTCAGTATTTATTTTTAATGACAATTTGGTTTTGGTAGCAAAAAACTTTTAGCTACCAATTCTTCCTGTAGAGAAATATTTTTAGAAACGTTTCTTAAGCATAGGTAAAAAGCTTTTGTGAAGAAGTAGCTTTGGTCGTTAATATTATTTTGTGACGATTTTTTTTGTAACAAAAAAGATTTAGCTACAAAATGTTGTTTGTATCAAAAAATTTTTACTGACATTATTTATACGTAATGAATTAGTTTTTGTGACGAATTTCATTTGGTAGCTAATAATATTTAGTGACAAAATGTAATTTTTAATTTAATAATTTTTATAAACAAATTTATTACAATTTTTAAGACTTTTTTTGACAAATTATTTTTGATAGCTTGTATTATTTAGTAACAAATTTTAATTTTGAAATTTATAATTATTATAATTGTTAAA
>JANZXP010000195.1:13497295-13522882 GCA_027576715.1 Erythroxylum flavicans | reverse complement strand
TTCAAGTTTTACTAGTTCAAGTGTATTTTGTATTTTGGTTCTCAAACTCAATTGATGTATTGTGGCTTGAAATGTCATTAAAGCTTTATAAAGAATTTTGCCTATTAATATGAATGGAATGTATTTTGGGTTTGTTATGACCATTTTTAAGTTTTCACATTGCATTTGATGTTCAAATGAGCTTGAGGCTTTGGGAAATAGATGGTGTTTATGTTTTTGTGTATTTTGTCCTTGGAAATGAATGAATGAGGGTAGTTGAAAAGATTTATGTTTGTATTAAGTAAGGTGGGTTACAAGAGGTTTTGGGATCTGCTTCAGGGGTTTTCGCCGCGGTGAGGTCAAGAGTTCGTCGCGGCAAAATTGACCCGAAGCTTTTTATTTTGTTGGTGTGGTGAGTTCACTGCGGCGAAAATAAAATTTCAGGCTTGCCGCGGCGAAAGTTAAATCGCTCACTATGGCATAAAATTCTCGAAGGGTCCAGAGTATTTTTTCCCATATGTTCGCCGCGGCAGTCCCTCTTTGCTTCCAAAGGATTCTTTTTCTTCTACTATTTCCAAATTCTAACCCCTCCTCCACGCTCAAGCTTCAAGATCCCAAGTCTGATGTTGGGCTCCGAAAACGAGGTCCAACAGAACCAAACCCAATGCACTGTGCCACTGACATTACATTATTCAACAAAATCAAATGAAAGAACATATTGTACCAATATTTGGCCAGGATGGATGATAGGTTTGACTCGGTCAAAAAGGACCTGTTGAAACAGGGTCCCTTGCCCTCAGTAGAAGAAGCCTACACGGCTGTCAGAAGGGAAGCCTCCAGGATGGCTACTCTCAACCCATCAGCAACCGGTGACAGTGGGGAAACATCACAAGGAGGCATCGGTACTGGATTGTCAGTGAAGGGCAATAATCAAAAGCCCAGATCTGATTCCGTCAAGAACAACCTAGAGAAAGCACACCGGTCAGAATCGAATTCATCATTCCGGCGCAATGATCAGACAACTCTGAAGTGCACACACTGTACTATGACGGGACATGTGAAGGATAAGTGTTTCCACCTTGTGGGTTTTCCAGATTGGTGGAGGGATAATCCAAAACGAAGAAACTGTGACAATCAGCCTTGATCGGGAAAGGCGGCCATCGCAACGGGCAACCCTGAGGTCACTGGCATTGGCGGCGGTGCCATAGAAGCAGAGAATGGAGCTTTTGCAATGGCGGGGTTTGGGAGAAACGAAGGAGGCTGCTCACAAATAATGGGGACAGTCGAAGCAGGTATAGGATTTGGGGTAAAGAATTTATTCCCAAACCCTCAACTTTCTAGGCCTTTATTTTTTCCTGAGAGTTTTGTAGATGTTGATTGTGGTCCATATGTTGTGAATAATGTGAATTTTGACCCCAACAGTAGCCCCCTTGACCGAACCAGCCCACTAAGTTTAAAATCGCCCCATACTAGTCCACCAACTTTCCCAAATTCCCATACTAGCCCACCAGATTTCCAAAATTCCCATTTTGCCTCGAAAATCGAGAAAACCACATATATTGCCCAAAAACCTAGTAACCCGAAATGTCCTCGGTGGCTCTTTGACTGCGGGGCTACTGATACAATGACTTATGATCCCACAGATATTATACACCCGTCATTACCCAAAAAGAATAAAATTCAAACAGCCAATGGTGATTTCGCATCAGTCCAAAGTGTGGGATCGGTTGAACTATCCCCAACACTAAAATTATCCCATTACTTATATGTACCATCCCTCACCTATAAACTGCTTTCTGTCAGCCAAGTAACCCGAGAATTGAATTGCACAGTTATCATGAACCCTGGTTTTTGCTTGTTGCAGGATATCCAGACTCAAGAGATAATTGGACGTGGCACTGAGCACGATGGACTTTATTATGTCGATGAGGTAGCTCAAACAGGAACAGCCATGCTAGCTCACGGAACCAAAAATCGAGAAAGTTGGATCTGGCATCGCCGCTTAGGTCACCCATCTCCGGCTTATTTTAAAGTTCTTTTTCCTCATTTATCCAATAATAATCCATGTGATACATGTGTCCTAGCCAAGAGTCATAGAAAAACCTTTTTGTCTAGTAATACTCAAGTCGAACATATTTTTAATTTGGTGCATTCTGATTTGTGGGGTCCAGCCCCTAATTCTGGGAATAATATATTTAGATTTTTCTTGATTTTTGTGGATGATTGTACTCGTATGACTTGGGTATATTTTCTTAAACACAAATTTGAAGTCCCTCAGAAATTTATGCATTTTTATAATATGGTTCATACTCAGTTCCAGAAATCCATTAAAATCCTTAGGATTGATAATGGCGGAGAATATGTCAATCACACCATGAAAATCTTCTTCTAAGAAAAAGGGTTAATCCATTAGACCCCTTGTCCCAATACACCCCAACAAAATGGAGTGGCAGAACGCAAAAACTGAATCATATTTGAACTTACCAAAGCCTTATTACTTGAATCTCGTGTACCTCAATTTTTCTATCCTGAAACCATTGCCACCGTTGTCTATATCGTAAACCGTTTGCCTACAAAAATACTTAACCTATAAACACCTCTCGACACACTTTCTACTTATACCACTATACCTGCTCCCTTAGCCCTCACTCCTCGTATATTTGGGTGCTCAGTCTTTGTCCACATACCGAAATCTGAGTGTTCTAAATTTGATCCTTGTGCCCTTAAGTGCGTGTTTGTTGGGTATGGGGTTCATCAGAAGGGCTATAGGTGCTACCATCCTTCTTCCCGTCGCATATTCACCACTATGGACTGTGACTTCTTAGAAATCGAATACTTCTACACTACCCAACCCAGTGGTTAGGGGGAGAAGTCAGAAACCGACACACTGAGTTGACTCTTGAATCCTAGTCTACCATTATTTGGGCCCATCAGAACTGCAACCTCTGACAACGTAGCAATGCCCATCGAACCAGAATCACCTCAAGGATCTCCTCAGTCGGATACTCCTCGAGAGGTAACAACCCCTATCCCTAATAACTCTTTTTTCAATCACTCTAATCAGTCTCATGCAGTCTTGACGCCAGAAAGTGAAACCATAGAGCCCACCAGGGGGTATGTTCTTCCTCCATGGACCACATGGGGAGTACCACCACAGAGATATTCACCAGAACATATTTCCAGAACATCCAGATATCCTGTGGCTAATGTAGTAAGGGGGAACTTGTCAACAGAAGCCAAGGCTTTTACTTCAGTATTGTATGCTGAAATAATTCATCAGACAGTCGAAGAAGCTCAGGTGAAAAAGGAGTGGTATTAAGCAATGGGAGTTGAAATGGATGCCTTAGAAAAGAATGGCACGTGGGAAAAATGTATGCTGCCGCCTGGGAAGAAGACAGTTGGGTGCAGATGGGTGTTTACTATAAAATATAAAGCAGATGGAACAGTGGAAAGATATAACGCTCGACTGGTCGCGAAGGGGTATACTCAGACATATGGAGTAGATTACTCTGAGACTTTTAGCCCAGTAGCAAAGATTGATACTATCAGGGTGTTGTTTTCTTTAGCAGCAATCCTGAACTGACCATTGCACCAATTCGATGTGAAGAATGTGTTTCTGCATGGAGAGTTGAAAGAAGAAGTTTATATGGAGGCACCGCCTGGTTTTTCCCATGGGTTCCAGAAAAATGAAGTGTGTCGACTGAAGAAAGCACTTTATGGGTTGAAACAATCACCGTGAGCATGGTTTGGACAGTTCACTGTGGCAATGAAGCATCTGGGATATAAGCAAAGTAAGTCTGACCATACCTTAATCCTGAAAAGAAAAGGTGAGAAGATTACTTGTCTAATTATTTATGTAGACGATATGATTCTCACTGGGAACGACTCGGAGGAAATGAGTCATCTTTGAAGACATTTGTTTGAGGAGCTTGAAATGAAGGACTTAGGAGGACTCAAGTATTTTCTGGGCATAGAGGTACTTAGATCGAGACAGGGGATATTTATCTCTCAACGGAAGTATGTATTAGACCTTCTTGCTGAAATTGGACTTGTAGATTGTAAACCAGTGGAAATGCCGATTATGATGAATCATGGCTTGAAGATAGAAAAAGGAGCAGAAGCTGCTGATCGTGGTAGATATTAGAGACTGGTAGGGTGACTGATATATCTTGTCCATACTAGACCAGACATAGCATATGTAGTTGGAGTTGTGTGTCAATTTATGCACGAGCCACAGGTGCAGCATATGGATGCCGTTGTCAGAATCCTTCGATACCTAAAAGGAACATCTAGGAACGGGATCTTATTTCAGAAGAACGGGAGCCTAGAAGTGAAAGTCTACACGAATGCAGACTGGGCTAGAAATCCAGTAGACAAGAGATCAACTTCAGGGTATTTTTCCCTTGTTGGGGGGAATCTGGTGACTTGGAAAAGCAAGAAACATAAAGTGGTGGCGCTCTCCAGTGAAGAAGTAGAATTTAGGGGGATAGCTAAAGGCTTGGAGGAGTTACTCTGGCTTATGAAGTTGATGACAGAACTAGGCTTTCCACCTAGAGGTGCTTGTGAACTATTGTGTGATAATAAGGCAGCTATTAGCATTTCGAAGAATCCGGTGCAACATGACAAAACCAAACATGTGGAGATTGATAGGCATTTCATCAAGGAAAAGCTAGAGAGTGGCATTGTCAGTTTACCATATGATCGATCAGAAGACCAGTTAGCTGATATTTTGACAAAGGCTGTTATGGGACGGACTTTTCATGAAGCACTGCGCAAGTTAGGTGTGGGAGATCCCATCGCCCAACTTGAGGGGGAATGTTAGAGATTAGAAGTTGTAACATAATAGAAGATTGTGATCCCTGAAAAGTAGGATCAATCCTAATCCAACTACTAGTAGTGTACATCATGTTCCTATAATCTAGCCACTACTAGTATAGCCAGTCTATATATTCACCATTCTGTAACGTGAAATAAATATACGACTTCTGATCAATTATGTTTGTTCAGTATTCTTTTCCTAGTTTTAAGTGTGTTCCCTCTCCACAATGACATCATTCCCTCATCGCGAATTGTTCGAGTGAAGCAATCTCCAATTCCCTTGTAGGGTTCAAAGAGTCGGCCAGCCTTGATCATCTCATCCTGGTTTTGGATCAAAAGCTTCACACGCTCAATAGGTGCCGCAGCAGTTTCGGACACAGCTGCGGAAACTCCACCCATAAGGAAATCAGTTGCAAAGCTGGCAAAGCCTTTTTCTGATGGTGCATTGACGTACACTTGGGTGGTGTTTGATGCAGCCAATGGCAGATCAGGGTTCCATAAACAAATCTGCTCTGGGGGATAAAGCAATGTATATTTCCTCTCGTGTAGAGCACGCTGTTGGAAGTCTCCATAACTGGATTGACAATTTTGCGAAGCGCTAACCTTTTCCATGACAGATGGTTGCAGTTCTCAATCTAGCCCCCCCAAAAAAAAAATTCCATGGGATCACATTGACAATATAATTCCACAATTCTAATAGTTTTCACAAGATAAAATGTTCTTGGAGAGCATTGGTTAAAAGTTTCTGAAAGCTGATCAGCTTGCTTTCAGTTTAAACTTTACACATCGTTTGTTGCGTCTTCCAGAAACTGAAAAGAGACCTGAATTCCCCCTTGTACAAAGTACTTGACACAAGCATTGACGTGATTGTCGAAATGGAATTAGGAAAGCAGACATGTTTGAACCAACATAACATCTGTGGTCAAGTAGAATTACAAGACGTGCAATTTGTGGAAGAATCTGAAACATTTTACGACAGTATTCCGAGATGAGGGATTAACGGGTTGGAGTGAAAACACAGAAGCACAATTTGTTGAAATTATGAAATTGTACTCGAAATAAGTCCAACCTCAAAATGGGCAAAATACAGTTAGAAGATTCAGCTTTCTCAGTTATGGATGGCATTAACTACATGCGCTTCAAGAATGTCAATGAAACGGCTCGTTAAAAATGAACCCCTCCATGGAATCCAAATAATGAAGATGTGGATCAGTAAATTCACAGTTCACGTCATCCAGAACTCATACGCCCATATCAACCAATTACCAACTAGGCTTGCCAATGCAACCAAGTGACAACGAAAAAACTATTTGAATCAAAAGTGCCATTAATATTCTGAAACTGACAAAAAGTTTGCTTGAAGGAACAGAAAACGACCAGCAGCAGACAAAAGAGCAGAACTAAATCAAATCACCTGCCGTTCTTGATATTTTGAAGCCAAAGATAGACGCATGTGAGAAGTCTGAAAGTGGTTTATATGCAAAAAGAACAACCAGAGAGCCGAAATACTAGAAACACTAAAAAGAGTTGTAATATAATGAACGGCCCTGAAGGAGTAAAACTGTTGCAAGACACCGCTTTTCTTCGTCTTGTCTCAACACTGTTGAGTGGTGGCAAGAGAACCTTGGAGTGAGGGCTCTGCATTGAATGGCTTAACAATTAGAATTGTTTATCCATCGAACATTAAATCAGGTACAAGTGTGTAATCTAGATAGCTAGGTTACGCAACATGGTAAGAAGAAACAACCTTTTACATCATTTAGGCAAAATTTACAACAAAATTATATATTCCATAAAAATTGGTCATTAAGCACCAAAAACGTTTCCACACATCTCAGTTGTGAAAAATTAATGGGCTCTTTGGTTCGAGGAATGGAATAGATAAGAAATAGAATAATTATTCTTAAGAATAGAAAAGATGATAATGTAATTGAATGAATATTACTTTATTTGGTTCAAATAATGGAATAGTTAAGAAATTTCTATGTCAGTGTTTGGTTTAAAAATATAAACTTGGAATGACAAAGGAATAACTAACAAAAAGACCAAAATATCCTTATTATTATTATTATTATTATTATTATTATTAATTATTAATTATATTTATTTTATTATTATTAAATTTATTATTTTTATTAATAATATTTATTTTATGATTAATAAATTCCTTATTATTATTAATTTTCTTCTTCTTATTATTAAATTTATTCTTAAAATTATTAAATTTATTATTCTTATTATTATTACTTATTATTATTATTAGTTTTCTACTAACAACTATTATTAATTTTATTAATTTTATTAATTATATTTATTTTGATTATTATTAAATTCCTTATTATTATTAAATTTGTTACTTTTATTAATTATATTTATTTTATGATTAATAAATTCCTTATTATTATATCTTTAATTTTATTTATTTTTATTTTTATTATTAAATTTATTATTATTATTATTATTATTATTATTATTATTATTATTATTATTAATTTTCTACTTATTATTATTAATTCATTAATTATTAATATTAAATTCCTTAATTATTATTATTATTATTATTATTATTATTATTATTATTATTATTATTCTACTAACAACTATTATTCCTTATTATTATTAATTTTCTTCTTATTATAATTAAATTCATTATTCTTATTAATGGTAATTTAAAAATTACTTGTTAGAATCAGAGTATAACTTAAAATGTCGTAAATGGTAATTTACTTCCTTGTATCAAATGTATCCTTCCTTTTTAAGAACCTGCAGCAGGCGAAGAAGCCTAACGGTATTAGAAGTCAAACCCGAGAGAAGCTTATAGGTTTTTCATAATTGAGTATAGCTATTCTCCTTTAGTTTTGCTACCTGTCAACGTTCATTTATTATGGTTGTGATGTAGCTGTAACTTCATTTATTATGGTAGTGTTTTAGTTGGCCTTAGGGTGTTAAACCGACTTTGATGGTTATAGAAGGGGTTGTATGGGTAGTGTTTTAGAAGTGAAAAAAACAGTGAAAACAGAGAAAAGCAGAGTGAAAATAGAATAAGAGAGAGTGAGGGGTAGAGCTACAGTTTAAAGTTTGCAACATCGTTTTTTTTAATCAATATATATTGCTACTTGTTTTCTAGTAGCTTGTCTATTTTTATTTTTTCCTAACAAGTGGTATCAAAGCTAAGTTTGTGATTATGTTTCAAAGACGTGAAAATAACGAATATGATTCAGCCTCAAATTTCAAAATTGACTAAGACAAAATATGGAAACTAGAGCATCCAAATGAAGGTATTGCTCAAAACACAAGATTTGTGGGAGATTATTGACGAGGCCTACATTGAGCCTGAAGATGTGACTGTCGAAGCATATTTATCAAATACACAAAGGAAATCACTTGAAGAATCACGCAAGAAGGACAAGAAGGCCTTTTTTTCATCTTTCAAGGAGTTGACAAATCAGCATTTGAAAAAATATCTTATGTAAAAACATCAAAGACGTATGGGAAACTCTACATAAATCTCTTCAAGGAGTCAAAAAAGCTAAAAAGATACTACTCCAATCTCTTAGAGTGAATTTGAAACATTAAAAATGCAGAGTTACTAGTTTGAAAATGATGAGGAACGAGATGAAAAGAAATGGACAAGCTCTTGACGATGTGAGGGTGATGGAAAAACTCTTACGCTCACTGACAATAAAGTTTGATTATATCGTCCCTGCCATTGAAGAATCAAAGGATTTGTCACAAATACCTATTGATGAGTTTATGGACTCTCTTCAAGCTTATGAGCTGAGAATTATCCAAAATGAAAATACTAATGATTTAAAACAAGCTTTGCAAAGCAAGTTATCTATTGGTGGCAATCAAACTAGCTACCAATAAAGCAAAAGAAATCAAGATAGCTACAAACGTGCCTACAGAAGTGGACGTGGTGGACAAGGACGTGGTAGATGAGGATGTTGTAGGAAATCTTTTGAAAGAGGCCAAACAAATGAAAGTTATTAAACATATGGTCGTGGTAGAGGATTTCAAAATCAAGGAAAAGGAGGTTTTCAACAGCGAGGTAATAAATCACAATTGCAATGTTATAAGTGTAACAAGTATGACCATTTTAGTTACAAGTGCAGATCAACTCTAAAAAGGGAGGAAACAAATTATTTTGTAGCAACATAAGATAAAAAAGATGAGTCAACTATTTTCTTAACATACAAAGGAAATGAAGAATGCAAAAAAAATGTTTGGTATCTTAATACCAATGCTAGCGACCACATGTGTGGACGAAAGGAGCTGTTTACAAATTTGGATGAGACAATCCAAGAAGTTACTTTCAATAACTCATCAAAAATTTCAATGAAAGGTAAAGGTAAGATTATGATTACCTTAAAATGGAGAGAAGAGGTATATATATTGAAAAACTATAGGGGCGTAGTTTCGTAAACTATCCAATTTTACGTGGTCGTCTCTGGCACAAATAAAAAAATCAAAAGTGAAATAATAAATGATACCAAAAATTTGGTAACACAGTTCGGTACTCCTTGTCTACGTCTGCGGGGCCCTCACCCAGATTAATTCGTTCATCGAAGTATAATAGAATTACTCAAGGCTTTACTAAGCTGACACTACTTAACCCTTGACACTATCTCTCACCCTCGCTTCCCGTGAAAGATTTTCACTCCCAATAACATGACTGACTTATGTTAACCTCAACACAGGATTTTTCTCTACTAATCTTAATGAAAGAAAATTAATAAAAATAACTCAAGTGATAATTAACTAAGAAAAGAATAACAATACACTTGAGATAAAAGAAAAGAACAACTTCCCAAAAAGTTCAGCTTTACTAAAATAAATCTGGAAGTCGTCGCAATAACAATGGGCTTATTCATGAAGAACTCATAATGAAGCCACGAAAACTTCTGCAGAAAACATAGCTGCAAAAATAATCAATCAACGACAACACATCAAAGAAAACGCAGCACAAAACCATTCAATCCAGGTGACATGGTCCACATAAATTTTAGTACAAAGATAACCAGCTGATCCATGCAATTCCCAAAAGAAAATTATAGCATAGGTTATATCATATGCCCACCTTCAACTATTCACCAAATTTTAATCAACACATAGTCACACCCAAAACTTCCATCCAATCAACCTAAACTTCACCAAGTAAAATAACTTTTTGTGCAAGAGTTGGGTCACGCGAATATAAACACACCTTTAGTTGTATTTCAAAAATCAAAATCACGCATACTGCACTTCTCCAAAGCACTCACGCACATACCCTCGCTTATTCAGTCATAGGTCATATCTCTTCTTTTTTACAAAACCCACCATCGTATGTTTTAGAGAAAGATTAACTTCATTCACCAAGAAACTTATGATAATACCTTCCAGCCACTACGTTGACGCAAAACAACTTAATTCATAACCAAGACTTCCAACTATACCCCTCAGCTACTTCATACACGTAAGACAATTTAATTCAAAATGGAATTTGGAATTTCTAGCAATATTCTTCATCAAATTCACATTTATTCAGGATAAAATTCTATTCTATTTAGAATATTATCCAACTAGTGTTTAAATCCAAGATGATAAAAATATGACAATTTAAAAATATACCAAAATAAAATAAAGAGATATATCCAACATATATCTAACAATCTCCCCCCTTTTGACATATTTGTCACAAATACGAAGCTCCCCTTAAATCATATAAATGAGCATATAAAAATAGAATTGACAATCCAAAAACTTCCCCTTAATCTAACATTAAGTTCCAAACAACATTCATAAAAACAATAATTCAATCATCCAAATTTCTTCCCCTTAGGACAAAAGATGCCAAAAAGTAAGACTAATAGTCATGGAGATACCTTAAAATCTCCCCCTGAATTGAACAATTATCAAAAACAATTTGATGTCTCCCCTTGGGACAAAGTAGTGTTAAAAATCATAATCATAAGAATCAACAATAGGTGCAGTGGAAGAATCACAAGTACATCAAGATGACAATTTACCACTATTCAAAACACCAAAGATATGCCCGAAAGAGAGAGAAATAGCCGAGAGAGAGATCCGTACTGATAAGAGAGTTGAAGAGCCTTCGGTGGAGTCAAATAGAAGTCACAATGCAAACTAATAAAAAGATGGGATGACAATGGCAATATAAGAATTAAAGAAGAACTAAAGAAGACAATTTTTTAATGTTTCGTTTTCTTTTTTTTGTTTTTTTGGTTTTTAATAAATAACATCAAACCATACTTCAAAAATATAAAGCACACAGTCCCTGTGCCTCTCGAAGAAATTCAAACCTGGGCTTATTCCTCGTCATATTATCTCAGTCATCAACTGTCTGTTTGATTTCTTCATTTGAAGTAACTGACTTATCCTCATTCTAAATAGTTTCTTCAAAAGCAGTAATTAACTGTGAATCTGAACACTTTCTTGTTTTTCCTTCACTACGTCTTTATGCTTATCCTTGACCCCTTTTAACCCAAGTGGATTTCGATATTGAAGACTAATTCTGAAATTTATATGAAGGATATAGGATCCTTCAATTTTGGCTTCTTTGAAACAACATCTGCAGTAACTTATAGCATTTTGGCCTTATATGCCTGATAACTTAATGACATATGGGAACAAATCTTCTTGAACAGAGGTGGGTATATCAATTTTCTTATCATTCACCTTGGAGCACTTACCCTTATTGCCAATGCCTTGAAGATCCCCTTTAACCTTACCAATTTCCATTAACTTTTCTAGGTTTTCTATGCCTCCATTCAACATTTTCAATCCCTTTTCGGTACTTACTAATCTCATTCTAGCTTCACTAAGCTCATCTAATGCCAACTTCAAATTCTTTTCTAACCCTTGGATAATGTTCTTCATAGAGAGATTTTCTTCTTTTAATATTTCATTCTTTCTACACATATTCACCCATTATTCATACATAGCTTTGTAAACCTCGTAAAAATTCTCCTTTTTATCATCTAGGCCACGTTCATCACTGTCATAATCTGATATTGGGTCTTGAGCTAGGTTGTTTGCATTTTTCTGAAAATTTTTCGTTTTCCCCTCTTTTACGTCTTCAATCACTTCCTTCTCAATTACTGTTAAGCAAATAATTAGACTTGTGCTATGTAAAATAATCAACATAGCACCATTAGCGATTTCTTCTTCACTACCATACTCACTTCTGGATTCATTCTCACTCTAAGTGCTTCTATAGGATTTCCCTTTTCTCTTCTTCAAAGTATTAGCACATTCAGCTTGAACACGCCTGAAGCCCTCACACTCATAACATTAGATTCTCTTCACCTTCCTTTCACCCTTTTGAGCTTTGACTTGTTGCTTTAAGTTGATACTCGATGAACTCCCAACATGTTGTTTGAATTCGGGTCTGTCCTTTTTCATTCTTTTCAACTATTTACTGAACTCTCGTGTTAATAGCTCCATATCTTCATTCTTATCAGATTCATCTTTTGTATCATTCACACCTTTTCCAATTTCAACCTATAGTGCCAATGCTTTTCCTTCTTTCTTGCTTATCCCTTAAAAGATTCATTTCTAAATTTGTAAGAATTCCAACTACGTTCTCTAATGACAGATCATTAATGTCGTGGGCCTCTTTTATTGCTACAATTTTTGGACTAAATCTAGGAGGCAGTGACGTCTTCTTAACTAGTTTCAAAATGGAATATTTCTTTCTGATTTGATGTGTTTGAATTGCTATATCTCGCAATCTTTCATGAAAGTTCTCAATAGTCTCATTTTTTTCCATCTTCAGTTCTTCAAACCTCACAGCTAACATTTATAATTTTGACGCTATCACAAATTTGGATCCTTTATGAATAGTCTGTAAAGCATCCCATGCTTCTTTAGCTGACTCACAAGTTGATATCATTGAGAAGCGTCCTTCATCAATAGCACTAAAAATTGCGTGAATTGCTCGTGAGTGTCCAAGTGCCCTCTCTTCTTCAGCTCTTGTCCATTTAGATGAAACTTTTAGAACTATCTCTCCCTTAACGTGAGTAATCATCGGATGTGTCCAGCCATATAACACCAAGTTCCATGCTCTTATTCCCTATGCCTGAATAAAGACCTTCATCCATGATTTTTATGCAGTATAATTGGAACCGTCCAACAACGGTGGCCTGATAATTAATGTTCCTTCTCTTATATCCATATTCCTGAAACTAGGATCTGCACCAACTTGCTACCAAGTTCTGAAATGGTGACCCGCTCTGATACCAATTGAAAATTTGTAGGGGGTGTAGTTTCGCAAACTGTTCAATTTTATGTGGTCATCTCTGGCACAAATAAAAAAAAGAATCAAAAGTGAAATAATAAATGATACCAGAAATTTGGTAACGCAGTTCGGCACTCCTTACTTATATCTATAAGGCCCTCACCCAGATTAATTATTTCACCGAAGTACAATAGAATTACTCAAGGCTTTACTGAGCTGATACCACTCAACCCTTGACACTATCTCTCAACCTTACTTACCGTAAAAGATTTTTACACCAAATAACACGACCAACTCATGTTAACCTCAATAGAGGATTTTTCTCTACCACTCCTAATGAAAGACAATTAATAAAAATAACTCAAGTGATAATTAACTAAGAAAAGAATACAATACACTTGAGATAAAGAAAAGAACACTTCCCGAAAAGTTCAGCTTCACTGAAATAAATCTGGAAGTCGTCGTAACAACAATGGGCTTATTCACGCAGAACTCATAATTAAGTCATGAAAACTTCTGCAGAAAACACAGCTACAAAAATACCCAATCAATGACCACACATAAAAAAAACGCAGCACAAAACCATTCAGCCCAAGTGACGTGATCCACATAATTCTAGTACAATGAAAACCAGGTGATCCACGCAATTCCAAAAAAAAAAATACAGCATAGGTTACGTCATACGCCCACCTTCAGCTGTTCACCGAATTTTAATCAACACATAGTCATGCCCAAAACTTCCAGCCAATCAACCGAAACTTCACCAAATAAAATAACTTTTTGTGCAAGAGTTAGGTCACGTGAATGTAAACACACCTTCAGTTGTATTTCGAAAATCAAAATCACGCATATTGCACTTCACCAAAGCACTCATGTACATACCCCCACTTATTTAGCCGTAGGTAATATCTCTTTTTTTTCACAAAAAATCACCATCGTATGTTTTAGAGAAAGATTAACTTCATTCACCTAGAAACTTATGATAATACCCTTCAGCCACTACTTTGACGCAAAACAACTTAATTCATAACCAAGACTTCCAACCATACCCCTTAGCTACTTCATACACGTAAGACAATTTAATTCAAAATGAAATTTGGAATTTCCAGCAATATTCTTCATCAAATTCATATCCATTCAGGATAGAATTCTATTATACCTATAATATTATCCAACTAGTGTTTAAATCCAAGATGATAAACAATATGTCAATTTAAAAATATGCCAAAATAAGATAAAGAGATATATCCAACATATATCTAACATATATTATGTTTATTATGTACTGCGTTAAGAAGCAATATTATCAGCCTTAGTAAGCTCTTAGAAAAAAGGTATGACACACATTTAAATTATTGCTCTTTTGTCATCAACAAAGGTGGAGAATTAATTGCTAAAGTTGAAATGACGAAGAATCGTCTTTTTACACTTAATATTCAGTCAGAAGTACTGAAGTGCATGAAATCTATCATTAAAGATGAATAATGGCTATGGCATTTAAGGTTTGATCATCTTGGTTATACTTGCTTACAATTGCTATCAAAAGCAAAGATATCAACTATGTGAAGCATGCATTAAAGGGAAACAACATAGGCAAAGTTTTGAAGTTGGAAAATCATGGAGAGCTAGAAGACCGTTAGAGATTGTACACAAAGATATAGCTAGACCATTTGACATACCATCACTTAGTGGAAACAAGTATTATATTACCTTTATTGAGGATTTCAGCAGAAAATGTTGGGTGTATATTCTTAAAGAAAAATCAGATGCCCTTAATAAATTTAAGGAGTTCAAAGCAATGGCAGAAAAACAAAGTGGGCAATATTTAAAGATACTGAGATCTGATAGAGGAGGTAAGTACATGTCAAAGTTGTTTGAAACTTTTTGCAAAGATTATGGAATTATGAAACTGTCATCAGTTGACAGTTTCATATACACCACAACAAAATGACATCGCAGAAAGAAAGAATCGCACGATTCTTAACATGGTGAGAAGCGCACGGTGAAAGGAAAGCATTTACCAAGAACTTTCTAGGCTGAAGACGTTATATGTGTTGTTTATTTGCTAAATCGGTGTCCAACAAAAAATGTAAAATTTAAAACACCAAATAAAGCATAGAGTGGTAGCAAGCCAGTAGTTGGACATTTCAGGATTTTTAGGTGCATTACCTATATTCATGATAAAAAAAGAATGAAGTTAAATGACCAAGGCAAAAAGTGCATATTTATTGGTTATGAAAAGAGGAGTGAGGCTTATAGATTGTACAACCTTTTGACCAATAAGGTGATCATCTCTCGAGATGTTGAATTCGATGAAGCAGATTATTGGAAATGGAATAGAGAAGATAAGAAATTCCAATGATTATTTTTTGATGATGATAAAGATGATGACTCCAACACACAAGATGAATAAGAAGATGAACAAACTCCTCCACAGAATTTTACAACTCCTGCATCAACACCATTAACTTCATCACATAACAGCAGTAGCAGTAGCAATTCGAGGGGGGGTGCACTTATAAAAATGTGGAGTTTAAATGATATCTATGATGCCACAAAACAGGTATAGACAACATTTGATTACTCATTGTTTTGTTTAATGGCAGAGTGTGATCCATTAACATATGAAGAGGCTATTAAAGATGAGAAGTGGGAAAAGGCCATGAATGAAGAAATTGCTACGATCAATAGAAACGACACATGAGAACTAACTAATATTTCAAAATTACACAAGGCAATAGGAGTTAAGTGGGTTTATAAGAAAAAGACTAATCATTAATGTAAGGTTGAAAAATACAAGGCAAGGTTAGTTGCTAAAGGCTATAAGTATAGAAAGGGAATCGATTATAAAGAAATGCTTGCTCCCATTGCAAAAATTGATACTATTAGACTTCTTATAGCACTGGCAACATAAAATTGAAGGAAGATTTATCAGATGGGCGTGAAATCAGCTTTCTTGAATAGATACCTAGAAGAATAAGTCTACATCACCGGGATATATTAAGAAAGGATAGGAAGACAAAGTCTATCGTCTAAAGAAATCATTGTATGGATTAAAGCAAGCTCCAAGGACTTGAAAAATGAGAATAGATGAGTATTTAAAATGAAATGGTTTTGCAAAAAGCCCACCTGAGTATGCCTTATACACAAAGAAAAATCAAGATGGAGATATCATGATTGTGTGTTTATATGTGGACAATATGATCTTCACAGGAAACAATCAGAGTATGTTCAGTGATTTTAAGAAAGCTATGACTAAAGAATTTGAAATGACAGATATTGGTAAAATGTCGTACTTTCTTGGAATAAAATGTCGTACTTTCTTGGAATCAAAATAAAACAAATGAGAAATGGAATATTTATATCGCAGAAGAAGTATGTGGAACAAATTCTAAACAATTTTAAAATGAAGGATTGCAAGCCAATGGCTACCCCAGCAGAAACTAGTGTAAAATTGAGAATGGATTCAAATAGAGTTGGTAAACCTGAAACTATTCAAGAGTCTAGTCGAAAGTTTTGAGGTACTTGACTTTCACATGCCCAGATATTATGTATGCAGTTGGATTGGTCAGTAGATATATGGAGAAGCCAAAGCAAGATTACTTCATTGCAGAAAAAAGAATTTCAAGATATATTAAAGGTATAATAAATCATGGTCTATATACATTTTCAAGATTTAAAGTTGATTGGTTATTCAAATAGTGATTATGGTGGAGACTTAGATGATCGAAATAGCACTTCTAGTTATGCATTTCACATTGGATCAACAATATTTTCATGGTCATCAAAAAAGCAACAAATAGTTGCTCTCTCGACGTGAGAAGTCGAGTATATCACTGCAGCAACATGTGCATATTAACCAATATGGTTGAAGAATATTTTGAGTGAGTTATATTATCCACAAGAAGGTCCGATTATAATATATATTGACAATAAATCTATTATATTACTTGCAAAAAATCCAGTGTCACATAGCCGAAGTAAACATATAGGCACAAAATATCATTTTATTCGAGAGCAAGTTAAAGATAAAACTATAGAGCTCATTCATTGCATATCTGAAGATCAAATTGTGGATATTTTCACAAAGCTATTGAAGACTGATGTATTTCACAAACTCAAAGAAAAGCTTGGCATGCAAAGTCAAGGTTTGAGGGGGAGCGTTAGAAGTCAAACCCGATAAAAGCTTATAGTTTTTTCTAGATACAATATTTTAGTATAGCTATTCTCTTTTACTTTTGCTTGCTGTCAACCGGTAGTGTTTTAGAAGTGAAAAAAACAGTGGAAAAAGGTAGAAAAAAGCATAGTGAAAAGAGAATACGTGAGAGTGAGACGTAGAGAGTTGCAACTCAAAGTTTGTAAATTGTTTTTTTTATCAATATATGTTGCTGCTTGTTTTCTAGTAGCTTGTCTTTTTCTTTTTTTTTTTCCAACAAACGGTACTGCTACAAAAGCTACTAACAATACAACGATTGCCAGGTTTTACTTTTTTTTTTTATATATATTCGGGAGGCTCTACGTCATGTGCGAGATTACAAAAATGCCCTTCCTAGGGAGGCAGATAAGTCAGATGGCTAAAGTAATGATCATTTAATGGATGTCGCTCGAGATCAGGTGAAAGTCCATGCCTAAAAGGAGTTGAAATGTTTCGTATGTTTTAAACATATCTACAATTAATACAAAGAAACCCGATTTATTTCTAACAAGCCTCATCCTTACAACTTCTCTGTATCCCTTGATTTTTTGGGAAAGCTTGAGATTCAGTTGTTCCTCCGTAAAAGGGATATAGTTGATACCTTAAGTAGCAACTGTGGCTTGAAGTAGTGCACTCCAAGAAAAATTATACATCCTTAGAAAATTTTCCAAGGCAACTTCAAGGCATGAGTTACACTCATCTGAGGATAAGTCTGTGGTGCACTGCACTAGAGCGTTCAGAGTTTTGTCATCATTTAAGTCTTTCAAACTTACCTTTCCGTTAGCATATATATTAGCAGAGTGATTAAGAATTGTCCGTCTGATAAGTCTACTCAAAGTTTGATTAGCGACAGATGCCAACTTCTCTAGTTTTGAAATGTTAGTTTTGTTACTTAATGGAATATTTCCTAAAAGATTCAAATGGCCCAAGAAACATTCACTAGAGTAGTGCAATTGGCATACATCTTCCCAGACAACACCTTCTGTATCGTTTTCATAGATCTTTAAGATATGATCTGATGTCACAGTTATCCATGTGTTGCAGCTTTTCTTTATTAGATAACCAAGGCATAAATACTAACCAAATATTTCATGATCAGTCATTTCCTGCAATGGCATCATACATTCTGGACATAGAAGCATTTGAGGAAACAGAAGAAAGGAGAGCTTTAAGGTTTTGTTTAAATGAAGTCTTTGAAATGGTAACGTCGATGCAATTGCTGTAAGGAGGATCAACATTTGTAACAGAAAAATATAGCAAAAGCATTAGAATGGCCATAGATACGCCCTGTAAGCACTCCATTTCGGTTGCTTGCAAAAATTCTGTTATAGTTAAACCTGACTAATTATTCCTTCTCTTATTGCTCCTAGCTTGAGGTAAACCAGTGAACTTCTTGGAAATTTCTAGCTGAAAGTCTTAGTTGAAAATTTTATTAAGAATTTAATAATATTCAAATAAATAGATTGCAAAGGTATTCAAATTTGTTTTGATGAAAAAATCGATCTATATGTAGGTTCCAAGTCTTCTTCATTGACATGGAATGATGGAAAAAAGTTAGAAGTAACTGCTGGAATTCACAAGTGCACTAGTCCTACACAGAGAAAAGACATGAAGAAGAAGTCAGTTATATACAAAAATATACATTGGACAGAGTCACGAGTTAAGAGAATTTATCCCCGCTGGACAAGTTTTTGATTCAAAGGAATTACCAAAATCTTCCTTCCATTCCGTTGGCCCCACCTTTAATCACGTTGAAAAGACCCGCATAAACGGATTAGAGTGAACAGTTCTTGGCAGAAATTTACAAATGGAAAAATCATGTCTAAAGACTAAAGTCTATCCACCTATTGTGCAACTTGCCTCTTGGAACTTTCCTTCCTTTTCCACACAAATCTTCTTAGCAGTTGGTTACCTAATCGAATCTTTCATCTTGTATATTTGTGGAAATAGTTGTGGTGATAAGGCAGAGAGGAGGAACCGAATTCTTGACTTCAAGCTATAAGAATGAACTAATTGATCAATTGTGATTGCAGTATTTAATTGCATTCCAGAATACTATGTTCTCGTTTCAAACTTATAGAATTCTTTGTAACACACTACAACAAACAGCATTTTTAGCGATGATTTTAAACGCACTAAAGAAAGAAAAATCGTCGCAATTAGTAATATGCGATGATTCCATTTTGTCGCCATAATCGTCATTGAATCCCGGTAGTAAAACAATATTGGCGATATTTCACATAAATTGTCACGAAAATATATTTGCGACAAAAATAATGTCGGGAAAACTTATTACCGACGATAGAGAGAGCGTTGGTAATAGTTTTGCGCGACATTTAATTTTGGTATTTAAAAGTCTTTTCCCACAAACACTTATGTGTTGCTATTTATTTATAGTGACGATTTGATTTTGGTAGCAAAAAAGTTTTAGCTACCAATTCTTTCTGTTGGGAAATGTTTTTAGAGATGCTTTTTAAATGTAGGTAAAAAGCTTTTGTGACGAACTAGGTTTGGTCACTAGTATGATTTTGTGATGATTTTTAATTGGTAGCTAAAAAGTTTTAGCTACGAAAGGTTGGTTATAGCAAAAACTTTTTACCGACTTTATTTATACGTAGTGAATTAGTTTTTGTGATGAATTTTATTTAGTAGCTAATAGTATTTAGTGACGAAATTTAATTTTTAATTTTATAATTTTTATAAACAAATTTATTTTAATTTATTAAAATTTTATAAGACTTTTTTGACGAATTATTTTTGATGTCTTGTATTATTTAGTAACAGATTATAATTTTGAAATTTATAATTATTATAATTGTTAAAAATGAATTTATTTTAATTTATTACAAATTTTAAGACATTTTTAATATTTTGTAAATAATCATAAATTGAAATTAAATAAACATATAAAATAGAATGCATTATATATAAAACAACATTTACATCATTTACTAACTAAGAGTCTCAATTTGAGTCACTAACACTAACATATGAAGAATCTAGCATTTGTTTAACCAATTATTTAAGGTTGTTAATTTCTTTTAGTCCTCGATTTAACTTATCTTCTGGACATTGTAATTTGTCTTTTGTACATTGTAATTTTGTCTTTAGTACCTGGTTCTCCTCTAGAAGCGCTGTTAACGATGCTGGTTGTGAGGAAGAGACTCCAACAGGTTTAGGGTCATACCTAAGGCCTTTGATATACCCGATCGTGTACCAAGGATATTGTTACAAATGTCATCGACATTGGGCTGATTTCCCTCAGCCAATGACATCTGCAATAACCCCTGCATCTTGTTCTACAATGTAAAGTAGAAAATGGAGTTAACTTAAAAATTACTAGTTAATATTATATAGAAAATAAATTGTAATATTAATTTATTTATACTTATATAATTGCCTTGTGCCTCTTCAGACGTCCAGCCTTATCCTTCCTTATAGTGTGTGTGCTTGTACAGTGTGATTCGATCACACTGTTGCCCTTGGATTGTGTTTGTCTCTACAATAATTAAAATAAAATTTAACCAATTAGAATTTATTGTATTAAAAAATAGAATGATAAATTGACGGACAATAATAAGAAGTAGTCAGTGCAAAAATACATGGCAATCATGACTTTTCAACCCTGACACTTTTCCCTCTTTAACATTCACACAACGACCTATATTAGATGCATACCCATTAGAAAATTTGACCGATTGGAGGAACTGACAGAATGCTTGTTTCTCACTTTTTGACATGTTGTAACAAGCAGGTGGAATAAAGTTCGATCCATCATTTCTTCTTCTGAAATGTAAATTTTTTCTAATATTCATGTTTTCCAAGTCTAGTCTAGCCTTAATAGTGCCTTTGGATTTCCCATCAATTTCTATAACAGTCCCTAAAATGGCCTCACAAACATTTTTCTCAACATGCATGACATCAAGATTGTGCCTCAATAGTAATTCCTTCTAATATGGCAAGCTGAAAAATATGCTTCTTTTAGTCCAATTCAATTCGATCTCATTTATCTTACAATTTCTATTACTTGGTTGTTTGCCAAGTGTAATTTCAACCAAATGTGATAGCTGGTAACTAATGTCATTATCCGATAACTATATCGGAGCTTCACCCAACTCTACTGTGCCATTAAATTGTTTACTTATGTGCCATCTATGCCTATGTTTACTGTTTCATTTAGTGCGTTCGAACGTGCAAGGACCTTTCTGGGGAATCCAGACATCAAGGACTCATTTACCTTTACCGACTCACATGTTACTTGGAATCCAAAAAAATAAATATATCATTATCAGTTAGCGAGTCAATCAACTGAACTCAGCTTTAAAGTTTATTTATTGTTGTATCTTAATAATTTGTCAAACAACATATCTACTACTTAGAGGTCAACTTGCGATCTATTGACTGTAGACTGTTATTGTTGTAGTTCTATAACTATATGATTTGGGTAACTTCTAGGAAAAACTTCGTACTGTATTGTTTTATAACTGTATTTTCTGCTATATCATATTATTATATCCATAAAATTAATTAACTTTTTATAACTTATTTTGCCAATTTTGTAAATACTAATGATTAATTAATACTACCATTTAACACTTAAAATTATATTGACTTTTTTTAATAATATGTTGTAAACATTCAAATAAAATCTCAAATAAAACATATCTTAATTAACTATGATAGATTATAAAAATGTCAGTTTTAAAATTTTTGCAAATGTATATCATTTAGCGACGATTTACAAAATCATCACCAATTGCAAGCATTCAACGACGTTTTACATAATTTGTCATTGTATGTCGGACATTTTGCGACGATTACCGAAACATTGTCGCTAAATACTGGACATTTAGTGACGTTTAGGAAAAATCGTCCTAGGATGTTAAAGTTTTTACGACTAAACATAATTTTCATTGCCAAATATGGACTTTTAGTGACGTTAAAACATATCTTCGCAAAATGTACAATATATTTAGTGACGATTTACAAAGTTCGTCGCTAAAGTGACGTATTTGGCGACGAATAGCATTAAACGTCACTCATTGTTCTACAATATAAACTTGAGGAAGGTCACACATTGGAGTCTAGTTAATAAGATGAAATGGTATGTTTATATTCCAAGTATGGGTACTAATTACACACAGAGTTTTGTCCAATTTTGTTAAAGGAACAACCTGAGTTTTTGTTCAAAGAAGTAGAAAATCAAAATTTAAATAATGTTTACTGGTGAGGAAATACCCTTTTATAGGATTTGAAGATCTTAACTTTCCGATTAAGAAAAAATGAAGAGAAGAAAAGCTTCTTTAGTTGAAAGTACTATACAAATAAAACTGTAGGGGTGTGGTCTGGCTGAGATCATGCCTAGGGCTAGGAGTTCTGTTAACAATAGCATTGAGATGCATGCAAGCCAAAGGAGTTCTCTTCACTAGGAAATGTATATTATTTATATTGAAATGAACGATGTAAAGACTTTATATATGACACCTATTTTCCGGAGGCAGCGACTTATCGGTTTCGGCCTTTTAAGGTCTTGGTCTGTTCTATTATTAAAAAGGCAAGACTAGACTACCTCAAAATGGAAAGTAGCCTCTGGCTCTGAAGTGAAGGGCCTATATACAGAACAGTAATAGGAAACTTCAAAAGACAATGACAGCTACCATCGATTCTGTAGTTTCCCAGTTTAAACGGAACGGACTACGGAGTGTATATTGTAGACAGTCCATAAAAGGCCATTTTTTTAATATAGTTTTAAAAACTTAAAAAAGAATCACACCTTTTTTATAGTTTCAAAATTTTCATTCCGTTTAATGTGGGAAACTTGGCAGCTGTCATTGTTTAAAAGTTTTTATATTTTATTTTAAATATTTTAGAAAATTTTATTTTTTATATTTTGATTTAAAATAATAATAAAAACATATAATGTAAATATTAGACGTGAAATGATTAAATTTCACTATTACCATAACTCAATTTACCACTTAAACTCAACTTGAATCAATTAAATTAATAATTTAAGATAAGTTATTAGTTTAAGTTGAATTTAATTAGTTTGGTTGAATCTTTATAAAAAAATATTTAATGAATCTACATTTGACGTCATATTACATATGTTTCGTCATTATTTTTAACAAAAGTTTTAGAGGACGGATTTCTAAAAAATTTCATAAGAAATTTTTGAGAATTTTAAAATTAGATATTTTTTAAAGATTTATTAAGCTTCAAGAGAAGTCTATATCTTTTATCCTACAGAAAAAAGAAAATTTTAAAACTTTTTTTAAATTCTTGAAACCTTTATAAGTTACCAATAAATATTATATAATAATTTATTATAATCTCGAGCTTGAGTTAATGTACTAAATCAATAACTTTAATAAATTAATAAGATAATAGTTTAAAAAGCTCATATAAATATGCATTTTCATTTATATTATAAATTAATAATTTATTAGAATTACAAATATGTATAAGTGGTTATGACTACATTGTGATATATTCTTTTTTAAATTTTAAATTAATTTTTAGAATTTTGAGTTTGAATTACAATATAATAAATATTTGAGTTTAATAATTTAATTCAATTGATTATAATGAAATAAAATTTATGATTATTAAATTGTGAATACATTTTATAATTATCAATTTATTACTTTATGAATAACATTTTTAGTTTATAAATTTTACACCGTCCCTATGATATTAACTTGTGGAAATTTTGCTTTACAAAAAAATAAAACAATAATTTTTTATTTTATATTAATCATGCTATAGTTTGAATTCAGTTCAAAATCCTACTTGAAAAGTTTGAAAGGTTCAACCTCCTCCATTAAAATTACGTTACCATTAGAGATAGGAGAAAAGGTATAAAATTAATATACCTTAGTGGTTAAACCACACCTAACTTCCCAACCTCGCACTCAAATCCTAGTTCTGGAGCATTTTGATAGTTTGGGCTAGACGTGTGTTTTTAATTAAATTCCTCAATTCCTGCTTGATAATCATAATAGTCTTTATTGTGGTAATTTGGGCTAAATATTTGTTTCCAACAAAATTCCACAATTCGTATTTGATAATCATAATACTCTTCATTATTTCTAGAAGTGTAAGCTTCATAATTAAGGCTCAAGAAAATAGAGGAAAAGATAAATAGAGATGAGTCTTAGTTCGTGTTTGAATATAAGGTATTGAAATTATATAAAAAGAAGTTACAAACCTAGTCCAATAACTTTATGTGAAATGATGAAATGGCGCATAAAAAGGCTAAAATACAACTGGTCAATAAGTTATCCCATAATGTTCAATATGGATCCATTCTTTCTCCAGAGCATTGGTTCAGTTATTTAACTAGGCAATGGGATTTACTTTCTTATAGGTTAATACACAACCTATTTGACCTTTCTTTTTTCTTTCCTCACCAAAAGCTTCTCCTGATGAAATCAAGTGAGATACAAAATAAAGATGAGATATAAAATTAAGATAAAATATAATATTGTTAATTATAATATGATACAATTGACCTATCAGATCAGATGTTCGTATATTTTTAAATGTACACTATATTCTATCAGATCATACGTTCATATAATGTTCAATGTTCCCTTTACTTACCAGATCAAATGTTCATATAATGGTTACAATGGTCTGATTCATACCCATATTAGCCTTTCTTTTTTCTTTCCTTGCTAAAAGCTTCTCCTGAATGCAAGGCTAAAGAATCAATGAAATTTTTGTCTTAGATTATACATACGTGTATATATATATATATATATATATATATATATGTATGTATAAAAATTGTCAAGTGACAGAATAGGGGTCATCCGGTAGTGAAATTTACTGTCCAATGGCACTGAAAACTTAGGTATATGAAATTAAGAATTTTTGGAATTGAGCCATTAGAAATTGGAGAGAAATTGGAAATGGAATTGGGAAGAAAATTAGTAGCCAATGAGAGTGTGACAAGTGTCACAAATCTAAGTTTAATTCATTAATATATTCATCCTTGACTTAGTCATCCACGATGCTTTCCATCCATGCTTCTTGTAGCTTCTTTTATTAAGTCTTTTATTAAGTCTTCAAAGTGTTTGAAAGTGTCTTTTGCTTGAAAACTCTCTCATCCGAAGTGCTTCTCCTTGTTTCTTCTTTGTGACTTGATCAACTTTGCTCCATTTATTCCACTCTTCTACACCTTATCTTCTCTTCTTTGATTCACTATACACCAAAACTCTCACCCCTTCACCAAAATGATGGTGATGCCGTGAGTGGGAAGAAAGTGAGAGAAAATTGGAAAGATTGAAGATTTGGAGAAATAAGAGTGTAATTGGTAAGAATTTTGTTTTGATGCTCTTTTATGTTC